>CM051027.1:7848141-8448141 GCA_027627225.1 Congeria kusceri | reverse complement strand
TATTTGAAATATTAAACGATATTCAAAACGGCACTTCTTACTTCCGCGTAATCGACTGGCCTAAAGCTGTAAGGATCATAGTTCTTAGACCGTTAAATTTTGGAATTGCGGTATCTTTATGTGTTCTGCGAACAACTAAAAACTGCATATGGAAAGGTTATAACTGGTAGCATACTTACACTTAAGGAGCATTGCACAATTATTATGTAGCATTTAAATCTTAAGAAGCATGTATCTATGTGCAAGGCTATTCGGTATTATTATTTATAACAAATACAAAACATGTATAAATGTGCAAAGGTAATATGTAGCATTATAACTAATACAAAGCAGGATGAATGTGCAAAGGTATTCAGTAGCACTGTACGACATAAGCAGCATGTATGAATGTGCAAAGGTATTCAGTAGCAGTGGACCATATAGGAAGCATGTATGAATGTGCAAAGGTATTCAGTAGCACTGTACGACATAAGAAGCATGTATGAATGTGCAAAGGTATTCAGTAGCAGTGGACCATATAGGAAGCATGTATGAATGTGCAAAGGTATTCAGTAGCAGTGGACCATATAGGAAGCATGTATGAATGTGCAAAGGTATTCAGTAGCAGTGGACCATATAGGAAGCATGTATGAATGTGCAAAGGTATTCAGTAGCGGTGTACCATATAGGAAGCATGTATGAATATCCAAAGGTATTCAGTAGCAGTTTACATTCAGCATGTAAAAATGATATATCAATGTGCAAATGTATTCAGTAGCAGTGCAACATCTATAAAGCATGTATCAATATGCAAAGGTATTCTGTTAGCATTGTAGAACATATTAAGAAGGATTTATGAATATGCAAAGGTATTTTATAGAATAATATCTACAATATAATAATGCCTCAACATGCAAAGGTTTTCTGTAGCACTGTAGCACAAAGGAGGTTCTTTTGAAGACTAGTTTAGGGCAGAAATACTGTCCAATTCCTGAGCACATAGGTCACTACACTACAATGAGGGTTGAGGTTCATGAAACTATGGAATGACCAAGACAATCCAACAAATGTGGTATTCTTCTTCTGAATAACAAAACACCGGAGTCACGCACCTCTTCTAGTAGCTTTATCTATTATTTAACTCCTCACAAACAACTGACATGATATTAACTTGAGGCAAGTTTGTTATAAATATATTTTTGGTGACAGATGCCATTCGTTATAAACAGTAAAACTGACCTATCCTCATATAGACAACAATTACTTCAACAAAACTGCAACCAAACATATTCAGGTGATCCATGTTATTGCATGCAGACTTCAAAATAACCAAGTTGCCCGAAGCCAGGACCTGGAAACACCTATCCAGTCAAATATTGACCCATCTGCTTGAACAGGCAAGGAGTGTTCATTCCTTAACGAGTTGCAGGTAGGCAAAAGGCCCATCAGTCATAAAATCAGGGCGCCATTTAAGGCTTTTTTTGGGGGGGGGGGGGAACACATTATTTTTCATGTTACTTTTATTATGTTTTTTTACAAATGTCAAACAAAATTACATTGCTCTTTTCATCATACGATAACCACGAACATTTCTCTAACCAAACTTTCTGAAATTTGTGACCATCAACCTTTTTGGAAGATTTATCAGTTTTTTCACCCAAACTTGCAGACGAAGTATGGGTATCGATACGGCCAAATTAACAGTTGTGTTTTCTCGCCCTCATTTTCCATGGTGTTCTAATTTTGCCTAGGAATTTTGGTGGAAAATTCAAAAGCATTTGTCCCTTGATGTTCTCTTTATCTGCTTTCCGCTCTGACATCCTTATTTTGTTATTAAAATCAACTTAAACCGCATGTATATTTCAGAGAGCACTGTTAGCAATTTGTGATGATGTAAGCGAGGTCAATGGCACGTGACCTTTATCGGCCAATGAAATCGCTAGTTATAAAACGGTGCATGCTGTAACCTAGCAGCAGTTAGTTTCCACTGACAATCTGGCTATGCGATGTTTAATATTCGCAAGACGATTTTCGATAATTTTCATACGAAACAAAAATGGAATGCACCCGTTATATTTATCATGCGCCCATATGGCCCACTGACAGTAGTTTTGTTGCGCCCATTTATAATTTTTTGCGGGAATTCCGCAAGGTGCGGCCCAGAATGAACACTGGGCAAGTACAAAAATTATGAAAATTTGGAAATAAATAGATCCATTTACCAAACAAAAATCATGTCCAGAAAAAAAAGGCAGAAAAAGTTCACTAAATATGTCATAATCAATTTACATTTTTCTTAAATTACAAAATCTAAATTGGCCACTTACACTGAGCAGATATAGATATTTTTTAATTTTTTTTGACAAGTAGAAAAGACCAGATATGTAAATAAGAAAATAGTAACAACAAACATACTCTATGTTTACTTTTTTCTGATTTCCAATCTCATTAAACTGTAGTCCATGGTCACAGAAAGTTACTTTCCTGACTATTCGCCAGGTCAGTTGATTTATTGATGATCTCAGTTGTCCCAGGCTATATTTGTTTACGTAGGAAGAAAATCACAAATTGAACATGGTCAAAGCATTTCTGAAAAGAATGTTAAAGTAAATGATACTTCATTACATACAAATATACACCCATTTAGCATCTAGAATACTTAAGAAATAATATTTTATTTAGAGTTGTTTATCGGCTAATAAACAACGATTTGGAGTTCTGATGTGTAGGAATTAAACTAAGAGAGCGTTTCCCGAGTGGTTTAATATACTGCATCAGAGCAACAAATCGTTGTTTATTAACTGATAAACAATGATCATGTGAACATTATTTTGATTCTAACATAACTTGACAACATATTCTGCAACTGCATTTCAAACTATATTTTACAGTTTGAGAACTATTTTGGGGGGTTGTTTATTGGTAGTTTAAGAACGGAAAAATTGTATCTTTGTCTTCAGAAAACACTGCGCTTGTCACGTTAGAATGTTAACATGAAAAATAATCTCCCCATTGAATGGAGTTCACATCACCGACACAGGCCTCTATACTAAGACAGTTCACGATCTTGGTTTTTCCCTACATATGTGGAGTAATATCTAGTACCGAAAATAGTTAAAACTTACTTTCAAACCTGGTGTAAAGGTTTGAATTCAAAGCACAGTTTGTTTACTCTTTTTCAGGGGTATTTGCTGTTATCAATACTAACCATTATCCCTTTTTTTGGTAGCAATTGATTTGAGAGTCTGACAATGGTAGGGAACCAATAAGATTGTTTGTTTGGATTTTTCACCGTATTTAACACCATTTCAGTCATATAACGGCCGTCAGCTACTCACCCTTTTCCTGGGCAAGCTTAGCCGATCTAAGCGGTTAACTGGTACTAAGTGCACATATTTATGCCAGCAACTGACAACTGCCCTACTTGAATCAGAGGTAGGGGCAGAATTGTGGTAGAAATTATTTCATGACCAATCCACATACAAGTTATGTAGTCGGGCTGGGGAGTGAACTCATTAACCCCCGATTGACAACTAGAAGGCAGCTTAATTACCCAGAGTACATTTGTTTGAATGTTTGTGACCAGTTTGTACTCGATGTCGAAATCGCTCAATTGAATAGCTTAACAACCAGGGCCCCTATTCACAAAGCTCCTTAGTTAATTTTTTAGTTTTTTTTAATATTATTTCAAAAAATAACCCAAGGCAAGGTTTTTCCTTAAATCTTTATCCACAAAAGTCCTTGGGAATAATCTTAGGCAAGTTTTATCTTTTGTTTATTTTTTCCTAAGTAAAAAATAAATCGCCTAACGGGATACTTAAGTCCTTTGTCAACTTCAGTCGGAGTTTCCCTGTGTATAAAAATAGCATCTTGACGTCCACGTAACTACACATATGTTAGAGATAGGTTTTAAGAAACGTGTACAAATAATTGTGTATAAATTACAGTTTTTTAATTTGAGCTAGATGACTTATTGAACGGTCAATGTTATCATTATACAACACATAGTGCACATGTTTTTTTAATCAGTTCAGCAAATTTCCGTTGGTAAAACATTTGAAAGAATCCTTCCCTAACAAAAATATGCAGTGCTTGAGATAACGATAATGTTAGTGACACATTGAACGGCAAATTAATATAAGGCATGTCGTGGGAAACCAAGGCTTAATGCGTGAGCATAAAATGTCGTCCTGGATCAGCCTCTGCAGTCTGCACAGACTGATCCAGGACGACACTTTCCGCTTTTATTGTATTTTTTCCTGTTTCAAGGAAGTCTCTTCTTAACATAAATCCACTGTAGGCGTAAAGTGTTGTCCCGGATTAGCCTGTGCGGATTGCACAGGCTAATCCAGGACGACACTTTATGCACATGCATTAAGCCCAGATTTCCCACGATAAGCCTCATATATATGATGGGTATATATATGCAATAAAAAAATTATAAGGAGTCTTGATCCATTATTAATTTTATTCCAATACATGACCAAAGTAATCAAGTAAGGTTTCCCTGGCCACTGCCCTCTTGTTATTAATTAGAGATATCACAGAACAGATAATCAATGACACAGCTTTATGATTTGAAGGCAATTTAGAGTCCAAGTTCTTATAGACGATGGTAAGTTAGTTTAAGTTGGGTTATTCCTGGTTTAGAAGGCCAGCAAATTAGAACTGTTTGTCAATTGTGATATAAGGCAAAAAAAAACATTGAAAATTATCTAAAATCTGACACAGATTTTATGGAAAACAATATTCACTAAAAAATGTAGGGTCGGGGGGTTTTTGCTGGATAGGGTCGGGTTGCCCGAACACTGAATTTTTTTTGGGGGGGGCCTAATTATTATCCAGTGATGACTATCAAAAATGTAAAACTCATCGTCAGATAAGTTTTGGTGTTTAGGGTAAAGGTTACACTGGACCAAGAATTTACGGGAGTAAATGTACATTCAGTCAAAAATGTATGGGGGTAAAATTAATGTATTTCAGTTAGAAATTCATTTGTCAGTGCAAATAATGCAATGAAATTAACTCTAATAATGTAGGAAAAAATAAAGAATGATTTAAATAAAGAATTTCTACACATTCATGCGAATCTTACGATTTTACAGAGGTAAATTATGCATGTACACACTTTATCTGTTCATCTGAATCCAAATTAGATAGCATTAGTTGCGAAGGAATTTTCTAGCATTATAACTAAATGCTATGCTTCTCACAGCAGTTATTTCCCCTTGGCAGTAATAACCAGTGCCACCAACAAGACAATTTTTCCAGATTTGGAAAAATGTATTCAGGGTTTCCTGCAGGCCTGTTTCGGTTGTTGGGCCCGACATGCCTTCAAAGCAGTTAGTCATTTGCCGACATGCTTAAATAACGCTGCCATGGCTTAATTTTCAAAGCGACGCCCCCTTAATCCCTTTATCTGATTACACTGATCTTTAATGGAAGGGCCAGAAACAAACACCGTATTAATCGATAAGGTCACATTTCCAATAGTGTGATTGACAAGTAACTTAACAGTGTAGTAGATTTTTAGGGCGGTGTTAATACCATACTAACAAAGTAAAAATTGTTTGACAACAAATACTATACGCTTGCTGGAAAAATCGAATAGGCACTTTAAAGCATTTCATTATTATATTGTACCATTTCATTTTATCCCGGCTATTCCGTTATCCATTTTACAAGTTGACGATCAAAAATATGGAAACAAAATAATGTAACATAGAGCCTCATATCAATACACATTTAGACGTTGTCAAATGTAATTTTGTTCACATAAACACTGCTGTTAAGCACGAGACCAGTAGACGCACATTTTTCATGAGGCGCCGTGACTGTGTGCATGGCGATATAATTTTTGCGCACATTTGTAGCAAAACATGCTTTGTACATGGATATACATGACCGTATTTAATGTCGATAAGGAACTGCAGAATCAAGTATTTAACAACATTTGTTTCCGCTTTTAATGTTTGCATGTAGTATTACTGATATCGCATCAGAAAACAATTAATGAAATTTAAAAAAATCTGAAACAACTAACCGTAATGACAGAATTTGAGACAACTAGCGGTAATGACAGAAACAACTAGCGGTAATGACAGAAACAACTAGTGGTAATGACAGAAACAACTAGCGGTAATGATAGAAACAACTAGTGGTAATGACAGAAACAACTAGTGGTAATGACAGAAACAACTAGTGGAAATGACAGAAACAACTAGTGGTAATGACAGAAACAACTAGCGGTAATGACAGAAACAACTAGTGGTAATGACAGAAACAACTAGCGGTAATGACAGAAACAACTAGCGGTAAAGACAGAATTTGAAGACTGACAAAGCTAGGCTTTTAAACGAATCTAAATAACACAAATGATTGAAAAATAATTCCATAAAAATGCAGCCTAATACTTTTATGTAAACTGCCTCCAAAGGAGTTAGGTCAACACGCTTTAATTCAATTAAGAAAACCCTGTTAATTGCGATTTAGTAGGAGGCATATTTTTTATAATTTCAGTTTTATAAAGGTAAGAATCCCAAATTTGTAAATATACACTAAAACGCCCCCGAATCATGAAGGGTCCGTTATACTATTACGCGATTCAGGTGGTGTTCAATCTTTATGAACTTTGGCAGCAAGAGGTGCTGGTCGAGCGATGGGTTAGTTAGTTTAGATTTAGTTGGCGTAGTTCTGTTGATTTGTTCACCGCCTGGATTTCTATCATTGTTTGTGATTTCGGGGAGGTGGGATCTGGTGATGTGACCGATTTCGGGGAGGTTGAGTCGGGCGATGCCGTTGATTTCAGCGTGCCAGGGTCTGGCCATGCTGCCAATTTCGGGAAGCTTGGGTGGAGCGATGCCGCTGTGTTCCAGGAGGTGTGGTCAAATGATGTGGGCGAGGAGGTGGGTGTTAAACACAGTGGCCGATTTCGGGGGAGGGGAGAGATAAGGGGTGGATTTTTTTTAATGATCTCGTGGACTTTTCAAGCTGATTTTTTGCACGGGGGCGGTAGGGGGGTATGGCGGATGCAAACATGCCTCCAAGAAATCCTGCGGGAAACCCTGTTATTTATAGAAAATTTTGAATTTTTTTTTGGCTATTTTATAATAAGAGCTTTTGGTGGTCAGCGCGCTCAACTTTTCTTGTATTTGTCAGAGTACCGGCATTTTTTCTAAATCAAACTGTTTCGATAGAAGGGGCCAATCAAACAAAGTTAATTTCATTCTCAAGTTACTGAGTGCAGTGTTTTCCCTGACGCACAAATCCTGTGTCATTGTCGCATTTTTTCATCAAATGCCCCCCCCCCCCCAAATTTCAATCTGAAGAAATGCATCAATTTCCAAGGCATTGAAAATTCCTTTCTGAAGAAATGCATCAATTTCCAAGGCATTGAATTGACCCATATCTTTGGGTTTTGATGCTAAACAATTTGGTTTGACATGATTTTGACTCCCAAAAATCCACATTGCAAACATTATATGACTCGCGAAAAAAATATGGTACATAGCGTCAGCCAAAGTTCATGACCTATTAATATTTACATATGATGTAAGGTCAACCAATTGTAATGCAGTAAATAATTCCATTTAGATTGTTTCTCACTTTATCCAATAAACAAGGTGGAGTTGTAGTTCTGTTAACTTCTGCATTATACAATTATTTTTACTGACTAATTACGTAATAATACTAATTTAGCTGACGTATTAATTGTACAACAATATATAAGACTGGCAACACATAAAGGTTTTTCACACCTGCTCATTAATTACACAAAGAGTATAGTAATACAGGTGCAAAGCTGAAAACAAAATGGCGGACATAGTCTGTGAATGTTGGGTTCATTGTTTGCGATTTACTTATTGTTAAACTGAAATGAAAACAATGTTTTTTATTCTTTAAACAATTGTTAATCATCACAATTATGACTACAAGTTTTCTGAACAAAATTTTAAAATGTCATTTCCGTCAAATGCATGTGGTGAAAATAAAAGTGAAAGTAGAAAATCAGTGACTTACATGTAAGAGAAATGTCCTGAGTAAATGTGAGTGGATTCCAATTTATTATTAAAACTGATTCAGATAACTCAGGGATTTTCTGCACGTTGTTTTATGATGCTAGAAATAAAATAAAAATTTGTTTAAGCTGCAAGTTAAAAATCTGAAAGGACAGTAAAATATCAATAGTATTTGGCAATGTGTATTAAATGTAGTTGGAAGAATGACCCCCACAATTTTCAAATGTCCCCCAAAATCCCAAACATGGGGGTCATTGTGACCCTCATTCTTACAATTAAAGGGAAAACTCTGTGCGTGGAAAGCATTTTTCTAATTTTCAAAGAACTGACCTTGATCCCACCGAACCCATATGTAATCTCATGAAAAGTTTTGCTATATGGTATCTAGTTATTGAGTATCATTAAAATATTTCAATTTGTTCTAGAGTTATTGAGAAGAAATGTTTTGTTTTATATTTTTAGCAACTGTGACCTTGATCTTCACCACACCCATCCCACCCCAAATGCACTCCCAAGTAAAGTAATGCTTATATCTATGTATGAAGATTCATTCTCAAGTTAGATTGTGGAAATCAAACGTTAGCCTATAGGTTAATTTTAATATAGGTAATAAGAGTTTTTAGCTTATATGTAAAATTTCTAAGTGTAAAAACGCCCATAATTTTGACATATTTCAAACTAGAGTTACCCCACTAGGCCTATACATTCATTGTAATATGGGGAATAAATGTTTGCTGAGAATCTAGCACACCAAAAAACTTTAACCTAGCACAGACGCCTAAGCCAACGCCGGTGCGAGTAGAATAACTTGCCTCTTCTGCGAAAAGTAAAGCTAAAAAGTAAACATAACAAGGGCTTTTACGGTACCCACGCAGCCGGGCCCGGCTAGCTCAGTTGGTAGAGCACTAGACTGTCAATCCGGGGATCATGAGTTCGAGCCTTAGCCCGGCCACATAACTTGTGTCGGGATTGGTCATGAAATTATTTCTAAGGCCATTCTCCCCCTACCTCTGGTTCAAGTAGGGCAGTTGTCAGATACTGGCATAGGTATGTGCATTTAGTATTGGTGAACCGCTTAGATCAGCTAAGCTTGCCGAGGAAAAATGTGAGTAGGTTAACTGACCGCCATGATATGACTGAAATACTGTTAAAAACCGCGAAAAAAAAAACAAAAAAACAAACTAAACGGTGGTCACTCTGTTTACTTGTGCGTGTCAACATTTTAATTTACACCATGTGATTTGACTATGGTCACATGGACGTTGGCGGCAGAAGGGATTTGATGAGCTTTGTTTGGAACCTGAGTCAAATATCTGTGTGGTCACCTGACAGACTTTTAATGGCTTATTCTTATATTAACCCCATACAAGACTGTCTGTATAACCATACATGCCATACGTCCCGGTCTCACCGGGATTGTCCTGGTTTCGGGAGGTCTGTCCCCGCGTCCCGGTGAGATGCATTTTGTCCCGGTCAATCACAAAAATCGATGTTAGTGTACCATAAAACTTACACTGGGCCAACAATTAACTTCAGATCGTTAATCCCTTTATCGGTCCCTATGACAAAAATACCCGCTAGCCGCGTGTCAAAGAGGAGCAGTAATGATACCCCATTAGCGATTTATTGATCGTTTGTCGCAGTTTCGCGAGAATGTGGGTCATATATCCGCGGTCGCTAATTGCTGCTGATTGTTGCATTGTTTCGGAATAAAAAAGAACCTGTGTTTGTTGTTATTTTGATTTTAAATAGAATAGGTGTTATCACATAATTAGTTTGGTAACGTTTGAAGGTAAGTATGAAAATAAATTGAGAACTTTTTCGAGAATTAAAGATGCAAAAACAATCATTACTTTCTTTAAACTCGTATTGTTCACATCGCAAAATTTGATGCAGTTAATGACGCAGTGTATAGTGGAACGTAGCCCAGGTATAAGTCTGCTGCAGCAGTCTCCCTTGTAAACGCATTTGTTTATTTGGCAATCAGTGTTTATATTTGCATGTTTTGTGTAATTTCTTTGATGTCATAATTAAAAATGCATGTTATCATTTATATTATTGAATAAATATGATTAAAATATATGCATGTGTATGTTTGTGTTATTCATTTTGGGTGTTTATTGTTTGAACTATAACAATATACCGGTAGACCACGAAACGGAATAGGACCTAGGTTAGATACGATAAACTATTATTATCACTCGTGTTTATTTTCCGACAAAATGACAATATTAAATTATGGCATGTATGGTATAACCATGGAAAAACAGTATTCCAAGCTTATCACATGGGAAATGCAGCTAAATTGGAACAGAATGTGATTTAGTATGACTGCCTTTAGGCTTTAGGCTACAAGAACATTAATTAATTAACTCTGGTTAAGAAGATACACTAGACTGAAAGAAAATCTCCTAATAAAACATGGGTATTTCAGAAAATACTTTAATTAAGGACACATGGTTCATGTGAAAGATCTTATGTCAAAACATTGACAATTTATCAAACTATACAGAAATCTTCTATACAAATACAGCTTTCTTTTCTAATTAATTCTTTCTTGTTTATCACTAGTCAATTATTAAGGCCTAAAATACAACTGTTGTGTTTTCTGTATGGCTGGTAGGTCGGAATCAAATAATTTTTGTATTTGATTGTACAAGATTTTGGTCTGTGTGAATTATCTGTGTGTAAATTTTATGATTTGAATGCATTTTATGACCACCACTTTCAAGAAAAGTGATTTCTCTTTGTCTTGGAACAGAGGCAAAGGCATTGGTAGTATCAGCCATTTTGTTGTTTAGGTATTCCGAGCTGAGGGTTTCCCACAGGATATTTTGAATGCATGCTGGCACCCCCTCCCCCCGCAAAAAAATTTGTCTCGATAAAGTTCTTTGATTACTTGAAGCATCTCTAGTTGATGATCTGTACAAGCCCAAAAAAAAAATTAGGGTCGGCATGAAAAAAGTCGTGACACCAGAAACATAACTATGTTTTTAGGCCTAACTTGCAGGTTTCTTGGGCTTGGCAGTGTTCTTCAATTTGACGGGTTCTGGAGCAGCGGCAACGGTATCAGCCATTCGAAGTTTAGGTATTCCTAGATCCGGGTTTCCTGCAGGATATTCTGAATGCATGTCGGCACCCCCTCCCCCCCTCCCCCCACCCGGCTCGAAATCAAACAACTATCTGCTTTGTCGGGTCCAACAAGCAATACAGGCCTGCGGGAAACCCTGTGAGATAGAATGAACAATGTTTCAATGTTTCCACTAAGATTCATAAATGGGGATTCACCAAACTGCCTGTGCACCCCTTCTACATGGAATTTCTTCGTAAAATCGGATTTGTAAATGGGTTTTCATATAGAAATTGGAGTTGCTTTGCTAAAACTGTGGGTATCACACCCTCAAATGAGGATTTTTGGGAACATTGTGATAAACAAGAAACATGGAAATTCCACGAAAACCAAATTTTTTGAACGAACTGGCATAACAGTCAGCACAATAATGAAAGAAAGTTCTGAGTGCCATATGCATTCCTAAGTGAGGTATCGTTATAAGGTATCTATGTATGTATAAATATCGCAATGCGTTCTCAAATTATTGAGCAGAAACCATTTTTCTATTTTTAGTAACGATGACCTTGACCTGGACCCTACCCAACCCATATGCAACTCCAAGCGAGGTCTCGATATAAGGTATGTTTGTATGAAGTTTCATTTAAATATCTTGATGTATTCTAAAGTTATTAAGCGGAAACCATTTTCTATTTTTCAGTAATGGAGACCTTTACACCACCCACCCTATATGCAATCCCAGGCGACGTCTCAATATAAGGTATCTATGTATGAAGTTTCATTAAAATATCTCGATGCATAGTCATAGTCATACTGAGAGAAAACATTTTTTTATTTTTAGTAACGGTGACCTTGACCTTGACCCCACCCACCACATATGCAATCCCAAGAGAGGTCACGATATAAGGTATCTATGATTGAAGTTTCATTAAAATATCTTGATGCGTTCTTAAGTTCTTAAGCGGAAACCATTTTCTATTTTTAGTACCTGTCACCTTGACCTTGACCACACCCACCCCATATGCAATCGCAAGCAAGGCTTTGCTATAAGGTATATATGTATGAAGTTTCATTAAAATATCTCGATGCATTCTCAAGTTATTGAGCAGAAACTGTTTTTCTATTTTTAGTAACGGTGACCTTGACCCCACCCACCCCATATGCAATCTTAAGCAAGGTCTCGATATATGGTATCTATGTATTAAGTTTAATTAAAATATCTTTATGGATTGTAATGTTATTGAGCGGAAACCGGTTTTTCTATTTTTAGTAACAGTGACCTTGACCTTGACCCCACCCACCCTATATGCAATCCCAAGCAAGGTCTATATATAAGGTATATATGTATGAAGTTTTATTAAAATATCTCGATGCGTTCTCAAGTTGAGCGGAAACTGTTTTTCTATTTTGAGTAACGATGACCTTGACCTTCACCCCACCCACCCTATGTGCAATCCCAAGTGAGGTCTCGATATAATATATCTATGTATGAAGTTTCATTGAAATATCTTGATGCCTTCTCAAGTTATTGAGCGGCAACCGTTTTTCTATTTTTAGTAACGGTGACCTTGACCTTGACCCCACCCAATTAATATGCAATCCCAAGCGAGGTCTCGATATAAGGTATCCATGTACGAAGTTTCATTAAAATATCTCGATGCGTTCTCAAGTTATTGAGCGGAAATCGTTTTTCTATTTTAAGCAAAGGTGACCTTGACCTTGACCCCACCCACCCAGTATGCAATGCCAAGCGAGGTCTCGATATTAGGTATCTATGTATGAAGTTTCATTAAAATATCTCCATGCGTTCTCGAGTTAGAGAGCGGAAACAAAAAGTTGACGTCCCAACCCCACGCGCCCGCCCAACGACATACCCCAATCTAAGAACCGAATTTTTTTTTCAAAAAATTTGGTTAAAAACTGAAAAACTGCCTGCGTATTAGACTATAGGTAAAGTAGTGAAATGTAAAAGCTTGATAGAGATACCTTTTACATGAGGGATTGGCCAAAAGAAAACTTTTCTGTTCAATGGACTTGTTTTCATATATCTGCTTGTTTGTTTTTAAATCTAAATAAAATACAAATGTGGCATGGCGTGGCAAAACCGGGCTTAATGCATGTGCGTAAAGTGTCGTACCGGATTAGCCTGTGCAGTCGGCACAGGCTAATCCGGGAGGACACTTTCCCGCTGTTTTTTTTTTTTCGGTTTCAAGGAAGTCTCTTCTAAACATAAATCCACTGTAGGCGGAAAGTGCCGTCCCGGATTAGCCTGTGCGGACTGCACCGGATAATCCCGGAACGACACTTTATGCACATGCATTAAGACCGGTTTTCCAACGACGCCCCTCAAATAATGTTTAAGTATAATGTTTAACAATAATTCAGATCTAAAATATATTGATATAAATACCATGATAATGCCTTTTGACTACTGCAAATATTTTGCATGCACAATTCAAAAATGATGACACAAATTACGTTCTATTAAAAACAAATATCTACAAAAATTATTTATAAAATAGCTATAACAATTAATGATACATCAGGTCATTAAAGAAAACAACAAGAAATAATGCCTAATAGGTATATATATAAACTGCATCAGAAGTACACAAGCCATGTCAATGACTTAAGTAACCGTGTGGGTGGGGAGAACAGTAAGGCCATTAGATTGTCAATTTTCTCAAGAAACACGATACACCACTTGGTACTTCTATTTTGATACTAAGATGACATCATTTCTATGCAAATAGCAGGTTATTTTGCACTATTTAGTGGTTACATGAAGGCTTTAAGGAAAAGTTTATTAAAACGACACCATAAGTTTGTGCAGCACAGTTTTAAAGACCTTTTTTTTATTTCGGTGAAAGATCTTGCTGATACAGATTCTGTAAACTTAATTGCCATTGTCCCTACTGTATTTTGTCCTCACCAAATGTCAGTAAAAATTTATTACAAACATTTATGACAATTACGAATGTATTTCCTATTCACCACAAAAATATAGTTTTTAGTAACATTCAGTTTAGCATCAACAATCTTCCAAACAACGAGTATCTGGAAAGTGTTTTCATAAAATGTGGCGTTGTTTGGGAAAACCGGGCTTAATGCATGTGCGTAAAGTATCGTCCCGGATCAGCCTGTTCAGTCCGCACAGGCTGATCCAGGACGGCACTTTCCGCCTAAAGTGGATTTATAGAAGAGACTTCCTTGAAACAGAAAGTAACATAAAAGCGGAAAGTGCCGTCCTGGATTAGCCTGTGACGACTGCACAGGCTAATCCGGGACGACACTTTAAGCACATGCATTAAGACCAGTTTTCTCACGACGCGCCTCAAATATATTATTTCCATAAAGATTTTACTCTATTATGTAATTCCAGCATAAGATGCCCTAATTTCAAAATTAATTTGTGATTTTCAATTTGTGTTAATGAGTAAACTTCGAGCCTTTTGTCAATCTAAGGCCAAATATTTTGTTATTTTTTGTTTCTTGGAAAACTGTCCAGTCGGACAGCGGAAATATGGTCAGAAGATCTAAGAAACTCATAATCAATAAACTCTGGCCTGATCCCATCTTGTCTATGATGGAATACATTATTTGCTTGAAGGTTTGATATTTTACATATGAGGCGTTTTGTAGGACACCCGGTCTTAATGCATTTGTGAAAAATGTCGTCCTGGATTCAGCTTGTGCAGTCCGAACAGGCTAATCCAGGTCGCTTTCTGCTTTTATGGTATTTTCTGTTTTAAGGAAGTCACTTCTAACATAAATCCACTGTAGGCGGAAAGTGTCATTCTGGAATAGCCTGTGCGGACTGCACAGGCTAATCTGGCATGACACTGTACGCACATGCATTAAGCCCAGTTTTTCCACGACACGCTTCATATATATTACATACCTGGCATCTGGTAACCAGATTAAATTACCACATGGTTCTCTTCAATTTTGAGCTGTATATGCTGGCATTTCAATTACAGAGTAACAAGCCAGCAATTCTATTTGACAAGGTGTTAATAGCTCTCTGCAAGTGTTTATAATTACAGACATACATCAATATGATACAAATGCTCTATGATCAAACATAAAACTGCTGGCATAAGTATGAAGGGTAAATGAAGGATGTCTACTCCATATAGAGACCAGAATCATCAATAATAAACATTAACAATATAAATATGCGTCTCAAATCTAGAATCCGAATCATGTACTTGCTATATGGAATAGAAGATGCTAGGGTTTAAATGAAAATACTATACTCCTTGCAGTGGTTACTTCCCCAAGGAACATGTTATATAGAATAGAAGATGCTTAGGTTTAAATGAAAATCTCATACTCCTTGCAGTGGTTACTTGCCCATGGCACTTGTTATATAAAATATAAGATGCTAAGGTTTAAATGAAAACACTATAATCCTTGCAGTGGTTACTGCCCCCATGGCACTTCTTATATGGAGTAGAATAGAAGATGCTAAGGTTTAAATGACAAGGCTTTGACAGTATTGCAAGCAATACAGGAGTCCCCTACTGTTGAAAACCCCTACTCATTAAACATTGCGCAATACCGTCAAATCGCCCTTTATCTGTAGATGTACAAAGTTTCATATTCAAATCCCATTTGTCACTGCAGTATTAAGTTGTTGTTTTTTCTATTTTAGTAACATTGGCCAGGCATTCGAGTTACTTTTTGAGTTATTGCAGTACTAAACTGACAGAGGGCAATCATATAGTCCATTCTGTGTACCAAGTTTCATGATCATATGTTATGTTCTTTTTTAATTATCACAGTATTAAGTTTATTTCTATTTTAAGTAAGAGTCACGTGACCTTTGACCTCTGGTGAAAAATAAAGGGTCGTGTACAATCGTCACCTTTCTCTTTCTATGTATACAAAGTTTCATCAAAGTGTCTTCAGTACTTTTTGAGTTATCGCAGGATCCAGGTTTTGGGGATGGACAGACAGACATACGGACGAAAAGACAGAATGACACACAGACAGATGGCAAACCCATAGTTCAATCAATGTACCAAGTTTTATAGTCATATCTTATGTCCATTTCGACGTAACAATCACGTGACCTTTGACCTCTGGTGAAAAAAAAATAAATCCTCACATTGCCACATTGCCGTTTATATATGTATACCCAGTTTCATCGAAATAAGTTCAGTACTTTTTGAGTTATTGCAGGAACCAGGTTTTGGGGACAGACAGACGGATGGACGGACGGACAGAGGGCAAACCTATAGTCCCCTCCGGTGAAACACCGGTAGGGGACTAAAAATACTATAATCCTTGCAGTGGTTACTCCCCCCATGGCACACGCCTCAATGTAATAATTAAATTTTTGCTGATGAAGTGATTCAGGTTTTAAAGTGTTTGGTGTTGACAGACGTTTCCCCATATCAAATCATACACAAGTACCAAAATCTTTTATCATGGGATGAAATTATGTTGGATGAATACAGTGATCCCTGGTTCAAACAGCCGGGGCATGGACATTGACTCAACTTCTGTTGGTCCCCAGTTTGGGGATTTGCATGTGTATTAAACATTCAGACTTACATTCCTGCCAAAAATATTTGGCGACCTTGATGTGTCCTTCATATGTTATATTGTATAAATAGATAAGTACCCAGTGTGCCAGAAAAGTTTCTGTGTAGAGGGTACAAGTACACTCAAATCCAGAATTTACGTCAGTACATTTACATTCAACCCAAAATGTATGGGCGTAAAATTAATGCATTTCCATGCAAAATAAGGCAAGGGAGTGGAGTCAAATAACGTAGTAGATGTTTCAAGAAGATAATGAAATATATTAAACAAGGAATTTATACATATTCACACCTTGAAAGGTCAGATATCATGATTTGGATCGTTTTCCATTTCCATGTGTATGCAGACATTTGAAATTGTGTACAAATATGTACAACCCGATTTTGTTTTCTGTGCATATCTTAAGATTTTCCATGCATGAATTATACAAAGCATACACATACCTCCCTAGAAAGCATACACATACCTCCCTACAGAGCATACACATACCTCTCTACAAAGCATACACATACCTCCCTACAAAGCATAAACATACCTCCCTAGAAAGCATACACATACCTCTCTACAAAGGATACACATACCTCTCTACAATGCATACACATACCTCTCTACAAAGCATACACATACCTCTCTACAAAGCATACACATACCTCTCTACAAAGCATACACATACCTCCCTACAAAGCATATACATACCTCCCTAGAAAGCATACACATACCTCCCTACAAAGCATACACATACCTCTCTACAAAGCATACATATACCTCCATACAAAGCATACACATACCTCTCTACAAAGTATACACATACCTCTCTACAATGCATACACATACCTCTCTACAAAGCATACACATCACTCTCTACAAAGCATACACATCACTCGCTACAAAGCATACACATACCTCACTACAATGCATACAGATACCTCCCTACAAAGCATACACATCACTCGCTACAAAGCATACACACACCTCTCTACAATGCATACACATACCTCTCTACAAATCATTCACATACCTCCCTACAAAGCATACGCATACCTCTCTACAAAGCATACGCATACCTCCCTACAAAGCATACACATACCTCCCTACAAAGCATACACATACCTCTCTACAAAGCATACACATACCTCCATACAAAGCATACACATACCTCTCTACAAAGTATACACATACCTCTCTACAATGCATACACATACCTCTCTACAAAGCATACACATACCTCCCTACAAAGCATACACATACCTATCTACAAAGCATACACATACCTCACTACAATGCATACAGATACCTCCCTACAAAGCATACACATCACTCGCTACAAAGCATACACACACCTCTCTACAAAGCATACATATACCTCTCTGCAAAACATACACATATCTCCCTACAAAGCATACGCATACCTATCTACAAAGCATACGCATACCTCTCTACAAAGCATACGCATACCTCTATACAAAGCATACACATACCTCTCTACAAAGCATACACATACCTCTCTACAAAGCATACACATACCTCCCTACAAAGCATACACATACCTCTCTACAAAGCATACACATACCTCTCTACAAAGCATACACATACCTCCCTACAAAGCATACACATACCTATCTACAAAGCATACACATACCTCACTACAATGCATACAGATACCTCCCTACAAAGCATACACATCACTCGCTACAAAGCATACACACACCTCTCTACAAAGCATACATATACCTCTCTGCAAAACATACACATATCTCCCTACAAAGCATACGCATACCTCTCTACAAAGCATACACATACCTCTCTACAAAGCATACACATACCTCTCTACAAAGCATACACATACCTCTCTACAAAGCATACACATACCTCCGTACAAAGCATACACATACCTCTCTACAAAGTATACACATACCTCCCTACAATGCATACACATACCTCCCTACAAAGCATACACATACCTCCCTACAAAGCATACACATACCTCTCTACAAAGCATACACATATCTCGCTACAAAGCATACACATCACTCGCTACAAAGCATACACATACCTCTCTACAATGCATACAGATACCTCACTACAATGCATACAGATACCTCCCTACAAAGCATACACATCACTCGCTACAAAGCATACACACACCTCTCTACAAAGCATACATATACCTCTCTGCAAAACATACACATATCTCCCTACAAAGCATACGCATACCTCTCTACAAAGCATACGCATACCTCTATACAAAGCATACACATACCTCTCTACAAAGCATACACATACCTCTCTACAAAGCATACACATACCTCTCTACAAAGCATACACATACCTATCTACAAAGCATACACATACCTCCGTACAAAGCATACACATACCTCTCTACAAAGTATACACATACCTCTCTACAATGCATACACATAACCTCCCTACAAAGCATACACATACCTCCCTACAAAGCATACACATACCTCCCTACAAAGCATACACATAACTCTCTACAAAGAATACACATATCTCGCTACAAAGCATACACATCACTCGCTACAAAGCATACACATACCTCCCTACAATGCATACAGATACCTCACTACAATGCATACAGATACCTCTCTACAAAGCATACACATACCTCTCTACAAAGCATACACACACCTCTCTACCATGCATACACATACCTCCCTACAAAGCATACACATACCTCTCTACAAAGCATACACATACCTCCCTACAAAGCATACACATACCTCCCTACAAAGCATACACATACCTCTCTACAATGCATACACATACCTCTCTACAAAGCTTACACACACCTCTCTACAAAGCATACACATACCTGTCTACAATGCATATAGATACCTCCATACAAAGCATACACATACCTCTCTAGAAAACATACATATATCTCCCTACAAAGCATACACATACCTCTCTACAAAGCATACACATACCTCTCTACAAAGCATACACATAACTCTCTACAAAGAATACACATATCTCGCTACAAAGCATACACATCACTCGCTACAAAGCATACACATACCTCCCTACAATGCATACAGATACCTCCCTACAAAGCATACACATACCTCCCTACAAAGCATACACATACCTCTCTGCAAAGCATACACATACCTCTCTACAATTTATTTTTTTGGCAGAATACTGTCGAAGGCTTTAAATTCGCGAGGATGAACTTTCAAGTGTTTCTCCCAAAATGATCTTATTTTTTAATTCGTGTGTTCTTGAATTGGCATCATCCTCATGACGCGAATTAAAAACTGAAAGTAGATTGACCAAATATGAAAATTATTATCGACTGCCACTACCGTTATCCGACCATGAAGGAAAATAATGTTATTTATTGGATTAAGTTATCCCATCTATGATTAGACATTGACAAGTAATTACCGTCACAATTGTTTTTGTTATGGCTAAGCGTGAAAAACAACAACGCACAGTAACAATGTGTTGTTTTCACACATTTGAACACCTTTTCAGGTTTGTAACACATTTATTTGCGCTGGTTTTGAATTCGTGAGGAAATAAAATCGCGAATATTAGTGAAAATAAAACCCTCGCTAATAAAACCAGTTCTACAGTAGTGGGATTCACATTCAAAGGGCTGGGTTATTGACAGAGATTCTACTGTATAAACTAAAAACCTCCTGATAAGTTTCCCCCTACAAAATATAAACAGGTACCAAAATATTTTTTTTCAACAATTGATTAAGGCTACAAAAAATTTCTGTGTGTCGGGCAACCAACTCTGCCTAGCAAAAACCCCCAGACCCTAAAGATTTTAGTGAGGATTGTTTTCTGGGATTTATCAGATTTTATTTTTAACGTTTTTTACCTAAATGCGTCTTTTAAAAAAATAAATAAATAAATAATAAATGCCGACCCTACCAAGCTTTGTTTAAACTATTGCCTGAAACACACAATTAATTTTTTGGGCCTAAGGGATGACATGTTTTTGATATTTTAAAAAGAAACAAATTTTGTTAGCTGCATGATCTGGTTCGCATGTCTAACAGCTGGGGTGTTGACAGTAGTTCTACTGTATTACTGACAAAGTATTTACCTATACAGAACAGTTGCACCACATTTGAAGAGCAGTGCTAAGTGGTTAATGACATAACTTATCAATATTACAGACAGGTACCTGCGGTCTAGAGTCTCATTATATACAGCTTATGGTGACATAAGATATTAAGGTTGGTTATTGTTTAAAAGGTTGATTTGTTTGTGCTAAATACCAACTTTTATTATTGGATACATCTGGAAATGTATTTGCATTCATATTTTTGTCAAACAATTTTAAATAGAAACTGTCACTTCATTAATCTCAATGTTTTGATTTATATTGCATACTTGTTTTAAATGATTACTTTTACCACTTCTTGTGGACTATGCTGAATGTCGGCTACATAGAGAATTTAAATTTGCATGCAAAGTACAATCAGTACTTGGTAGCATTGAGCAAGATCACGTGAACAACTTGTAGTTATATTGTTGTTGTTGTTGTTCGTTTTCAATGATGTCGAAGATTTGTGTCACCTGTAGGAATTTTATTTCACTAAATAAATAAGTGAATTGCAAAATATAGGGAAAATGACAAATTTTCATTGGACAAAGGACAAATACTCATTGAACAATTGATACAAATTCATTAAACAAATGACAAATATCCATTGAAAAAAAAAAAATCAATATCTACTAAAAAAACTTACATTAGGCTAAAAAAATTAATGATTTGTTTCTCAGGCAGTGCCGGGTTTTAAAGGAGCAGTCCAGAAATATGTAAATCAAAATGAAAATTTTCAGAAAAAGTTTCTAATGGGCATGTTACCAAACAAAATACAAAAAATATGCACTTAAATCTGTGAATTATTAACATTTTGGTAACTTGCTATCATCTATTTTCTGTATGCGATAACTGGTAATGACTCTGGAGTAAACAAGCATGTACATTATTGTATATTCCATTCGTACCAAGTGCATTTGAACAATGTCTTTCATAAATAACCAACAGATTTCGGACGAATAAACACCATAAACATTCATAAGAACTATTACTAAAATTACGATGTATTGAATTAGATCCCATGGACAGCGGCTTAAAATTAAACGAATCCGCATTTTAACATAGCGGAAGAAGAGGAACCCGGTGGAGATTTCCAGTAACTTTCTTCCTGTCTGATTTAATAATATAAATCGGATATACACAAATTGTGAAATACTGTGTAAATTAAGAAAAAAAAGTCATTTTTGATTGGGAATCTTTATAAATATCATCCATTTGTTGATTTAAACTTTTTTTAGTAGATGCTTTTGCTTGTGTAATAGCATTCCATATTTTTGGAAGAAAACCTGTGTTAATATAAGTCCTATGGAAACAAACAAAAATGCCAGCTGCATTGACAAGTGTTGATTTTCCTTTACAAAAATTATTGGTGATTTATTGCCAAAATAATTCCTATTTTTGACAGTAATACAAATATTAATTATATTCTATAAATAGAAGTACTTTAATGCTGATTGTAATAAATTGAAGGCACTTATGTTAATTATGAATATTCAAATTGATTGTATTTTTACGTCAGCTTGCATAAATGACTGTTTGTGATTTATAAATATATATTTAGAATTTATAAAAAGGGATGCTTATGTTGTTATTAAAACGTACAATTGTCTTCAATCTGTACTTATTTACTTGTTTTAATAAGCCATTACACAGTGGAAATAGAAAAGAGTAGGAAAAAAAAATTCAATAAAAAAAAATTCGCCCTCCTTCCTGACTTTGTGGGAAAAGTGCCTGAGAAACAATTCATTACTTTTTTTTAGCCATAATACCCATTGAAGAAATCATACATATTCATAGGACAAATTGCAAGTTTCCTTTGGACAAATGACAATTATTCTTTGGGCAACTTACAATAATTCAAGACCTGTACATGGTTTCTGAATACAGTAGAACTTCAAAATAAAAAGTTAGATATATTTTCCAACGGGTTGTATTTTGGCACAATTAATTTTGTCGAATACCATTTAATTTGTGTACAGATTCATTTCCTTTGTTTACAAATTGCTAAATCATCTAAAAAGTATGTGAATGTTATCATGTTTCTAGCAGACATCTTTTAAATTAAATATCACATAAAATGTCAGCGCAAAATAAATCTTATTAAAAGACTTTTAATATTTGTATAAACTAAAGATCTCTTGTTCATGTGCACAAACTGTTTGTGAATATGTAAGTAAATGATTTTTATTTTACACCACAATAACAAGTGTGTTTAGACATCTAACTCCATGTATAATCCCTTAATAGGATATGTTATATATTGTTTTCTTTTAAATTTTCAATATAATAGATGACTAAATGTTTTTCTATTAAATTAGTTTGCAAAATATTTAAATAACCAACTATTGCATCTCATACACATTTTACTATAGTTTAATTTCATGAAAATATGCATTACTAAATTTTTGTATCTTTATTATATGATAATATGTATATTGTACTCAATGTGTATACTACATAAGAAAATAACAGTAAATAAAAAAAAGTTAATCTAATTTATTTGTTATTGATGTGTACTTAAGATTCATGCAATCATATCTAATTGGTACCATATATATATTGCTTCATATAAATGTGAATTATATGTCCTAAATTTGGAATATCATGATCATAGTTTACAACTTTATCCTCATGATTTTTTTAATTTCAGCTAAAAATTAACCAACGGCACCATAGGCAAAATCATTAGATCTAATAACTATTCATTATAATGTTTACATTATTATTATTATTATTATTATTATTATTATTAAACAATGCTCATAATGATGATGATGCTGGTTATGCTGACGATGGATGATTATTGGAATAATAATAATAATAATATTTTTTATTTATTATTGTTATTATTATTAGTAGTAGTACTAGTAGTAGTAGTAGTAGTATGTAAACATGATAGAATGTAGGTGAATTACTGTAATAGCTTGATCGTTCTGACCTTAAATACACGTGATATTAATCGGTATTTTCCATACTAGTAAAATATTCCATGTAATCTTTATAAAATGCTTATTGCGATGCTTTCAATTCATCTCAACGCTCTCTCTGCAAAAATCAAATTTCAAAGCCAAAGGCAAAAAATAAACGTTATGACCAATCAATTAGAAAGAATACGTTTATACATACTAATCACTTATGTCTGTAATATTTCCGATAGTTTATATGAGTTTTCCTCCCTCGGGATTTCGAGCAATTTCCGCGCGCGAAATCACCTTTGGAGTTGACAATATCCGATTGGAAAATAACTCCCGGGTTCCGATATCGTAAAATCCGTTAAGGTTCTGGATTCTAGTAACAACTGAAGCGATGGTGTATTTTGCGGCTGCGAAACTTCTCTAGTTATGCTAAAAATTCCCATACTGTCAGTAGTGATAAGTTATCTCCGTCCGACCACCAGTAACGTGTGGTTGCTATTATATTCAAAATGTATTGTACGCGAAATTCAATGCTGGAATTGTACATATATCGACAAACAGATCTAATGACATTGCTGACAAACAAATCTAATGACATTGCTAATGAGAATATATTTCCACAGCACAGCATTGCATACGTCAGGTGTTCCATTTATGATTTATATCGATACTGGAAATCATAATCGTGTCTTGATTCCCACGTTTAATAGTGGTACAGTTTCGTTTACAGTTTCAAGTTTCAAGTTTATTGGCAAATCGGCAAATAGCCTTTGGCCATAACAATATATATATATATATATATATATATATATATATATATATTCACAAACACAATTTATACAAAGCATAGTTATGAAAGTCAAGGTAGCTATATCAATATATATAACGTATAAACATTGTATTATTAAGAAGCAGCAAGAGCTGTTAATTTTTCGTCACGGAGATTCATTGCATGTGAAATAAATCTAGATACATTGTTTATCGCTGAGACATTTTGACATGACATAATATTTTTAAACTTCATAAGGTTTGACCAAGTAATTGGAATCCAATATTTCTTTCGTAATTCTCTATATGCTGGACAACAAAGAAGAAAGTGGTATTCTGATTCAACAATATTTAAATTACATAATTTACATTTACGATCAACTCTAACAATATTATTAAATCTTCCTCTCTCTATTTCTAAGTTATGTGAACACAATCTAAATCTTGATAATTGTTGCTTTAATTTATTATTTTGTACAACAAATTTAAATTCAGATTTAAACAATTTATAATAATCTCACTTTGGTTGACTGTTCAATGTTTCAAACCAGTGCTGAACATACTGATCTTTTAACCTCTGTTCTATCATAGAACGAAAGTTATTTACAGAATTTATATTGAAAAATACATTTCAGAAACCTAGCATATCTAATAGTTTCTTTAAAGATAAACACCAAGCATTTCCACAGTTGTTTGTATCAATAGCTTCGAAATTGTACATATTACATTGTTCAGTAAGAATACTATACATAAGTGAATTAGGATTGTTCAAAATCTCAAACCAGTAATTTAATGCCCTCTGTTTACATATGATTGATAAAGGGAATCTTCCAAGTTCACCTAATACAGCTACATTTGAAGTTTGAGGTCGTACCCCCAATATCTGTTTACAAAATTTAAAATGCAATTTGTCGATTTCACTAGCTTTATACATACCCCAAATTTCAGAACCATACAACAGAATAGGTACAACAAGTGAGTCAAATAAGGACAATTTAGTTCTAACATCAAGTTTAACTTTACATCGACATCAAATTACTGAATGCTTTTAGAGCTTGGTCGTTAAGAGTTTTAATAGCTTTAGACATATTTCCAGTATAATTGAACTTAATGCCTAAATAGCAAAAATCGTCCACAATTTCGATATTTTCTCCATTTATTGACCATGTATGCTCACAACGATTTTTCTACGTTCCAAAATACAAATTTTGGTTTTATTTACATGTATTTTAAGACCCATTTACATGAATACTGATTAATGGTATCCAGTTGAAGTTGCAAACTCTCTGGACTGGTCGTAAATAATGCCATATCGTCGGCAAATAGGAGCATGTACATGGATAGTAGCCTACAATCGTTTTCAGTCAAGTTATTAAAATCAATATAATCTTTGATGTCGTTAATAAATAGGATAAAAAGTAACGGAGAAAGGGGTTCTCCCTGTTTAACACCAAGTTTTACGTCAAAAGCATCAGAAAACGACATGTTACCAACATTTTTAACACAGGCCTTAACATTTGGTAAATAGCCGTTATCATTTTAATCATTTTACAACTTATACCCGATTTCAAGAGTTTTATCCATAGTGCTTCATGTATAACTGTATCGAAGGCTTTTTCATAATCAATGAATGCACAATACAACTTTGCTTTATTAAAAATGACATTCTGAATGATAGTATGCAATATAAAAATGCAGTCAATGGTGCTGCGGTTTTCTCTAAAACCAAATTGAGCTTCATTGAAAATACTCTCGTGTTCACACCATTTGTTAATTATATTCCTTAAAGTGAGAGAAAATATATTGCCCATTATATTAACTAATGTTATTCCTCTGTAGTTCGATGCCGAAGATCGATCGCCTTTCTTGAAAATCGGTACAATAACACCATTACACCACAAATCAGGATAAATGGATCGATCATATATATAGTTGAACATTTTAACAAGATACGGAGCAATAAACTCCATGCCATCAATAAAAAAAAAAGCTGCAACATTATTGTTTATATCCGAACTTTTGTGTCTTTTGAGACTAGAGATAGTTTTCTCGACTTCAGCGATTGTGAAAGGACAATCCATTCATCAATAATTAAAGTTTCCTCCCTTGGCATAATCAGCGTTATTATAAGAACGAGGGTGAGGTGTGTTAGAAATATTTTTAAAATGAGTGATTAAGTCGTCGATACCGACGTCGATATTAGAAGACTTATTGCATTTATATTTATTAATATATTTCCAAAATTTCCTTGGATTTGACCTTCCAAGGTTGGATAAGATTTTACATTCTTTATTATAAAACTTACTCTTGGCTTTATGTTTAGCCTTACATAAATCCGACCTAGCATTTAAAAAAAGTATTCGATTTTCACGTGAAGGAACTTCTTTATATAGACGTTTATAATAATAAAAAGCTTCTTTGCAATGTTTACAATTATCATTAAACCATAGAGATTGGCGTACTTTTCTCGTAGTCGAACGTTTTATTTTACAAGAACGTCCATTTAATTGAAATGACACATCATGTATAACATCTGATAATTTCTCTATGCAAATATTAACGTTCCGATCTTCATTTATTAACATGTTAACAATATCGTCAAACACATTTTTGCTATTGTGTAATAAATTCAATAAGTCTTCTGATTTGCCTTCCTCCCATACTATTTCCTCATATGTTGCATTTGAATCACTATCACTTGGTACATCATTATACTTAATTGTAAAATCAATTGGGCAGTGATCAGAATACTCATTAATATCAAGTACATTAAAACTGTCAAACTGCAAAAAAAGTTCATAGTTAACAATAATATAATCAACAACACTAGCAGCAAAATTATTCCGAGTCAGATTATAACATGTAAATTTTCCGTCATCTAATCGACCGTTAACAATAATCATACTAGTTTCCTTGCATAATGAAAGTAACTTGTGACCATGCTGATTAATATGCTCATCGAAAGATGCACGTGGCGGTAAAGCGTTAACAGGGATATCATATTCCGGCAGATTAACATAACGGTCGATATTAATGTCCTCTATGACGTCAGAACGCTTACCGACTCTTGAATTAAGGTCACCTGCCAGCAAAATATCACCTTGATCGCATTAATTTGTCGTATATCTGTGGAAAATTGTTCAAAGAAATCGTATTCAAATAGTGGTGAATTTAAATTCCAAAATACAGGCGAGTCACTAGGCGGAATATAGCATGCACATATACAAATATCATTTTCCAGACCTAAACATAGTTTATCTAGCTTAAGCCATAGTATCCCTTTATTGTTGATTTCCAGAAGTTCAATAGCGTTTGAAAAATGTGACTTGAAATAGACAACAACACCCCCGCTGTCACGTTTAGCTTTCTGATTACATTTTGGCCTGGGACATGAAAAACACTCAAAAAATTTAATCTGTATATGAGACGATTTAGATGTCCATGTTTCCGTGAGAATTAAGATGTCATACGAATTTATAAAATTAAGAAAATCACCTTCGTTTAACTTTGATAATAAGCCTTGAACATTCCAAGAAAGAACATGTAGCTGCTTCTGTGTGTCCCCCTAATTGTGCCGAGACTGTTCATTTCCGCCACGGCGTCTGGAATCTGCATTGCGCTGGTTCCGGTTTACACGAGGTGGCAGTTCCGGCGCAGGGCCGGGCGGCTGGTGATCGACGGTGTATTTTGTTCGGTCTATGTATAGAGTGTCATAAGAGAGTGAAGCTGTTTTTCCGTCATTACGAGGTTGAATCAGATAGGGAATCAGTTTCTTTCGTCGTTCTTGAATGACCCTGGGATATTGATCGCTGACACGAAATTGATTGTCGGGCGGTAGTTCTCGAACTTTGTTTTTAATATCGACTTTGTCCCCGTAGAAATTAAATTTTGCTACAATGGGACGCTTTTTGCCATGTTCGTAGTGTCCTAATCGATGCGCTCTGTCGATTTTGATTTTATTTGTTGTATCCTCAATATGTAGTATGTTTTCACAAAAGTTATGTATTTTGGCCACACAATTTTCAGTTTTTCGATTTTCGAATGAATTTTCGACAAATGCTAAGAAATACGTTCTGCAAAGCCTTGTTAACTATATATATTGCGGTATTCTTATAGATCCTTGCATTGTGTACATTTTCATAAAAAGCTGCTAATGACTCTCCTTGAAATTTCTCTCAAATTTCATCAATATTTGGCTATCTTCGGCAAAGTATCTGGATGGTTGGTTAACTAAGGCCCAAAGAACGCCACCATTATGTCGTACGTCTCCAATAACAGTTTTACCACATCGAGTTTCAAAGCTGCGTGGGTCTCAGTACGTTATTCACTGGCAAAATAAGCAAAAATCATTAATGAGAGTAATCACAAAAGATGCATCGATTATTAATTACATGTATAAATATAATTTGCATTTTACGGGTAATTATAAATTAACATCCTCCTTTTATTTACTCAACATATATTGCATTAAAATACACAAATCCCCTGTTAATCTATGTACAATTGGAAATTAAGCCTTTTCTATACGCTAACGGCATATAAGCCTACAAGATTTTACATTGATTACACATAACTCGATGAAAGCATACTTTTGTGTTACTGTATGCACGTCGAGCCGTGTTGTCCCGTTCTGCTTCCGCATCGACACAGTTTCATTGAATACACATACCTCGAGGAAAGCATGCTCTTGGGTGTCTGTATGTATGGCGTACCCTTTAGTCAAACGTACATATACGCCTGCTAGCTAAATATAGATGTAACTGTTGTTATAAAATTGTAACCGCAGTTACAATAAAAACCGCAGTTACAATTCTATGACTGCAGTTATAAATTTGTAACGGCAGTTACATTTACAAATATAACTGCAGTAATAATGTATACCAACAGTCATAAAATATGACAATCGTCATAAAATTATAACCGCGGTTACATTTTTCTGACCAAATACTGAACTTAAGCTCTAAGTCTGTTTGGCGAATCAAATCACGTCTTATATAATGCCTTTTTGTCAAAATTGCATTTATCTATTTAAATTTTAATTATAAAAACAATTCAAGGATACATATTTTATAAATAAATGAATCAGAAAAAAGTGTAACTGCAGTTATAATTTTATGACAACTGTCATATTGTTTTACTCTCGGTATAAATTGTAACAGCAGCTATGTCTGTAAATGTAATTGCTGTTACAAATTTATGACTGCAGTCATAAAGTTGTAACTGCGGTTACATTAACAACATTTACATCTATATTTAGCTGCCGTGCATATATGTACTTTTGAACCAAAGGGTACGCCATATGTATGCACGTTGAGCCGTGTTGTCCTGTTCTGCTTCCGCATCGACACAGTTACTCGTACACTTAATTCGAGGTGAGTATGCTCTTATATTACTGTCTGCACGCTGAGCCGTTTTTTCTCTGAAGACTTTCCCGTTTTTGCTACTAGTGTAAAACTCCTTTTTGTCATTCAGCGCTTCAAAATGCGCTTCCCAAGTTTAACACATGCTCCTTTGTGTATACTTTGTTAATAAACATGTGATATTTCATCTGAAATAGCTGGATAAAACTCTATGTTAAACTGCATGTTAAATTGTGGACATTTCTGGAAAAGTCTATTCTGTCACTTCAACTGTCAGTCATTTTCAAATTAATCTAGTGCTTCAACGCTGTACTCAGATATCACGTGTTTAACGGACCCAGTTTACAGAAAACATCACGTGTTAAAGCTGAAGAAGTGTTTGTTACGCTCGGTGAATTGAACGTAATCCTTTAACACTAGCTGAGGTGGAGTTTAAAAATATTAGTGACAACAAAACTGGGAATGGGTACTTGCTGGCAAGAAACCAGGTAGTAGTCACAACGTCTGAGCACATATTCAACTACATCATTGTACTTGATCCATATTTCGTGAAATTCTTTATTTTTCCTTCAACGCATGTTAAAACTGGCATTCATTCTGTAAGCAGATTTGCACATAGGTCTTATATTGGAAGAAGCAAATGGTTACAATCAACAACGATGAATCAATTCATAAACTACAGGTTTTTTTTGTTTCTAAATACATTTGTATGCATATGTACGACATCACACTACTTTAGGCTTACAGATACGCCAAAAATATTCCTTAGGTATTATAATGCTGTTTAGCAATATACATTCAAATATACGTTACACATGCAGTCTATTAGCCCACAAAAGATAAATAAATTCATGTGAAGACATAGAAAATCTAATGACAATGGATATGTAAGTTACTATTAACACACACAAAATCCTAAAAGGGAGGAATCGCGTATGCACCAACATGTTTTTAAGATACTTGTACTGAATGATTTGTAAACGTGATAAGGTGTGTTCTGTTGTGTTTTTTTCCCATTAATTTTCGTAAAGACGTGCAAAGTCATGTATATTATCGCCTACGCATGCGAATTGGGAATTAACGTGCTAAGTATTGCGTAGAAACGGGAACTGTTGATTGCTGCAATTGCGTTCAATGTTTACCTCAGTAGTCGCGAACGCAATTGATGGTTATCACGTCTGTAGTGATAATAATGTTTTGCATCAGGTCTTAAATGTGCGCAGTTGTCGCATTGCCACGCGCTATCTATTGCGTAAGCACGCGATGATTAAATAGCGTCACTTATAAAGTACCCGTAGTTCTAACACGGCGGTACAGTAATTTTAACACGACATATGCGGAATAGCAATTCTAACACGTTATCTACACTTTAGTAATTCTCACACGATTTCTGCACTTAAGCAATTCTCACACCATTTCTGTAGTATAAAATAGTAATTCCAAAACGAACTTTGCATTGCAGTTATGCTAACACGACCTGTGCAGTAACGTAATTCTAAAGCGCTTTCTGCAATATTGTAATTCCAACACGACTTCTGCAAGTAATACTAACACGACTTCTGCAATATAATAATTCTACACGACTTCCGTAATATAGTAATTCTAACACGACATCTGCAGTATAGTAATTCTAACACGATCTTTGCAATATAGTAATTATAGCACAGCTTTTGCAAAATAGTAATTCTAACACGACTTCTGCAAAATTGAAATTCTTACACGACTTTTGCAGTAAAGTTATTCTAACACGTCTTCTGCAATATAGTAATTCTAACACCACCTCTGTGGTATAGTAATTCTAACATTACTTCTGTAATGTAGTAATTTTAACACGACTTCTGTAATGTAGTAATTCCAACACGACTTCTGTAATGTAGTAATTCTAACACGACTTCTGCAATGTAGTCATTCAAACACGACTTCTGCCATGTAGTAATTCTAACGCGACTTCTGCAATGTAGTAATTTTAACATTACTTCTGCAATGTAGTCATGTTCATAACTTCTGCAATGTAGTAATTCTAACACGACTTCTGCAATGTAGTAATTCTAACATGACTACTGCAATATAGCAATTCTAACACGACTTCTGCAATGAAGTAATTCTAACACGACTACTGCGATATAGCAATAGTGACACGACTTCTGCAATATAGTAATTCTAACACGTCTTCTGCAATGAACTAATTCTAACACGACTACTGCAATATAGCCATTCTAACACGACTTCTGCAATGTAGTAATTCTACCATGACTTCTTCAATGTAGTAATTCTAACACGACTTCTGCAATATAGTAATTCTACCACGACTTCTGCCATGTAGTAATTCTAACCTGACTTCTGCAATGTAGTAATTTTAACACGACTTATGCAATGTAGTAATTCTAACACGAATTCTGCCATGTAGTAATTCTAACACGACTTCTGCAATGTAGTAATTCTAACACGACTTCTGCCATGTAGTAATTCTAACACGACTACTGCAATATAGCAATTCTAACACGACTTCTGCAATTTAGTAATTCTAACACGACTTCTGCCATGAAGTAATTCTAACACGAATTGTGCCATGTAGTAATTCTAACACGACTTCTGCAATGTAGTAATTCTAACACGATTTCTGCCATGTAGTGATTCTAACACGACTTCTGCAATGTAGTAATTCTAACACGACTTCTGCAATGTAGTAATTCTTACACGACTTCTGCCATATAGTAATTCTAACACGACTTCTGCAATGTATGAATTCTAACACGACTTCTGCAATGTAGTAATATTAACACGACTTCTGCCATGTAGTAATTCTAACACGACTTCTGCAATGTAGTAATTCTAACACGACTACTGCAATGTAGTCATTCTAACACGACTTCTGCAAAATAGTAATTCTAACACCACCTCTGTGGTATAGTCATTCTAACACGACTTCTGCAATGTAGTAATTCTAACACGACTTCTGCAAATTCTAACACGACTTCTGCAATGTAGTAATTTTCACACCACCTCAGTGGTATAGTTTTTCTAACACGACTTCTGCAATGAAGTAATTGTAACATGACTTCTGCAATGTAGTAATTCTAATACGACTTCTGCCATGTAGTAATTCTAACACGACTTCCCCAATGTAGTAATTCTAACACGAATTCTGCCATGTAGTAATTTTAACATTACTTCTGCAATGTAGTAATTGTAACATTACTTCTGCAATATAGTCATTCTAACACGACTTTTGCCATGTAGTCATTCTAACACGACTTCTGCAATGTAGTAATTCTAACATTACTTCTGCAATGTAGTAATTCTAACATAACTTCTGCAATGTAGTCATTTTAACATGAATTCTGCAATGTAGTCATTCTAACACGACTTCTGCAATGTAGTAATTCTAGCACGACTACTGCAATATAGCAATTCTAACACGACTTCTGCAATATAGTAGTTATAACACGACTTCTGCAATGTAGTAATTCTAACACGACTACTGCAATATAGCAATTCTAACACGACTTCTGCAATATAGTAATTCTAACACGACTTCTGCCATGTAGTAATTCTAACACGACTTCTGCCATGTAGTAATTCTAACACGACTTCCGCAATGTAGTAATTCTTACACGAATTCTGCCATGTAATAATTCTAACATTACTTCTGCAATGAAGTAATTCTAACATTACTTCAGCAATGTAGTAATTCTAACACGACTTCTGCCATGTAGAAATTCTAACACCACTTCTGCAATGTAGTAATTGTAACATTACTTCTGCAATGTAACAATTCTAACACGACTACTGCAATATAGTAATTCTAACACGACTTCTGCAATGTAGTAATTCTAACATTACTTTTCCAATGTAGTAATTATAACATTACTTCTGCAATGTAGTAATTCTAACATTACTTCTGCAATGTAGTAATTCTAACATGTCTTCTGCCATATAGTAATTCTAACACGACTTCTGCAATGTAGTAATTCTAACATTACTTCTGCAATGTAGTAATTCTAACATGTCTTCTGCCATATAGTAATTCTAACACGACTTCTGCACTGTAGTTATTCTAACATTACTTCTGCAATGTAGTTATTCTAACACAATTAATATACAAGTAGTAATTCTAATACGAACTCTGCAAGTAACTCTAACACGTCTTCTGCAATATGGCAATTTTAACACAACTTCTGCAGTATAGTGAAGAAATAGTTGTCGATCTTGACTTGTTTATCGGCTAATAAACAACGCTTTGGAGTTCTGATGCGTATGAATTAAATCACGAGAGCGTTCGCACGGGTGGTTCAATAACGCGATACATCATCTGGTCATGGGGAATAATTATGTGAAGTTATATTAAAATCCTTCCATGCATTAAGAAATTATGGAGCGGAAACAATAAAACATGCATTAGACCTTGAATTGTGACCTTGACCTTTGACAGACGCGCATGGGTCATGTACGCGACACATCGTCTGGTCATGGAGAATATTTGATCTGAAGTTATACTAACATCCTTCCATGCATTACGAAGTTATGGAGCTGAAACGAAATACAAGTTTTTTACCTGTAATTGACCTTTTACTTTGAATTGTGACCATGACCTTTTAAGGACAAGCATGAGTCATGTAATCGACACATCGTCTGGTCATGGGGAATAATTATCTGAAGTTATATTAAAATCCTTCCAGGCATTAAGAAATTATGGAGCGGAAACAAAATACAATTATTTGACCTTTGACCTTGAATAGTGACCTTGACCTTTGACAGACACGCATGGGTCATGTAAGCTACACATCGTATGGTCATGGCGAATAATAATCTGAAGGCATATTAAAATCCTTCCAGGCATTACGAAGTTATGGAGCGGAAACGAAATATGTGTCGTACCAACGTACCGAAGGACCGCCGTACAGACCAACATGCGTAATGCCTATATATAGCCCCACTTTATCAAGAAGTGGGGGTATAAATATGATAAGTCTAGACCTATAGGTCGTCGAACCTTACATAGGTCTCGTGACTTTAGAGGTTTACATTGCGGGTCTTGTCTAATGGGACTAGTCCTATAGGTCTAAACCCCCTTTATAAAATGGATACTAAGTTGCTACGTTTGACTTATAAAAGTGGTTGTTTTCAATGACTGCTTTTGTGCAAACCAAATCAGGACATGACGCAGCTCTTTAGTTAGAAGATGGAGGACCGTTCTATGTACATGCATTCAGGTATGTAAATAGCTACTGTTTGTAGTGGCATGACCTCCCTTTCTAAGCAAACAATACATGTATGTTTACAAAAACTCGATGAAGATTCTATGAGACGTTCGGTTGTATGGACTCTAAAAGGCTCATTGATTATTTATTATAACAATGTATACACATATGGCATAACCTCATTTTGCTGGTTATCAATTAAATAATGTTATGTTTGTAGAATAACGCGTGTAGCCGATTGAGGACAAATACAGTTAAACTGGATATCAATAATGACACTATACATGTAGCACCGGTATGTGTTTTGCGACTTTATCATTATACATGTAACAGGTTTCTTTCAGTCGCTACATTTGCAATCCAATGTTAACTTTTTATCCTTTTTTTGTTGTAGGCGTAGTCCTGGGGGTTCTAATGACGTCATACTTAAGCCATGGTATACATTCTGACAAGCGTTGGGGGATTAAGTATCAGCCACACGATTTACGGAAACTGTTGCATTATTTGTCGATCACTGATACTCTGCGTGGTCCGCTCTTGACACGGTATTTGCTGCGGAACATTCGAAATGGGTCTGCAAATCCTTGTTCACGCAGGAATATAAAAAGCGCAAAATTAGTTCGAAAATGGAATTTCCAAGCACTTCTATGTGCTTCTAGTTTTAAAGCGACATGTTCACAGATTTTTTGTATTTGTACCTAACCTGAGCACAACATATGCAGCGAACCGGAACGATTTGAACAAGGATCATTCCTGTGCAGTTTTGTGAAAATCTGTGCGGTAAATCTAGCTCGCCTCAATACGACTATTTAAAGTGCACGATTTTCTTGCTGGAAAATCATATGTAGCGTGTTATAGGATACGCTTTTTCAAAAATCAGACTGAGCTCAGCTAAGCTGGTTTATCATGATCATGGTCTTGCTCCTGCAGTAACAGTTACTAGTATTAGCACAGGGGACCTCTCCTACGTGTTCCGTCTTACCCTAAATTACACAGTTTGTGTTTGACCATACAATCTCGGATGGGGTCGATAATGGGCCGATTTGAACAGGAACAAATTGAGAGGTTGTGTCCCTTTTTCATAAAAAATGGGCCAGATCTGGCCACAAACACTAGAGTTATTGTCCTTTGTTGTGAAAATAACATGCAAAAAAGGAGGATAGATTTTTTATCCAATCTTGACCAAACGTACATATAGTGTGTCTATGACCATATAATTTCAGACTTGGTAGAATATTATGAAGGTCGGACCAGAAACAGCAGAGATATTGCCCTGTTTTTTTGTGAATACAAATGTCTGTATGCCGTCAACAATTGGCTTAAACACGCGATATATACATGTACTTAATTCATTTATATCCAGTGTTGACCAAACGTGCACAGTTTGTGTAGAACCATAAGGTCTTAGCAGAAGCCAAAAATGAACCACATCTGGCCAATATAAAAGGAGTTACTGTCACTTGAATGCAAAATAATGCAAACCTGTTCTAAGTCTTGTGCATCGGATAAGAAACACCTGGACATATAGTAATTTTGGCCCTGGGGCTATATTCCAGAAACATCTTAAGCTTGCCTTAACCTATTTACACTTAAGTTCCGAATTTTTAAAGGTGATATTTTAAAAAATACATATAAATAAGTGAAACCAATTGCAGTTGAATATGTAGTACTTAATAATAAGTTAATAGTAAGCCAACACTAAGCGGGATTTTATGTATACAGGGAATAAATTTCTAAAGAAAAAGATTTTACTTAAGAAGTTTCTGGAATACGACCCCAGGTACTAATGATCCGCAAGCCTGGATTGCTCATTGCAAGAAATCCAACCCAAGCCCACTCTGCGAATACGCATGTACTCCTCCGATTCCTTAATGAAAATATCTGATATCAGCTGGGGTAAAGAAAATTTACCTAGGAATCCGCCCAGTGGTTACCTATTTTATGACCCTGATTATTTTATTAGCAGGGGTAAGCCAATGAGTTAAAAGAAATGCGACAGTTATTCAGCTAGATGTGAGATTTACGACCATATATCATGGTTCACATACTTACATTTGTTAGAACCTGTCACACAGTAATTAAGGTCTTCATGTTTGCCAGTACTCAGGTGAGCCCTTTGGGCCACCATGGTCCTCTTGTTTGTTTGTTGTTACATTGCGAATAATTGTCATCTAAACAATAGTTCTAACTTCTATACTTACTTAGTAAATGATAAAAAAAAATAATCAAATCACGTTTTCCATTAATTTCTAGCATAGGTAGAATGAAATAGCTATTTAGCTATATTTAGCTATACGTACGGTTCTTTATGATTGGGCAAACTGTGCGACAAAATGTTAACCGTTGTAATATCTACGTCAGTGAGTGTTTGCCAAGTTGTGTTGAACTCACAGCAAACTGTGACCAGAAGACGAAACATTGCTAATTGTCGTGACCTGTTCGATAGGAGAAGCGAAGTATCCACGTCACATGGTCGTCAAGCAAGAGTGGGTGCAGTGTGCTACTTACAACCGGGCGTGGATGATTTCACAAATATGATATATATTAGATACCATAGTATAGCGCTCAACCCTCGATTTATTTTTACATGAAAAATAGTCCGTCGAACCATCTTCGTCCGTTCTTTATATAAATGTCACCTGACACTGGGGGCTTAAAGCGGACACATAGTCCAGTGGTAACGCACTGGCTTCACAACCCAGGGGTCGTAGGTTAGAACCCCCGCTACACTCTAACCAACGAATTTGTATTTCACATGAGACGTTAAACCAAGGTGGAGTGTACTAGGTGCTTTACATCGGGCACTGAATGACCCAGTGTCGCTTCTGGGACATGTCGTCTCCTGTATCGTAACCCAACTAACAAGTCTTCTGAAGGTGACCATTCTGGGACAAGGCGTCTACTGTATCGTGCACTATCCCCCGTAACCCAACTAGCAAGTTTTCTGAAGGCGACCATTCTGGGACAAGGCGTCTGCTGTATCGTGCACTATTCCCCGTAACCCAACTAGCAAGTCTTCTGAAGGCGACCATTCTGGGACAAGGCGTCTACTGTATCGTGCACTATCCCCCGTAACCCAACTAACAAGTCTTCTGCGGGCGACCATTCTAGGACAAGGCGTCTACTGTATCGTGCACTATCCCCCGTAACCCAACTAACAAGTCTTCTGCGGGTGACCATTCTGGGACAAGGTGTCTACTGTATCGTGCACTATCCCCCGTAACCCAACTAACAAGTCTTCTGAGGGCGACCATTCTGGGACAAGTCGTCTACTGTATCGTGCACTATCCCCCAAAACCCAACTAACAAGTCTTCTGTTGGCGACCATTCTGGGACAAGTCGTCTACTGTATCGTTCACTATCCCCCGTAACCCAACTAACAAGTCTTCTGCGGGCGACCATTCTGGGACAAGTCGTCTACTGTATCGTGCACTATCCCCCGTAACCCAACTAACAAGTCTTCTGTTGGCGACCATTCTGGGACAAGGCGTCTACTGTATCGTGCACTATCCCCCGTAACCCAACTAACAAGTCTTCTGCGGGGGACCATTCTGGGACAAGTCGTCTACTGTATCGTGCACTATCCCCCGTAACCCAACTAAAAAGTCTTCTGCGGGCGACCATTCTGGGACAAGTCGTCTACTGTATCGTGCACTATCCCCCGTAACCCAACTAACAAGTCTTCTGAGGGCGACCATTCTGGGACAAGGCGTCTACTGTATCGTGCACTATCCCCCGTAACCCAACTAACAAGTCTTCTGCGGCGACCATTCTGGGACAAGGCGTCTACTGTATCGTGCACTATCCCCCGTAACCCAACTAAAGAGTCTTCTGCGGGCGACCATTCTGGGACAAGGCGTCTACTGTATCGTGGGCGACGATTCTGGGACAAGGCGTCTACTGTATCGTGCACTATCCCCCGTAACCCAACTAACAAGTCTTCTGAGGGCGACCATTCTGGGACAAGTCGTCTGCTGTATCGTGCACTATCCCCCGTAACCCAACTAACAAGTCTTCTGCGTGCGACCATTCTGGTACAAGGCGTCTACTGTATCGTGCACTATCCCCCGTAACCCAACTAACAAGTCTTCTGTTGGCGACCATTCTGGGACAAGTCGTCTACTGTATCGTGCACTATCCCCCGTAACCCAACTAACAAGTCTTCTGCGGGCGACCATTCTAGGACAAGTCGTCTACTGTATCTTGCACTATCCCCCATAACCCAGCTAACAAGTCTTCTGCGGGCGACCATTCTGGGACAAGGCGTCTACTGTATCGTGCACTATCCCCCGTAACCCAACTAACAAGTCTTCTGCGGGCGACCATTCTGGGACAAGGCGTCTACTGTATCGTGCACTATCCCCCGTAACCCAACTAACAAGTCTTCTGCGGGCGACCATTCTGGGACAAGTCGTCCACTGTATTGTGCAATATCCCCCGTAACCCAACTAACAAGTCTTCTGCGGGCGACCATTCTGGGACACGTCGTCTCCTGTATCGCACTATCCCCCGTAACCCAACTAACAAGTCTTCTGTTGGCGACCATTCTGGGACAAGTCGTCTACTGTATCGTGCACTATCCCCCGTAACCCAACTAGCAAGTCTTCTGAGGGCGACCATTCTGGGACAAGTCGTCTACTGTATCGTGCACTATCCCCCGTAACCCAACTAACAAGTCTTCTGCGGGCGACCATTCTGGGACAAGGCGACTACTGTATCGTGCACTATCCCCCGTAACCCAACTAGCAAGTCTTCTGAGGGCGACCATTCTGGGACAAGTCGTCTACTGTATCGTGCACTATCCCCCGTAACCCAACTAACAAGTCTTCTGCGGGCGACCATTCTGGGACAAGGCGTCTACTGTATCGTGCACTATCCCCCGTAACCCAACTAACAAGTCTTCTGAGGGCGACCATTCTGGGACAAGTCGTTTACTGTATCGTGCACTATCCCCCGTAACCCAACTTACAAGTCTTCTGCGGGCGACCATTCTGGGACAAGTCGTCTACTGTATCGTGCACTATCCCCCGTAACCCAACTAACACGTCTTTTGAGGGCGACCATTCTGGGACAAGGCGTCTACTGTATCGTGCACTATCCCCCGTAACCCAACTAACAAGTCTTCTGCGGCGACCATTCTGGGACAAGGCGTCTACTGTATCGTGCACTATCCCCCGTAACCCAACTAACAAGTCTCCTGCGGGCGACCATTCTGGAACAAGGCGTCTACTGTATCGTGCACTATCCCCCGTAACCCAACTAACAAGTCTTCTGCGGGCGACCATTCTGGGACAAGTCGTCTACTGTATCGTGGGCGACCATTCTGGGACAAGGCGTCTACTGTATCGTGCACTATCCCCCGTAACCCAACTAACAAGTCTTCTGAGGGCGACCATTCTGGGACAAGGCGTCTACTGTATCGTGCACTATCCCCCGTAACCCAACTAACAAGTCTTCTGCGGGCGACCATTCTGGTACAAGGCGTCTACTGTATCGTGCACTATCCCCCGTAACCCAACTAACAAGTCTTCTGCGGGCGACCATTCTGGGACAAGGCGTCTACTGTATCGTGCACTATCCCCCGTAACCCAACTAACAAGTCTTCTGCGGGCGACCATTCTGGGACAAGGCGTCTACTGTATCGTGCACTATCCCCCGTAACCCAACTAACAAGTCTTCTGCGGGCGACCATTCTGGGACAAGTCGTCTACTGTATCGTGCACTATCCCCCGTAACCCAACTAACAAGTCTTCTGCGGGCGACCATTCTGGGACAAGTCGTCTCCTGTATCGCACTATCCCCCGTAACCCAACTAACAAGTCTTCTGTTGGCGACCATTCTGGGACAAGTCGTCTACTGTATCGTGCACTATCCCCCGTAACCCAACTAGCAAGTCTTCTGAGGGCGACCATTCTGGGACAAGTCGTCTACTGTATCGTGCACTATCCCCCGTAACCCAACTAACAAGTCTTCTGCGGGCGACCATTCTGGGACAAGGCGACTACTGTATCGTGCACTATCCCCCGTAACCCAACTAGCAAGTCTTCTGAGGGCGACCATTCTGGGACAAGTCGTCTACTGTATCGTGCACTATCCCCCGTAACCCAACTAACAAGTCTTCTGCGGGCGACCATTCTGGGACAAGGCGTCTACTGTATCGTGCACTATCCCCCGTAACCCAACTAGCAAGTCTTCTGAGGGCGACCATTCTGGGACACGTCGTTTACTGTATCGTGCACTATCCCCCGTAACCCAACTTACAAGTCTTCTGCGGGCGACCATTCTGAGACAAAGCGACTACTGTATCGTGCACTATCCCCCGTAACCCAACCAACAAGTCTTCTGAGGGCGACCATTCTGGGACAAGTCGTCTCCTGTATCGTGCACTATCCCCCGTAACACAACTAGCAAGTCTTCTGAGGGCGACCAATCACACACCGTACACCTGAGCACACTGTCTTGTTATTCACCTAGAAGACTGGGGTTCGATACCGGACATGGGTCGTATTCAACAAACATTTTCAGCTTTTATCTAAACATATTGTCACTTATGATTAAAATTTCAAAACGTTAATATATGTTTTAAAGTTACAAATGAATGTGCATTCCCTTTACACTAAAACAAACAAGTGTTTATGATAAAGCTTATAATTAATGAATACTAAGCACACTGTAATGTGCACACAAAATAAAACGCCTTAATATGAGGCGTGTTGTGGGAAAATCGGGCTTAATGCAAGTGCGTAAAGTGTCGTCCCGAATCAGCATGTGCAGTCCGCACAGGCTGATCCGGGACGGCACTTTCCGCCTACAGTGGATTTATGTTTAGAAGAGACTTCTTTGAAACTGAAAAATATTAAATAAAAGCGGAAAGTGCCGTTCCACCAGGGTGTGTTTCCTACTGGAGCTGAAACGGGACGACACTTTACGCACTTGCATTAGCCCGGGTTTCCCGCGACACGCCTGAGATGTTTCAGGTATACGCCAGGGTGTTTTCCCTACTAGAACTAGTAAAACGTTTCCTTCATGTCCAGCATTCACTTTTGCAGAGCTACTATAAGAGTTTTCAACGAATCTCCTCGTCTGCCAGAGTGTTGCCTGTTTTGTTTGTTTATTTGGATTTTACGCCGTTTTTAACCGTATTTCAGTAATATCACGGCGGTCAGTTAACCTACTCACACTTTTCCTGGACAAGCTTAGCCGATCAAGCGGTTTACCAGTACTAAGTGCACATACTTATGCCAGTAACTGACAACTGTCCTACTTGAATCAGAGGTAGGGGGAGAATGGCCGTAGAAATATTATCATGTGTATGATCACCCCCTGTACGTCGGTAAACCAATTTGCAGGTGATAAATCAAATTTGAGTGAAACATGTCGGACAAATTACTTATTACCAAAATTTATTTACAACAACTCATATCTTTAAGGTAAGTTTTAACATTTAAATATCGCACAAGATACAATGATATTTTGTACGTATAATGCGCTGTTACAAACGATTCCAAATAGCAATTTTTTGGCGAAACTAGTATGAATTTGGTTAAGAATGTAGAAAAATCAGTAAAGTTGGCAATATTTTATGTAATAAACGGTACTTATCAATTAATGTTTTTGCAATTATTAATGTACGACCTTACGTATCAGCCATTCTTCTTTGTATATCTGCTTCATGCGTTTTTTTAATGCACCAAACACGCGTTTAATTGTTATTTTCGTGGGGCAATATAATGTAAAATTTATAAAGCCCTAACTTTTAGGTGATGAAGTCCAAACTGTTTTTGAAAACTGAACGGATAATAACCAAACTTGTACAATAGTGCTTTATGGAAATGCTATAAATGTATGCATGTATGCATTTAAACCATTTTGAGTGAGATTTTAACATTGTTGATCGCAAAATTTCACTAAAGCTTTGTGCAACATTTTTATGAAAGTAAACATTGTTAAGGTTTTTATCACCGTAATACTTTAATGCTGAAGAATTATTCAAAGGGACTGCCAATAAAACAAGGATATCAGTAAAACTGATGGATGTTCCCCAATGCGCTTTGTCAAGCAATATAAATGCAATGAGAAGGGAAGAGATATTAAAGATGACTAAAAATCACTAGAACTGAAAGACGAAATCTGACATCAAAACTGTAAGCATTCCACAAAAATACAATATGAACATGCAGTAAAAAATAAAATAAAACAAAATAAAATAAATCTAAGTGATGGATCATTACTGTAATACCGGTATGGTTATTTCAATTCCTAATTAGTTAGTTTTCCATCAAGCATCATTGAATTCATAGAGCAGTTTCTTAGTAATAGATATGACACATTTGACATCTTCAAAGTCCCATAACTCTAAGAAAAATCACTGAAGCGAAACGTCCTAGTAAAATGCATACCTCCTTTTGGCAATGAAGCTTCCCATAAAGTTTAATTGAAATATGTCCAGTAGTTGCTGAGAAAAAGCCCGGGCAAGAATTGTGCACTATATACTAATTTCAGAAATCTTGAAAGTCCCATATGTCCGAGAAAAATCAGTAAAGCGGAACATCATGGTAATATGCAGACCTCCTCTTGGTAATGAAGCTTCCCATGATTTTTTTTTTAATTTCAGCCAGTAGTTGCTGAGAAAAAGCCTGGACAAGAAAGTCCAGAATTGTGCACTATATACTAATTTCAGAAATCTTCAAAGTCCCATAACTCTGAGAAAAATCATTGAAGCGGAACGTCCTCGTAATATATACACCTCCTCTTGGTAATGAAGCTTCCCATAAAGATTTGTTGAATTTCGGCCAGTAGTTGCTGAGAAATAGCCCGGACAAGAAAGTCAAGAATTGTTCAATATATACATATTTCAGAAATCTTCAAAGTTCCATAACTCTGAGAAAAATAAATGAAGCGGAACGTCCTGGTAATATGCACACCTCCTCTTAGTAATGAAGCTTCCCATAAAGTTTCGTTGAATTCTGGCTATTAGTTGCTGAGAAATAGCCCGGACAAGAAAGTGGGACGGAAGGACGGATGGACTGAAGGACGGATGGACGGACAAGGCGGCGACTATATGCTGCCCCGAAATTTGTCGAGGAGCATAAAATCTGGAAAAAGTGCGGGACCAGATCTGATCTTAAAAGTAATGGCAGAGATGAACTTCCTCCGTATTTGCTTAAATTGTTTAACAAAATATTATGTCTTGGATATTTTCCAGATAAATGGACCGAATGTTTTATTGTACCTATACATAAGAAAGGAGATTTAAATGACCCAAATAATTTTAGAGTAATAACTATGTTAAGTGTCATAGGTAAATTGTTCATAAATTTGATTTAAAGTAGGCAATCAAACTGGGCTGAAAATAACCATGTATTGCTGGAAGCAGAAGCTGAATGTTGAGCGAAAATTGGGACAACAGATAATGTATTTGCCCTTCACCGTCCGCATACATGAGTAGGAAGCATTTTAACATGCCTATATCAATACCACTTGCAACTGTTGAGTACAATATATCCTCCATGTCATTTATATACAAAGAAAAAATAATGGGAAACAAATCGCCTTGTCTTAGACCTAAATGACTCTCAAATGCAGTTCCGGTATCATTATGATGTCTAACTTCTGTGTACAACTGAGTATACATTGCTTTTATAACTGTAAAACATCGTCCTCGAATACCGGGTCTGTATATTCTGTACCAAGGATATCCCTTACAATGCAATCGAATGCCTTTGTTGAGTCAATAAAACAACAATAACATTGCTTATACCTATAGACAATCTGACTCAAATACTGATGTATTTTCGGTATAAAATACAATAAACCAGATAAAATTCCCGTATTTCACATTGTAAAATAATTTTCCGTATTAAACGGCTGCAAAAACCGGACTACTTTTACGTTCGTTGAGTATCGTACATTTCCGTACCGTTCCAAGCGACACTGGGAAACACCCTATTCTATTTACAGGCACTACGACGCCGTTGCAACATGTTGATTGAATTGAATGACGTCATTGATGTACGTGACATGTGTTCGTGCGCGTTCTTTAACGGTACTATTTTGTTATCATTTTGTTTGTTTCGTAGCCTATTTGTGATGTTTTGATCGTAAGGAGGTATATAATAAATGGAATACTACATGACACAATCAACGAGAGCGATACAACCCACTGGAACACCACAGTCATGTAATACTCCCTATTTATTTTAATTTAAAATATGTTATTAAATGGTGAAAGACAAATAGGTGTCAAAATCAGTACACATAATGACTTTATATTATAGGATACAGGGATACTTGACTTTTCAACTACGAGTAAAATAAATATGATAAAGTACTGGTTTAAGGTGATATGTGTTCCAGAATATAAATTAATTAAAATGATATATACAATTATGCTAGACGATATTGAAAGTAATCCCCTAAAAACCAACTGGGCAAATCAAGTGAAATATATTCTAAGTTCACTGGGATTCTATCATGTCTGCTTGGCACAAGGTGTTGGTGATCTCAGTGTTTTTTTTTCTGTGTTCAAGCAAAGAATTATTGACGATTTTGTCCAAGGTGTAGAAGGATAAATGGCTATTCAAGGGCATTTTTATAGAAATATCTTCTGTTTTAAATTGTTTACCCAGATTGCCCTGTTCTCAAGATGACTATCATGTTATTTTTGAATGTAACATCTACTCATTAACAAGACAAAAATACAATATATATATCAGTATATTATATACGTCACCCAAGCATGTTAAAAGCCACAGAGTTATTTTCCTTACAGAATCCTAATACTATCAAGTTACTAGCTGTTTATGCATGAAGAGCTTTTGAAATGACAAATACTGTCAGTACATGATGATTAATGCTATTTTATTAAGTAGCATGCAGTACAGATCACTTTTATGAATACAGTGCATATTACTTTAATGTTTAACTTAGATATAAATTATTTTTGCAAAGCATGAGAATACAGTTCCGATAACTTTCACGTATTACTTAAATATAAATTATTTTTGTTAAGCATGAGAATACAGTACAGGTTACTGTTATGTATTACTAAGATAAAATGTATTTGTGTAAAGCATGACAAATACATTACAGATCACTTTTATGTATTACTAAGATATAAATTATTGTTGTAAAGCATGATAATACAGTACAGATTAGGCGCGAGTTTTTTTATTTCTTGGTTCTCGGATCTGCCGACCAGACTTTTTCCAAAAAGCACTTTTTGTTTGTAGAATGTAACCTATCGTAAAATAACTTTTTGAAAGGGTTTCAACCTGTTACACAGAATGCAAGAAAAACCCTGAAGAAATGACAAAATTTTTTGTCATTCCAATTTTATTTCTTTTCAAACCACAATATACATATTACATCAAATCAGTTTACAGTACAAAGTGTGTTTTACACAGAAATTTTTATCTATACAACATAAAGAAAAAAAAGAAAAAATGTCTTTGAATAAAATGTCTTTGCTAAGTTTAACATGGATGGGTTCGTAAAAAAATATTAGAATGAAATAAAATGAGTCCAGCGTGACAGGAAATGTTCATACTTATTTTGTACGTGTGAAATTGTTTCTTCTAATTTTAATCGTTTTCTGAGGACATTTTTAAACATATTTATTTGTGTCACACTGTTTTCATTTTTACATTTAAATATATATAATTTTGCAAACAAAATTATAAAGTTAATGCAGTATGAATTCATTTTAGTAACAGTTTGAATATTACAAAATGATATGTTAGCAAATTCAAATCTAGCGTATCTTCCATGCCCAGCATGTCCTGTATAAATTTTTGAAGGCATGTCCAAAATATTTGTACGTATTGACATTCCCAAAACATGTGGATACTTGAATCAGGATACATTGAACAAAAATCGCACAAACTTGAAGACTTTATTTTGCATTATGACTAAATTTTATGTAACATGCATTTTGACGGTATAATTCGCTGTATGATTCGTATGATCTGCTCTCTGTTATTTCATCATGCAACACTTAAATTCAGAATTAAATACTCAGTAAAAACAACTGAAGATCTTAGAATCATTGTATTAAATACACATTTTATGATTTTATATCAATATTGTAATAAATACGTACATTTCATTGGTGCATATTGATTTATTTGTAAGATATATTCAGTTAGTGTTCACTTTATTAAACATGCTGTTATACATATTATATGACCACTGTCCAGCGATACCAGTATCTGACGTACTTTGTGTTAAGTGTGAGCATATTTTCACAGTAATTTGTACATGATAATCACTGCTTTTTAATGTTACTATTATTGGCATTAATGTTATGGTTATCATGCAGTGATTAGGTTAATTTTGTGCAATATGATTTTTGTAAGTAATAATGCATAATGATTTTAATATCACTACCCATTTCCATTTGTGAAATGCTAGTTATTAATTTACTCAATTCTGTATTGTTTGTTGGTGTTGTTGTTGTTGTTGTTTTTTCCATCCTCCAACCGGACACTTTTCCAAAAATGTCCGAGAACCATGATATAAAAAATATTTGGCCTTACGTTTTGTGTATTACTTAGATGCAAATAATTGTTGTTATTAATTAACTCAAATCTGTATTTTTTTAATTTTGTTTCTCTCCTCCAACTGGACACTTTTCCAAAAATGTCCCAGAAAAAAGAAATAAAAAATCTCTGGCCTTACTTTTGTGTATTACTTAGATACAAATAATTTTTTGTAAAGCATGAGAATACAGTACAGAATACTTTTATATAGTACTTACATATTTATTTAATGTATTGCTCTTTCTTAAAGTATGGTAATATTATTTGTTCCTATGTGTATAATTGTTATTCATGACGATCATGGGCCATGTTGGCCTTATTCGTTTTTTATATGCTACATTGTACAATTTTTGAATAAACTATATTTGTCTTCTATTACATATAATAAAAATATGTATATGTAATGAAAATATGTAATGAAAAATTGCACAAAACAAATCTTCCTTTGCAAAAAATAATCATTTCATCGCGCATTTTGAGCTTTATCCAGTTTAAGTTTGGACTTTATTTACACATTTTCTTTAAACAGTTCGGCTTTATCCATAAATGAGCATACCATTCCAAGATATAATTGATTTTAACCCAGAAACCGCTACGGTATCAGCTAATAAACGTTTGAATGCCCTTCTAGATAGATTATATCACTTCTCTGTAACGGTTTAGTTCACTAATTTGTCGATTTAGATGCCAAAAATTAAATAAATACGTCGCATTTTTATAAATTGTTTATTTCCCCCAGACAATTTATATATTTCTTCTTAGAAAACCGTAGATTTCTGGCAATACACTTAATACATAATGGCGTTGGACATTACTTTATACATGTGTACAATAATGTTTTATATATACTGACTAAAATCTCAGAAAAATTCAAAATATGTACCTACCTGTCAATTGCGGACATGTTTTCTCTGAAATTTGATTTATCATCTGCAAATTGGTTTACCGACGTACAAGGGTGATGATGTTTCTAGGTCTTATGTTTGCTGATAGGAGCATGGGCGGCCTTGAAGACAGTTCATTAATTGTGGTTTCCAACAGAAATGCTAAATATTAAGAAGGAAGACGCGAATCCAGTGGTGGCAGAATGACATCCTTAGAAGTTTGTCACACATACGAGGGTTGTTCAGAAATAAATAGGCCTTAGACTATTTTGTTTTTAATTGTTCATCCAAGTTACAAAGTTTACATATCAAAATCACTCGGAAAGCATTCTCGGTAATAATAATGTTGTTGTTGTTGTTGTTGTTGTTGTTGTATAAACGTTAATTTTTTTTCGCGCTATACGTTTGAAAAAACATGGTAACAAGCACCCGGCGCAGGGCATAATAGTAAACTGTTTAAGTACCGCTATATTCGTTATATTTCCGTGATTTGTCGTATGGGCCCATATACACAAAGCTCCTTAGTGAAAACTTAAGTATATTTCTTCAAATCATACAATTCCTTAAGCCTGTTGCAGGTTCATTTAAAGTTTATTTTGTATAAAGTGGTTTCAATCTGGTAAAGAATCAACAGTTGCTGCTTATTTCACCATATTTCATATATAAGCTATTTATTTTCACACAGAAAATTGTATTTGAATTTTTCACTTAAATATGACTTAAGTTAAGATTTCCCTAAGGATCTTTGTGGATATGGCTCTAGATTTCATTTAAATTGCACGAAAACGTTGCACTACGTTTCGGTGAAGTCACCCGTAAATTTGACGCTCATTTGATCGTTAGACGCGGAAGTAAACAAGATTTTTGTGAGTTTAGTGACAACGTTAAACACCCGAACATGCCGCCAAATATAAAACTGGAAATTCGCGCGATTGTGAAATTCTGTCGACAGATGGGCGATACTCCTTCTGCAACGTTTGAAAAAATCAAGATTACGAGGGGCGAGAATTCTATCAGCAGATCGCTTGCTTTCAGTTGGAATAAACGGTTCAAGGGCGGCGAAGACAAGATAACAGATAGGGAGGGAAGAGGCAGAAAGAAGAAAGTCAGTGGAACGTTGGTGACGTTGATTTCCGAGACTCTGCGAAATGACAGACGTTTGACAGTTCGAACGCTTTCGGACATGTTTGATGTCAGCTTTTGAACAGTTCATTCAGTCCTGACTAAAGATTTGAATATGAAAAAGGTAGGCCCTATGCTTTAGATTTCGATTTATTTATTTTATAGAAATTTAATAGAAATGGTTAACCGTATTTATCGTGATTGTTTGCTCTACTCTTTCGGACTCGGATTATTTTTATGTGATCAATTTTATGTTATTTATCAACTTTATTTTGATAAATAATTTCAGTATGTTAAATTACGTAAATAGTCGCACTGTTCTTAGATATTATTTTGTAACAGATAATGATCTGTTTAACAATAGGTCCACGCGCGCTGGGTACCGCGGCTGCTGAACGAGCACGAGAAGGAGAGGAGGGTGACCGATTCCCGGGCCTTTATACGGAGAGTGGAGCGAGAAGGTGACCGCTTCCTGTCACGAATCATCACCACCGATGAGACATGGCTGTGGCTTCATGACCCGGAAACAAAATCACAGTCGGCAGTATGGAAGCGGACCGGATCCCCACCTCCAAAGAAGGCCAGGGTTTCCCGCAGCGGCGGAAAATACATGTTCATCATGTTCGCCGACATAGACGGCATGATCCTCCAACACGCGGTCCCGAAGGGTCAGACTGTTAATGCAGAATACTTTTGCAAGGTAATATGTTATTATCACAATTATCGTCGAACACATTTTACGATATATATAATTGTGATCCAAATTTCTTACCGATCTTGTTTATTTTAAGTACCAATGCGCTAAGTAAAATAGGATGAGAAATAACTAGCATCCATAATTTAAACATAGCTCATTGAGTTAAAGTTCAATACTTTCTTCCGTCAAAAAGTATGAATAAGTAATTGTTTTTAATGTGTATAAGCGTGAGTGAGACAAAATTATGTTTAATCGAATCCCATTTCTAATATATGAAAAGGCATTAAACTGGGTTTAAAATACGCCATTTACTCTGCACAGGTGCTCCGCCGTGATCTCGTGCACGCCCTTAGAAAGAAGCGACCCGGTGAGCCCCTTGAGCATTTCATTCTACACATGGACAATGCGTCATCACACACTGCAGGGAACACAGCTTTGGAGGTGGCAGTTTTGGGATTCTGTACGATATCCCATCCGCCTTATTCGCCAGACCTAGCGCCATTCGACTTCTCGATATTTTCGACCATCAAATCACAGTTAAAGGGCCATAGGTTCACTTCTCTACAAGAATTGAAGACAGCAACCGCATATATTACTCAACAGTACTCTGCAGAGTGGTACAAGGATGTGTACACACAGTGGATACATCGTCATCACCGCTGTATTGAACACGCGGGGGAGTACTTTGAAAAAGAGTAAACGTTGGCGTAGTTCGGAGCGTTTGTGACGTCGATAACGTCAAGAGTAACTCTGTTTTCGTGCGCCGGATTGCGCACATGGTGTTTGCTGTAATTGTCATAGAATTTTTATTTATATTTTTATTTTATTGAAATTTTCACATTATGTAGAGAAATATTCCGATGTATTTTGTAGGCATAATCATGAACGTAAATTAAAAGATGTTAACGTTATCGCCCCCGTCCTATTTATTTTTGAACAACCCTCGTAAACACAGTGTAGAAAAGCATTTAGCATTTGAGGCTGTCCGGCTTGCGCAGTGGTTGGTACACTCGCTCCTAACCTAAGCTGTCCGGGTTCGCTCCGCACTCGGCGCAAGAAGGGTTTGGTTCGTGGTCACCATACCGGCCACGTGGGGTTTCCTCCGGGTTCTCCACAGCACAAGACCACACCAAAATTTAAAATGTTTCAGTTCAAGTTAAATAGCTGGATATTGCAGCTATCATTCAAAATTCGTCCCACCTATCGATCTATGAGTCTAAAAGTAAATTAGGCAGGGGTGCTGGCACACCCCGGGTCCTTAAATAATTCAGCTTCGGCGCGGAAGGACGTCAAAAACTTCGAAAATACGTACACAGCAAAGCATTTGAACGATGACTGTCGAATTCTGTTAAAGAAAACGAAAGCACAGAACGTGCGTGTGGCGTTCGCAACTGAACTATAGATGCCCTGTTCACAAGACAAGTTGAGCCTAATTTTCAGCTTCAAGATGAACTTGAGCCAGGTTTTTCAGGATCAGACTCAGAAATAGTGTTCACTAGTAATCTGCATCAATTTTTAGTGTTGGTCAAATATATATTATACATGATTATGAACTCCTTTCAGCGTTCATTTGCTACCTAATTTCAATATTTTTATCAAATTTGAGATATATCAAAATCAGCTACATTTGATTTTGATCCTGCATGTAATCCTTTGTGAACCCAGGGCCAGAGGCCGTACTAGACAGTGGAAGGGTCTGTGTGACTTTTTTCTGGTAAAAGCTGAGCTTGCATTTCTTTATAAATTGATGATAGACACACTCATGTATACACGTATTCTAACCGTTAAGAGAAACAACTGAACAAAATATTGTACCTTGTATCAATTGAAGTTCATATTTCAGGTTCGGTGAAATATGGGTGTATCAACCACCAGTCATAACAAATACCTCATAGTTGGGTCTATGTTTAGATATTTATTTTATTTATGTCCATATTGATTCAATGAAATCATGTGTAGAACTATGTATACATTTACATTTACCAAAATTTGTAGTACCTGTTAAGCTAGTTAGGCTGATCATCTTTTGCATGTGGTAATATAACGTACATCTTACTGCTGATGGCTGTGTGTTATTTACTAAGGTCACGTGAAATTTTATTTGGCAGTGAAAAACACCACTTGGGGAGATCACTGTGAGTTAAGAAATTGACAAAATTAATGTCATTTACAATGCATGGGAAACAACTCTTAGTCTGACTTTCGATGGAGGTATTGTATTCATATAACTAATTGTAGTCATTACCTTTGCAGTTTTCATACTAATAAAACATACTTAAGTATTACATGTATTTAATATGAAAGTAAAGTCCACCTTTAGAAAAGTTTATGTAATATTAAAAATGTTCAAAAGAGTTTAACCACTCTCTATTACATTTGCCTCACATTTATGTTACAAATTGTTGTTGTTTTTATGCCCCCCCCCCCCCCCCCCATCTTGATCGTCCTGTCCATCTTTCCGTCCGTGACAAGATTAAGTAGATTTTACCGTTTCGTCTAGCACCGACACCGCTTACTACAACACTTCGATACTTACAAATGTTGCTTATGACCATTCCCTATCCACCCATATCACCCAACCTTACTTTGACCTTGACCTAATTTGGACTTATAATAATTCAAAAGTGCAATTTCTTGGTTAACTAGATTTTACCGTTTCGTCTAGCACCAACACCACTTAATACAACACTTACAAGATATTTACACAGTTGTTACTTATGACCGTTCCCAATCCACCCATATCAGCCAACCTCACTTTGACCTTGACCTTGATCTAATTTGGACCAAGAAATGGGCTACCCAGCACCAACCGGTGGCATGTGTGTTCAAACACATAATCTTGCTTCGTACTTGTTTGCTCTGTTGTAGAACCTTTTTGGCAATTACTTTAAGCAACTTCGTTAAATAATATTATGCATGTTGAAATGTAATCAGAGTACTAAAGTAAGTCTTGTCAACAAATATACACGAATTCTAAACAAAACCGGACAGAGACTTTATAACCTTAAAGCTTTCGTCTTGTGATTCCGTTGCCACATTATTCATACTGTATAGTATTTTGTTTTCCATATACTACTGTACCTGTATATATTGGGCAATAAATATGTTTAAACTAACAAACACATATGTATATTAAACAGAACACAGGCCTATGTTAACATTAAACAAGTGGTATTTGTATAATAGATACATGTATATTCATTTTATTCCTTGTTATCAACAACTGCATGTCATTAGGAACAAGAAAATTCAATTTCATCACATAATTTATACAATAGTGCATGATCAAGAACAGTCTTTGTTGATCTTGATCTTCTAGCTCAAATCAGCAGTTTCTCAAAAAATATTTTGTATTGAAAAACTTGTTGCCAAGATAAAATAACATAATGTATTGTGAGGTTTTGATGAAAGATTGCAAATGTATGCTGGGAGACGTTCAGAATTCTGTATAACATATATTTTACAAATAATTTTAAGTTCATCAATGGTGGGGCCTTAAGTAGGGTGTGTGATGTTGGTCAGAGAATTAACAACAAAGTTGTTTTATTGATTTTTTTTTTATTACTGTTTTCTGTTAAAAAAGTACACTACTATGTATCTTAATTGTAACTTGACGATCTTGTAAATACACGGATGTCCTTCCCATACATACCGTAATTACTCTATATGTTGGGACACTCTAAATGTTGGGACACTCTTTAAATTTCATAAAATCATTATTTTTCGTGACTCTTAATTTTGGGACAAATTTGAATTTTTCCTGTTTCTAAATTTTGGACACTGTTTTTCAAATTGGCAATTTAGTGTCAATTTCCGTAAAGTCAGCAATTTAAAGTCACCATCTAACTGTTATTTACAGGCACCGATATACTGCAAATTGCAATGTATTAGTTGGCAAACTGTCAAGGTTGTAAATGCACATGTGGATATTCCATATACATGTATTCTTATTTTGTGGCAGCTGACCCCATCAATGTAGCCCCTTTTCGGCGTGTCATAAATTACTCCCTGGGTTAAAAATCTATTATAATAACCACTGTGATTTGCTTGTTTTATAGGGATTAATATACACACCCATTACTCAATCGAATCTTATTATTTTTACTTCAATTGGAATTCTAAATATTGGGACACATTCAGAGAAATTATTTGTTCTGCTTCTAAAAATTTGGACAGCAAAAAATATAATTATTTTTAAGTGTCCCAACGTATAGAGTAATTACGGTATAAAACAATAAACAGATCAGAAGATGACTGGGAAAAATAAAGTCCTGTTTACACCAAAACTTAAACATGTACTGAACAACTATTTAAAGCAGCAGTCCAGTAATATGTTAATAAAATAAAACTTTGCATAAATCATTTCTAATGGACATCTTACCGATCAAAATACAAAAACCGCATTGAAATCGGTAAAATAATAAAGTTTTGGTAACTTTTTATCGAAAAATTATCTGTACGCGATATCTGGAGTAAATCAGCATGTACATTCGTTTATATTCCGTTCGTACCAAGCGTTTTCGAATTTAGTCATTATAAAAGGCCTTTCGAAATAAGAATCAGTTTTCAGTGGAATAAACCGTTTGAAACGTAATTAACTTTCATTAGAACTAATGCTTATTTAAGATGTATTGAATTATATTCTATGGACTGCGTCTTCAAACATATTCAATTATTTCAAATTTGTGGGAAGCACTTTCTATCAAGTTATATATTCACTACACTCAAAGTGATTCCATACTCTGAATTATTTTAATGTTCCTACATTCTATCAGTCATTCTATTATAATAACCAAATTAAACTTATATTAACAACAAATCAAAATAAACAGGAACAAAAAAAATATATTGCATTCATAATTTAAACTAACCTCATTTGAAAATAACATTACAGAAAATACATCATCAAAGAACCTTGCTTCAATACTAAGTTTACTGTCATATACAAAAACGTTTCTGCATTAAAAAGTTGCTGAGTATATTCAAATTTACTAAAGTTACATTAATATGTTCAAACAATATGGAAGTGATGGAAAAAAATTAATCAAAATCATGTACAATATATAAAAGCAATATGTGAGTATCAATAATTAGCTGAATAATTAACTGAAAAATGTCATTGTTGTCTTTCTCCCAATATATACAAAAATCAACTTCATTATCAAGAAGTTTCACTTTGTTATAGTTGGCATAAACTATGTTAAGGATAAAAAAGTACAATCGAACAGTAACTTTTGTGATAAATGTCCAGTGATATTGATTCTAGAAGTCTAGCTTGTTGTTGCCACTGCTGCCACAGCCAGACTCGGGTTTGAGTCTCTTATCTGGATCTTCCTGAGAACGATTAGCGGTGTCAGAAAGATCAGGCGGAAGATGTAACTTCTCTATTGTAAATTTCTTTCTCCGAAGCTTGAACGCCAAATCTAGAGACTCTGGCATGTGACACACCAATGTATTTAAGCTCGGAAGTTTCTTGATATTAAATAGTCCGTGATACTCTTTGAAGGCAGGATTTTTTTCCTTGTCTGATCCCGCAAAGCTATCAACATGAACCACTGTGTCACACAACCTTTCAATTCTGTTCACAAACGCTTGATCACAAAGAAGGTGGGTTGGTATAGTGAGAACACAGACGGCGAATGCAGACCTCAAAACCGCACGTAGCGCCAACAGAAAACGTGGCAGTGATGGGTCATATTCACAATCATTCATCAAACCACCATTTTCTCCCCATAGTGGGGATCCTAGTGAATGTAACGCAATTCTTAATATGTTTCTTTTCTCAGCATTTGATGTCGTACTGAAGTGTTCTGTTTCAATTTTTTTCTGTATTCTTTCTAGAAGTGCCATATACCTGGATGCATTTGTATCCTTAGACAGATCATCATCATTATCTATGCCAAAATGAATCTTTTCAGCATTGATTGTATTCACTAAATCCTCTTCCATCGTTTTGCCAAGGTCATAATAGTGACCATACTTTACACCTGTTGGCGAAGACTGAAATTTTGGTAAATGTTTATATCGCCATGCTATCTTCATGTGTTCATCACCTTCTTGCCATTTAACTTGTTCATCAGCATCGACTGGATCATCAATGATTGGTTGAGGTAAATCACTCAATAACTGGTCCTGACTTGCCAGCATCAGCGAATGCCCAGTCATTACAGCCTCTGCACAGAAGTATTTAAGCATGAGGCGTGAATAGTTTCCAAACACATCTTCCTCAATTAATAGAACTGTTCCAACCGCTAGACCTCCGCCTAGAAGGTGGTCCAATGAAGGAATCCCTGTGGAAACCAACAGTTGGTTGTTGTACAAGGATGGTTTGGCTCCAGAAATTTGCAGGCCTTTACCCCTCGACTTTTTCTGGAAACTTGTCGCCATAACGTGGCGAATTGGCTATCGATGACAGATTTGACAACAATGGTAAATGTCAAGTAATTTACGTGGAATAATATGAAAAGTAAACATTAATTACAACGCCATGTGTCAAACATTTGCTATTTTCACGATCTTGAATATTTCGACACCGGCGACTGCTAATTTCGTGATGCAGTGAATTATTGATTCGGTTTGTTGTTCCATACTTCATGTTTTCTGTTGTTTGCCATCCGTGAACAAAATGAGCAGACCAAGGACTTTATCGTAAGTGATATTCTAAATATTGGAGAAACGTTATTTGTCTAATACTTTCATAAACTTACTGTGGTCTCGATTTAAAATTCATTCATCATATGATCATCGCAATTTTCAGCAATGGCCATGTAAAATGTGGTCAAATAAAAACTTGTGGGTAGAGCAAACTTCTTCAATATTTGCAGTAGCGTGGTCAGTTCAAGACCACATATGACACGTTTTCTATTTTGTATACTGTAGTGTGGTTGAAGATGCCAACATTAACAAAATATCATAAATGTTCTTCAACAGTCATGCAAATTGCTATTTTGAAATCTTCAATTTATTTCCTCTTTTAAAAGTAAGTTCATATGGTGATCACAATTTAGAATATATTAAGAGTAGTTTTTTGTTATAATACAAGTATAAAGTCAATTATTGTGACTAAATACATGAATTTATTTATTTCACATAATTATATTTTCACGATCATTATAGGGTTGGAAGCCAATTCTATGTGGATTTAGTCTATTATAATCGGTTAAAAAATTAAGGTGTATTGTTACTCTCTTCATTTACTGTAAAAAGGTTGCTAAAAACAGGAATAATTGTGTGTGTTGTGTGTGTGTTTTCCATCTGTAATAAAAAATATAAGAATAAACAATAAATAGCAGAACTTAACTTTATAAAACAAGAGTGCCTTGTCCTAACACGTACATGTAATTTGTTGTCCCAGACAGTCTGACAACTGGTTATGTTGAGGCAGGATTGACTACATTTTTAGCTCACCTGAGTACAGCTTTTGTGATCGCCTTTTGTCCATCGTTAGTCGTTCATCTTTAACATTTAGCTTGTGAATAGGGTTGGACACCGTTTTTTCGGTATCGTTAAAGTACCGTTTATCGCTTCATAAAGTACGGGTATATACCGTTTCGTAAAATATCGGTACTTTTCACGATATTTCCATAAATAAAAATTAAATAGGCATGTAAATTATGTTAAAGATCCCATGTGATAAAATATTTTAATATAAGCCAAAACTGTGTAGGTCTTAACAATGCCTAATTTATATTAACTCTATCTGCTTTGGCGAGTTACTTTTGTATACATACTTAGCTTTCATTTATATTCAGGGGTCATGCTAGAGGGCGACTCGGGTGAAGTTGTCGCCTGTTTTGTTCAGACTTCGCTCTTTCTTAAGATCAAAGCGATTTTCACTTTGCCGAAAATTTTGACACGTAACATGTTTATAGCACCTGCATTCCTAAGCTGCTGCCAAGTCAACGTGTAGCTCTGCCCAGTAGGCATAGTTTTATCGCTCAGAAAAATCTATATTGACCAATTAAAACACAGAGTTATGCACTCGCTTGCTAATGACATGAACGATCGACCAATCGGCATAATGTACATGTAACCACACATTAGTAAGTACACATGCGCCCGTTGGAGTATGCTTATTCCCAAACATGAAAAGTACACACAAGTTACTCACCCATTACCGTTGTTGATAATATTAGGGTAATTCTACAGAAAATGGCCAAAGGCGTGTCACTTATGTTAAAAAGATATTTCAAAGACTTTCTTGCTCACAAACTACCACAATTTGTAATGTATCTATTCTATATGATGAAAGAAATAAAACAAAATGGATTGTGACATAAAACTGTTATCAATGAAATAAAATGCGAATCTTTAAATTGCACACTCGCCTAAAATTGCATTGTCACTCATAATATGTGTCCACATGTTAACCAACTTATATAAGAAAATAACTCGTAAAACGTTGACTAATAAATACGTATATAAGATTAAATTATATAATGCTTTATTTTTAATCATATTTCTGACAAGAAGTTAAACTTTGCATGCAGTGTTCTGCCGTGAATTTGGACTATTGGGGACAAGGGCCCTCTAGGCTTGAAAAAGTGGGGACATGTAACAAAAATGTAGGGACACGGACAAAAAAGTTTTTCACCTCATGTATATTCCCAAAGCAGATTTTTGTTATGAAAAGTAGGTACTAGCTGTATTCATGCTTGTTTTTATTTCTTTTTAAAAAAGGATTAATACTCAATATTGTGTTCTTAATTAATTCATAACGTTCTATTGATCAATGTTACACTGCATCCTTTAATACCTTATAATCTTGTCGTATTAATTCCAATTTGAACAAACAAAATAAAATCCGTTATAAACACAAGGTGTTAATAATCAAACCTGTTAAAACTACAAAGTGTAACAGTGTGACATCATCAATTAGCTGGGCATCCAAAACTGCAAGCTGTTAGCAACACCCATAGCAATGGTGTGGGTTGATTTGACTCCAAAAGTTTTTGATGTGTCTGCCGAACTGCGGCTGTTGTCTAGAAGTTTGTCACTGAAAAGCGTGTTTCACGCTAAGCATGTGGACTGGACCGCGTGTACAATTATCAATTGATACTACCAGCGTTTTTTCTCACCACTTTGGGAATGGTACCGGTACCGGTCAAATTGGGAAAATTGACGGCGTTTTCAGCCAAATTGGGAATTTTACCACTTTCATGAAAAACAGTCGAAAAGGATGTGAAAACAGTAAGTTACAATAAATAAACCCTAAAACAATTTGTTATATTTATTATTTAACTTGCATTCAAGTCAGATAATGGTTTTAAATGCCGTGCTGGTGGGTATCAACCTGCACAACTTGCCCCAGAGACACAAGTTTGCTCTCTGTCTGTGTCAATGGTTGAAAGAACATAAACAAAATTACTAGTATCTTCCGCCGTTAATGACGGTTGTGGATCTATACTTTCTGCTTTGCCATAAAAGCCAATGCTAGATAAAGGATTGCATCCCAGAATGTTTTTTTTTCTGTAGTATTATGAATTGCCATGTCTCGTCAATGACACTCGCGAACACGCATTACAGTCCAGATGGTTCCCATTCTCGCACGCAATGTATAACTGATAACAGTAACCAATCGATACAGCGCCACTTCCCCTAGCCGTTAACAGTAACTGATTTGAGCTAGGGTTTACACTTGGGTAAAACAAAAGTAAAATACAGGAACATCGTCGATCTTTTCAGGGTCTTTTGGGGTGTTTTTCCTTACATTTGCGAATTTTTAACTTCAAATTGGGAAAAATGGTCAGAAAATCGTATTGGGAATGGTACCGTTTTCCGGTACCAACTTTATATAGAGGAAAAACGCTGACTACTGTATCTGAACTGCTCAAGCGCTGCCGATAGAACGTTAATGAATTAGTGTTATAGGGAAAAAATTGGTTATAAATTTATATAAAATATAAATTTTACTAAATACGCCCAATGATTTACTTGTAAATTGTGTGCGCCCGCAGACCCGCTTACGAAAATTTGGTGGGGACAAATCATTAATTTTTGCGCCAATGGCGCAAGGCCGCATCCACGCCAGAACACTGGCATGGTGACATTTTTTGGTTCGTCACTAGTTATTTTGTCATTACCGCAACAACCCATGATAACATGGAAAATTATAGACATGATGACGTATACAGACACAAACATACTGCGTTATCATCAGGAATTTAAGCAGGAATATTTTAAACTGGATAATAGCAGAGCTCACCCTTTAGTAATTATCCCACGTCAATGGAAAGTTCTCATTTGTACTGGGTATACTTTCTATTGTCATTACCGTATGTGCTAATAAATACAACTGTGGCAACATAGTTGTTGCTCATTGAAGTAATTCACCTTCATTTATGGTTCTATTGCATGTGAAAGGTTTTTAATGCACGTAAAACAGTATTTCTTGCATTTTCAAGTGAATTTTTTGCTAAAGTGTCATTACCGAAACGGTCATCTCCGCAACGCTGATAAAATTTGCATAAATAAAACATGCTTGATTTAAAGCTAAATTCATTAAATGGATGTTTTCCTTCAACAAAACGAGTTAATCCTTGATTGGAAGTAAATATATTCGTTATATTTGACAGTATTACATAGCCGATGTCATTTCCGCAATGACATGTCATTATACCAAAACGAGTTGTCATTACCGCAACCACATAATTTATCTACAATATTTGTAAAATATATAGAGTAAATACAATACATTCTTGAAATTATGATAATCAAAAGTATTTAAAAAGCAGTTATAAATTATAATAGATCTTTTAAGCATTTATTCATAAAATATGTCAAATATTTTTATTTTTTTTTTAAAAAACACGAAATAATGAATTATTTTTGTTTTAATATTGCATATTTTTACATGCAATAGAACATTACTATGTGTTAACATGATGCACAATTAAAAATAACACTTTCGTGCAAATACAGCTAATATCTGTGGTAAGTTCTCCACCGTTGCGGTAATGACAATTTGGGCAGATATAGGGGTCAAGGTCACATCATTTTGCACACATTGATCGCCTATTGAGCGCTGCTGACAATTGTTCTGTTACCTATATAGGCTGAATTTGTTGTTTAAAACAAATTTTGTCAACTATAAATACTTAAATATTCTTCTGAAATTTCAAATAAAATGACCAATTTGTGGAATTACCCATGATCCACATTTAGTATAAATCACAAATAGGTCACTGTTTTAAATTACTTTCCTTTGAATTTCGGGTAAAATATAATTCCAAATCTGATTACAGCGAACATTGATATGTTGAATTATCACGTAAGAGTTATCCAATTGTAGTGTTCAAGTGTCGTAAACACAATTTTTATTCATAGTCTGCGTATTTTATGTCAATTCATTGTTCTCTAGAAAAGCGCGCGAAAGATATGCTGACACAAACGACGTCACGTTCCACGCATGGAAAGCGTGCGTGTTTCGACCATGTGCTTTACTTCATATATATACATGCCATCTAGGAATAAAAACCTCGTAGTGAAAGAACTTGGAACTCTCGTCTTTTGTATAAAACTTCCGTAGTGCAACACTTTGCGATCTTTAGCATTTTAATGATTATTTGTATGACAGCTTATTAACATGGCAGTAAAAAAAAATGCGCACCGTAACTGCGTATTTTTTATTTAAAAAAGTATAAACAAAAGCCTTTGTTTTATTGTTGTACATGATGTGCGATTTTGTAAAAAAAAATCATTGGTATTTTTAGTATGTAAAGAATATGCTCAAATTGTCTTAATAAATAAATTAATGCTTCTACTACTACTAATAATAATAATAAATTCGATAATTAATATAAATTAATATAAATAAATAAATAATAATAATAATTTAATATTAATAATAATAATTATAATAATAATTAATAAATATAAATTAATAAATAATAATAATAAAAAGACGGAAAAAGAAAGGAAATGCTACTTCTCCTGCACTTCTAACCACTTCTCCCTTATTTGACTTTGGGGAGAAGTGACTTCGCCCAAAAATTTCAGACTAGCTTGACATTTGATATAACTGTCAAAACTGACAGCCTCCATTTCAGGCAATAAGAATTAGAATAAATAATGTATTAAAACTTTTGTTTATGACCATTTTTCAAATTATTATTTTAATTCGAATAGTATAATAATAATATGATGATTATTATTATTGTTATTATTATTTATTATTATTATTATTAAAAACAACATTGGCATTCTTAATGCTTTCTTAGCAAAGCTTAGCATGAAGCGCCCAAGGGGGAGCTTTTTCGGCCAGTCACTGTCAAGCGTCCGTAGTCAACAATTTACTTCAAACAACTTTTCTGAACTTGGTGCATATTAACCAAACTGTGCAGGAATGTTAATGGGGTGATATAAAGTACATTGATTATATCGAAAAACGCCGGTTTTCATGGTAACTAAAAGCTAAAAATATACAAAAGAAACCTCTACAAAACCACTGGCTTGATATTAATAAAATTTCACAGAAAATTTCCTTGGTTAACCCTCTACCAAATTCCTTTAAATTATTTGTTTCTTTCAGAAAAACAGTTCATAGGAATGTTCCTTGGGTAACCCTCTAACAAATTCCTTCAAATAAGTGGTCTCTCTTTGTTGTCTGTGATTCTTGATACTTCAAACATCTCTTAACACACTCTTAAATTTTAGCACGTCATTATGCTTTATTTAAATCAGTTGAGCAACCCAGTGTCATCTTGGCACTTTTTGTAGTATTTGCATAATGGAACCGTTCTAGTCATCATCTGAATGATAATTGCCATTTCATGGTGTTCGTAGTTGATTTTAGTTTAAAATGCCCTGAAATAATAAAATAATTAGATACACTATGCTAGGTGCCTTTCACTGACTTAGTGTTAGCTCTTTTAAGCATAACAGTAAATGATCTTCATACTGAGCATACAATGAGTCATACAGGGATATAAATTTACACTCGCCCACTCGCCAATGGCGAGTTGTTTTGCTTCTGGGGGACTGTTTTGCGCCGGTAATTCGGCCAGTTGGCGAGTCGCGTATTTTCTTCTTTCAGGAAATCCCCAATAAGCTAAATTTAGAACAAAATTCTTTGTAGGTTACCAATCTGCTTTCCATTTCATTTGTACTTAAGCGTTTATAATGACGTCATTGACCATGCTTTGCCAATCGATGCATTTCTATTTATTTAACCAATGGAAATCATGCAATGTCACAACATGGCCGCGTCCATCGTCGTCATTGAACAGATTCCGCAATGTGGAAATTTATGGATGGCGTTAAAAAACCTGGTGCAAATCGTGTTGACAAATGCAAATATTATGAAGACTACGAGCAAAACAAGCGTGTTTGTTAAACAAATATGCGAATAACTAACTACTACTTAAAATATAAAGTAAATCTGGGCAAGTGAATCCAAGGCTGGGCTTGTGAGTTTTGAAAGTAGCGAGCCCAACTGGCTCATTACCCTAGATGGTTAATTTATATCCCTGTCATATTAGTACTAAACTTAGTACGGTGGCATAGAACTGCCATATGACAACCACTTAAGGTTCCCGAAAATATTCATGTTAACTACTTAGCGTTCGCAAACAGATTTGTGTTACCGCTTATTTATTATGATATTTATCTGGATATTAAGATAGCGTTTGCGAATATTTTTCTGCAAAATATTGTATTATTATACTAAATGTCTTTTAAGTGCCCAGAACTGACATTAGATACATTTTCTAGGGGTAGTGAGGTCTTCCAAATGATCTTACTAACACAAATATTATAATGATAATTAACTTACAATGCAAATCTTATCTAATTAATATTCACTATACCACTTAATTTTCATGTATCGCAAATGTATCAGCAAACCAGTTCCAGTTGCCTGTTATCTAACACGAATATTATCACGATAATTATCGTACAACGCAAATCTTAACACGTTAATATTTGCGATACCACATAATTTGTGCGCGAGGTCTTCGCATTATCTTACTAACATGAATATTTGCATGATTATAGTTTGACAACGCGAATCTTAACCACTTATTTTGGCACAAGGTCTTCATTATCTTACTAACACGAATATTATCATGATAATTATCTGACAACACGAATCTTAACAAGATCATATATGTGTTACCACTTAATTCGGTGCAATGTCTTCCGCATTATCTTACTTACGTGAATATTATCACGGTAATTATCTTACAACGCACATCTTAACACGTTTATATTCGTGTTTCCACTTAATTTTCATGTATCGCAAATGTATTGGCAAACCAGTTCGTGTTGCCCTGTTATCTAACACGAATATTATCACGATAATTATCTTACATTGCAAATCTTAACACGTTAATATTCGCGATACCTCTTAATTTTTGCGCTAGGTCTTCCGCATTATTTTACTAACACAAATAGTATCATGATAATTATCTGACAGCGCAAATATTAACTAGATAATATTTGTGTTACCACTTAATTGGTGCTCGAGGTCTTCCGCATTATCTTACTTACGCGTATATTATCACGATAATTATCTTACAACGCAACTTAACACATTAATATTTGTGATACCACTTAATTTTCATGTATCGCAAATGTATTTGCTAACCAATTCTTATTGCCAGTTACAGTGTTCATTCTGGGCTGCGCCTTTGCGGGATTCCTGCGAAAAATAATAAATGGGCGCAACAAAAATACTGTCAGTGGGTCATTTGTGCGCATCGAAAATTCCATTTGCAGGCGATTTTTTTTGCGCATGAAATTGAAAGAAAATAGTATTGCAAATTGTAAACATCGCATAGCCGGATTGTTAGTGGAAATTAACCATTGCTAGGCTACCCCACGTGCACTGCTTTATAACTATTGATTTTATTGGCCAATAAAGGTCACGCGCCATTTGACCTCGCTTACGTCATCACAAATTGCTAACAGTGCTGTCTGAAATTTACATGTGGTTTAAGTTGATTTTAATAAGAAAAAAACAATGTTGAAGCAAAAATTAGGTAAAGAGAGCATTGAGGGACAAAATCTTTTGAATTGTCCACCAAAATTCCTAGGCAAAATGAGAACAAATGTGGAAAATGATGGCGAGAAAACATCCGTTCATCTGGCCGTACCCATAGTGCCATACTTGTCTGGAAGTTTGGGAGAACAAACTGCTAAATCTTCCACTGATTTTGTGGCTGATGGGCGAGTGGCCCACCTGCAACTCAGCCACGTATGAAAACTTAATTTTGCGCAGGTCTTCATTATCTTACTAACACGAATATCATCATGATTATTATCTGACAACGGGAATCTTAACTAGATAATATTCTATTCATGTTAAGACTTAATCAGTGCGCGAGGTCTTCCGCATCATCTTACTAGTGCGAATTTTATCACGATAATTATCTTACAACGGAAATCTTAACACGTTAATATTCGTGATTCCACTTAATTTTCATGTATTGCAAATGTATTCACAAACCAATTCTTGTTGCCAGTTATCTAACACGAATATTATCATGATAATTATCTTACAACGCAAATCGTATCTAGTTAATATTCGCAACACCACTTAATTTGCATGTATCTCAAATGTATTTGCAATACCACTTAATTTGCATGTATCTCAAATGTATTTGCAAACCAATTTGTGTTGACAGTTATCTAACACAAATAATATCGTGCTAAATATCTTACAACGCAAATTTAATTTGTTAATATTTTTGATACCACATAATTTTGTATGCCGCCACTTTCAAGGATGGGGGGGGGGGGGGGGCATATAGAGTTTACCCTGTCCGTGGGTACGTACGTATGTATGTATGAATGTACGTGTGTGCGTATGTTCGAATTCTTGTCCGGACAATAACTTTGTCCAGCATTGGAGGATTTTGAAATAACTTGGCAGAAATGTTAAGCATAATGAGACGATGTGTCGCACGCAGGAACCAGGTCCCTAGATCCAACGTCAAGGTCACACTTAAAGGTCAAAGGTCAAATATAAGAATTTAAGCCTTCTATCCCAGTCAGGAGCATAATTTTGTCCAGCATGGAAGGAATTACAAATAACTTGGCACAAGTGTTGAGCATGGTGAGACGGTGGTCGCGCGCAAAAACTAGGTCCAATGTCAAGGTCACACTTAAGGTCTGAGGTCAAGTATAAGAATTAAGTCCATGGATTCTGTCTGGAGCATAATTTTGTTTGGCATGAACATTTTTCAAATAACTTGGCAGAAGTGGTAAGCATTATAAGACAGCATGTGGCGTTCAAGAACCAGGTCTGTAGCTGAAAGGTCAAGGTCATCAATCAAGGTCAAAATTCAAATTATTTTCCAGAGCATGATATTGTCATGCATGCAGGGATTTTCAGATAAATTGGCAGAAATTATCACAATCACCAGATGATGTGTTGCATGCACAAACCTGACTTGTGAAGTTAGTGAATTACTTCCCTTTATGCATGAGTGTGCAAAGCATAATTCAAACAATTAGTGATAAAAGGCATTTTGTTCATTTTGCACAGAATGATTTAAGATAGCAAGAGTAAGTGAAGCATACAAGAACCATAACTCATAATTGCCTAACAGTTTTAATTACTACCCTTTATTGATTTTTTTGTTAGGACTAAACTATTTTGTGATATCCAAATACATTAGCGGAAAGTACAATATAAAAGGACAATTTTCCTTTTGCATAATTTGTATGCATACAGACAAAGCGGCGCAATGTGGAATTGTCTGCATAGGTGGGGGCATCCGTGTCTGTGGACACATTTCTAGTTATTAACTGAAATTCTAATGTCAGTTCTGGGCAGTTTCAGGCCTTTTTTTCATTAAGCAAATAAATACCTTACTTAGAATTTTTTTGCAAACGCTATTAAGGTATAAGATAAATAACACGAAACTTAAGTGGTAACACGAAACTTAAGTGGTAACACGAAACTTAAGTGGTAACACGAACATTTTCGCGAACCGTAAGTAGTTACAGTAAGGCAGTTTTATGCCACCATAAAAATGCCCTGAAGTAGTAAAATAATTAAATACACTATGCTAGGTGCCTTTGACTGACTAAGTGTTAGTTCTTTTAAGCATGACAGTACATGATCTTCATACTGAGCATACAATGAGTCATATTAGAATTAAACTAACAAATGAAATCTCGATTTGCAATTCAAATGCACTAAAATGGGTAAAGTATCAGGATCAGTATCGTTAAAAATATAGTATCGTTTCGTATTATCAGTATTGGTATCGTACCGTTTCGTAGCTAACAATATCCGACCCAATTTGTGAACACTCTACAGGCCACATTTATTGGCCAATCTTCATGAAACTTGCTCAGAACATTTGTCCCAATGATATATCGGACGAGTTCGAAACTGGGTCATGTGGGGTCAGAAACTAGGTCACTAGGTCAAATTGAAGAAAAAGCTTGTGAATACTCTAGAAGTCACATTTTTTGCCCAATTAACATGAAACTTGCTCAGAACATTCGTTCTTATGATATCTCGAAAATGGTTCCAGTCTGTTTAAAAATATGGCTGCTTGGGGGCGGAGCAGTTCTCCTTATATCATATATATGGCTATAGTAAATGCTTGTGAACACTCTAGAAGTCACATTTTTTGCCAAATCAACATGAAACTTGCTCAGAACGTTTGTTCTTATGATTGCTCGGCCAAATTCGAATATACACGGTGTTAAAATGAATCGGTAACCACACTGTTAAAAATAGCCCAAAATGCACCCTCTCTGTTAAATCAAGATGTTGTTGGTGTGTGCTAGTATACAAAACATGCGAATACGGCAGTTATGAGTTAAGTTGATTGAAAATACATTCTTCTCGGAACATTAGCATGTTTCAGGTATGTAACGGCATGGTAGAGTTTTTAACAAACGCAATCGTGAACTAAAATGAAAGAAAACAAGTTCAGACAGGCTTGAAACACACACATCTGAAATAAGTACCTGAATATGTACTGTGTTCTACCAGTCGAGGATCGAGCATGAAACTATTGTATCTGATATAGAAATGTTAAGCAGATACAACAGTCCATATCGGTCCATATTTTTTAAAGAAAAAATCCTCAAAAATGACTAATACTGTTAATAATACACGAAAACAGCATAAAATGAGTCAAACATAAACACCAGTACGGAGAGGTTACAGGTACTTTCCAGTTCTGACCGCCACCAAAAGCCATGTTATTTACACCAGTTGTTTGCTTATAACATTATAGATAAAAATAAACACACCTCGGAGCCAAACTCCAGAAATGTAATGTTTTAATGAAAGAAAGAGAATAACAATGGAAATTTTGGGGAATAGGTAAACGGCAACCAAAGTTAACAACAGTTTTCACTATTTCTAGGAAAAAGATCATGTAATAGTGTGTACTCATTTCTGAAATAGCAGATGTATGTCCAAAATGTTCTGCGAAAACAAAATATCTCAAGTTTGTTGGCTACACTAAGCTATAATTATATTGAAAAGAAAGTGACCTACCTGTAGTTCTCAGAGGTGATTTCTAACAGAGAGGGTGCATTTTGAGCTATTTTAACAGACAGGTTACCGATTCGTTTTAACACCGTGATATGGTTCCGCTTCGTTGAAAAACATGGCTGCTGGGGGGGGGGGGCAATTTTCCTTATATGCTTATATGGCTATAGAAAAAGATTGTGAACACTCTAGAAGTCACATGTTTTGCCCAATCAACATGAAACTTGCTCTTAACATTTGATCAAATTTTGTTTCAATAATATCTTGGACAAGTTCGAAACTGGGTCATATGGGGTCTAAAACTAGGTCACCAGGTCAAATTGAAGAAAAAGCTTGTGAACACACTAGAGGCCACATTTGTATCCCAATCATCATGAAACTTGCTCAGAATATTTGTCCCAATGATATCTCGGACGAGTTCGAAACTAGGTCACGTGGAGTCAAAAACTAGGTCACCAGGCCAAATTGAAGAAAAAGCTCATGAACACTCTAAAGGCCAGATTTTTAGCCGATTCTTGATGAAACTTGCTCAGAACAGTTTAGTTCCTTAGCCCCTCAGGTGAGCGACCTAGGGCCTTATGGCCCTCTTGATAACCAAATTTTTGGAGCAGGCAGGCAGGTGGGGTGGCGGCGTCAACTTTTCGTTTCTGCTCTCCAACTCGAGAACGCATTGAGCTATACATAGATACCTTATATCGAGACCTCGCTTGGGATTACATATGGGGTGGGTGGGGTCAAGGTTAAGGTCAATGTTACTAAAAGTAGAAAAACAGTTTCAGCTCAACAACTTGCGAAGGCATTGAGATATTTTAATGAAAAATCATACATAGATTCCTTATATCGAGACCTCGCTTGGGATTGCATATGGGGTGGGGGGGGGGTTAAAAGTTAAGGTCACTGTTACTAAAAATAGAAAAATGGTTTCTGCTCAATAACTACAGAATGCATCGAGATATTTTATTGAAACTTCATACATGGATGCCTTGTATCGAGACCTCGCTTGGGATTGCATATGGGGTGGGTGGGGTCAAGGTCACTGTTACTAAAAATAGAAAATGCTTTCCGCTCAATAACTTGAAAATGCATAAAGATATTTTAATGAAACTTCATACATAGATACCTTATATTGAGACCTCGCTTGGGATTGCATTAAGGGTCGGTTGGGGTCAAGGTCACTGTTACTAAAAATAGAAGAATGGTTTCCACTCAATAACTTGAGAATGCATGGAGATATTTTTTAAAGAAACTTCATACATAGATACCTTATATGGAGACCTCGCTTGGGATTGGATATGGGGTGGGTGGGGTCAAGGTCATTGTTACTAAAAATAGAAAAACAATTTCCTCTCAATTACTTGAGAACCAATTGAGATATTTTAATGAAACTTCATACATAGATACCTTATATCGAGACCTTGCTTGGGATTGCATATGGGTTAGGGGTTCAGGGTCTAGGTCACCGTTTCTAAAAATAAAGAAAATGGTTTCTGCTCAATAAAATAAGAACGCATCGAGATGTTTTAATGAAACTTCATAATGTTGATACCTCATATTGGGACCTTGCATAGGATTGCATATATGGTGGGTGGGGTCAAGGTCACCAGTACTAAAAATGTACATACAGATTTCGCTCAATACCTAGAGAACGAATTGAGATATTTTAATGAAACTTTATATGTAGACACCTTATATCTAGACCTCGCTTGCGATTGCATATGGGATGGGTGGGTGGCACGGTCACCATTACTGGAAATAAAAAAATGGTTTCCACTAACTTGAGAACAAATTTAGATATTTTAATGATACTTTAAATGTAGGTACCTAATATTGAGACCTTGCTTTGGATTGCAAGGTCAAGGTCATCATTTCCTAACAATAGGTGTATGACCTTCACCTTGCACCGAGAACTTTTATTGTGCTGACTTTTATGCATTTCTTTCGAAAAATTTGGTTTTCGTGGAATTTCCACGTTTCTTGTTTAATTTCACTTCCAAAATTGTTGAACATAGAATACATTTATTGTCACAACAAATTTTGTGTCCATTCAAACTGAAGTGAACTGAGTAATACAAACATATGCCAAAAAAAATAATTCCTACTGGAATTAATAGCTGTCATTGATTTTTTTCATAAATTAACTGTTTCAGGTATGCATTTAAATGTTTCCTGTTCACTTTTCTAACAGAATTCAGTCAAAAAGACAGAACCAGGTACATCTATATGAAACTTGTTTCAATCTGGCAACCAACTTTTGAATAGATAATCAGCATCAAGTTGTTACATTTTATAATTAATTTCTATAAATTGTAGGTTCGTCATTACATCATACATTCAATATTCTTACACCCCAAGCGGCTAGTTTTCCATAGATAAAGAAGAAAATCAACTGTGGGTTATTCTGCAACAAATCATTGGCGGAGCCTAATGTGTTGAAAATAGTTAAGGAATTTCTAAGAAATTGTTCCGTAAAATGCATGTGCTTAAACGTGCAATAGCAAAATTGCGACAAACAAATCATTTCTGCATTATTTAGGGCAATAAAACCACATTTGTACTACATATTTTATATTTAAGTTCACAAAAAATGTTTATGTTTTGTTATTATGCTTTTAATTTGCGCTTGTTAGCAAAATATTGTCACTGTATTTATCAATAAGTATGACTTCACATTGATTCTTGACTCAATGTTTATCAATGAAGCTGACGTAATTTTGAATTGTTATAATTTGTTGACGGCACTGAAACGCTAGTGTTTTATCCAGGCCTAATCAGCGCATTGATCCGCCACCCTGCCCTTTTCAGAGGCAATTAGCGCCTCGTGCCCTCTTTAATTATCTATCGACTGTATTGCCTTTGTGCCATTTATTAATCTGTGACCAACTGATGAGATCAGCTGTAGGGTCATTCAGCTTAAAAATTTGTGTCCAGATGAAATAAAACGAGCGTAAATTGTCCGCTTTTAACAGCCTCGTTTTCCGATGCAATTTATAATAATTTTTTTTGTGTCCATTTTATGATAAGCGTGATAACAAAGGGCAGAATGCATATAAATGTAGACTCAATTTGGTCTTTAATCACTGATTACACAAAAAAATGTGTTTACAATATTTCTTCCAACCATAAATAAAAATCCCTGAAAAAAAACGAGTTACAAAACTGGCTATTATTTCGGACATATATATTCGGATACATCATTTCAATCTGAATTTTAATGTTTGTTTTGTAAATTTTCAATCTTGTCTAAAGCTATTCACCATTAATAAAAATACTAGTAGCAATGTCATCATCAACAGCAACGACATATAATCCATTAAGGTGCAAATAAAAAAAATCCTACAATACAAAAGATGAAAAATAAAAATAACTCCAGGTTATAACTTACAAGTATTTTACCATCAATAAACATAACTTGCCCATAAACAGTTTTAGTTTGACAGTTGTCAATAAGTGTTCATGTATGATTGCCCAATGTGCACATTGGAAGTACTTATGAATAATAAATAAATAAAAACAATTTGTCTTGTAATAATATAACTTAATAATAAGAAGTAATAATATTGGAAAATTAAAATGTGTTCATAATCATCAGACGTAAAACTTAATCATCAAGTAATATAAAATATCATAATTGGTTTGAAATATTACTTCAGGGAAAAAAAAACAATTAAAACCTAATTCGCCCTTTTTATCAGTGTCACCATGCACAAAATGCCCTTTTTCCAAGTCAAGCGCCATGCCCCTCTGCCCTTCTAGATTAAGCAATAAACGCACGGCTGAATGTACCATGTTTTTGTACTTCGTGGAAAATGGGCGGAGTATAGATAAATACAGTTCTCATGCATAACTATGAAAAATACAGAGGAATTGTATATAGCATCGCGTAAGAATCAAAATAATTGACGGGCTAGCGTTGGTTATTGCAGTAATAACCAACAGGTTGTCGCCCTCGCGGTTTAATTCCTACGCATCGGAACTCCAAACCGTTGGTTATTACCGCAATAACCAACGCTTACCCGTCAATTATTTCTTAATTATATCTCATTTTAGCATGTATAAATTACTGATTTATACATTATAAACATTGTCACAGAACACAACCTCTTTTTGGAAGAAGTTAAATGATTTTTGTTTCGTTGTCTTGATCACCAAATTTGTCCATTTATGATTGCAGAAAATCAGGGGAGTCCCTGTATCAACTTTTAGATCTTCAGAAAGGGGCTCAACATGATGAAATAAAGAAAGCTTATAGAAAAGTAAGTTGTTAAATGGAGTGTGTACAGTTAAATAGTGTCGTGTATGTTTACGTGACCAGGGCTGGTATTCGCAAAGCTCCGTAGGGAAAACTTAAGTAAATTCCTTAAATTCATAAAATTCCTTAAGTTCCTGGCTGTTTCATGTATAGGTATTTTGACATTAAAATGTTGTAAACTTGTAAATATTGCTTATATGTTTAGTATTGCAGCCTTCTTTGTACAGAAATCATTGGATTTCACATAGAAAGTTTGACCTGAAGTTTCCACTTAAGTACAACTGAAGTTAAGATTTCCCTTAGGAGCTTTGTGAATACCAGCCCTGGGCCCATATTTACCAATCTCTTCTTAGACTTAAGAATTAAGAATAGACTTAGACTCAAGAAATAGAGGATATTTGTTGATTTCGGTGAATGATCCAATTTTATTTCAATTTGCCAAGGGAGGTAAACCACTACTGGAAATTTGATGCTATGGATAGAAAAATAGTGTGTTTTATGTTATATTTTCACATATAAAATCTTACATTTTCACTGCACTTAAAATGAAAATATAACATTTTATTTCACCAAAAAAATTCGATATTTCACTGAAAAGCATATAATAATAAATGATACTTCCGTTTGCAAATATGCCGGGTACCAATGCTGCTTATGTCATTAATAAAGTATTCTGAATAAAGAAAGCTAAAATTAGAGCTGGTGAACACTAAGTGCAATTCAAACTAACAGCTTTTTGAAAACGTAACAATTATAAGAATATTCTTTATTCTTAAGTATTAAGTCTAAGAATGGCCTAGGGTCCATATTTCAGAAACATCTTAAGTGAAATCTTATCCTTAGCCTTAAAATTGTCATTTTTCTTTAGCATTTTATTTCATTTATACGTGGAATTCAGCTGAGTGTTCACTAATTATCAACTAATTATTGACAACTATTTACTTAGCTGTAATTGGATTCACTAATTTATGTGTAGTATTACAAATATTACCTTACCCAAATTGGAACTTAAGTGAACATATTTTCAGATAAACTTCAGATGTTTCTGGAATATGGCCCCTGTTCTCTATTCTTGAGAATTGAGCTAATGATTGAGTGAGTGATGTTTTAATTTGTTAGGAGCTGAATTTAACCAGATTGGTGTTTATTCAGTGTCACTTAACTGACAATGCGCCACAATTAACAGTTTTACGTACGAGTCATTGTAAGTGATAATTACAGATTTAGGATACAGCAATGGTTTGAATAGGAAAACAATGTGTTTCAACTCAGCATATGTGTTATAAATAGAACTGTATTTATGAATGCATTTAAGGACACTACAGTTTCTCAGTACAGATATTCTAAAGGGGCACTATACAGTTTCTCGGGTTTCAGACTCGGCCTGGTGGGGTCTGGGTTCGAGCCGTCTTGCACACACTGATAATAACACCTGAAAACAAACCAAACATAATTGCAATATTATTGTGGCTGTGGCTTCTCAAAAATGTAGGGAAAAGAATTATGCACACAGTTCCACAATAATTATGCCCCCCTTCGAAGAAGTGGGGTGGGGTATCTTGCTTTGCACCTGTCCGTCGGTCGGTATGTCGGTCGGTCGATCGGATGGTCTGTCTGTCCATAGACCATTTCGTTTCCGCACGATATCTAGAGAACGCTTTGACCTTCGATCATGAAAGTTGTTATGCTGGTTACTTGGGAGGAAAGGAAGATGCCTATACATTTTGAGGTCAACAGGTCAAAGGTCAAGGTCACCTTTGCTAAAAATAGAAAAGCGGTTTCCGCTCAATAACTTGAGAACGCATCGAGATATTTTAATGAAACTTAATACATAGATACCTAATATCGAGACCTCGCTTGGAATTGCATATGGGGTGGGTGTGGTCAAGGATAAGGTCACCGTTACTAAAAATAGAAAAACGGTTTCTGCTCAATAACTTGAGAACGCATCGAGATATTTTAATGATACTTAATACATAGATACCTAATATCGAGACCTCGCTTGGAATTGCATATGGGGTGGGTGCGGTCAAGCTCACCGTTACTAAAAATAGAAAAACGGTTTCCGCTCAATAACTTGAGAACGCATCGAGATATTTTAATGAAACTTCATACATAGATACCTTATATTGAGACCTCGCTTGGGATTGCATATGGGGTGGGTGTGGTCAAGGTCAAGGTCACCGTTACTAAAAATAGAAAAACGGTCTCTGCTCAATAACTTGAGAACGCATTGAGATATTTTAATGAAACTTCATAAATAGATACCTTATATTGAGACCTCGCTTGGGATTGCATATAGGGTGGGTGGGGTCAAGGTCACCGTTACTAAAAATGGTAAAAACGGTTTCCGCTCAATAACTTGAGAACGCATTCAGATATTTTAATGAAACTTCATACATATATACCTTATATCGAGACCTCACTTGGGATTGCATATGGGTTGGACGGGTCAAGGTCACCGTTACTAAAAATAGAAAAGCGGTTTCCGCTCAATAACTTTAGAATCCATAAAGATATTTTAATGAAACTTCATTCGTAGATACCATATATCGAGACCTGGCTTGGGATTGCATATAGGGTGGGTGGGGTCAAGATCAAGGTCACCATAACTAAAACTAGAAAAACGGTTTCTGCTCAATAACTTGAGAACGCATCTATATATTTTAATGAAACTTCATACATATATACCTTATATCAAAGCCTTGCTTGATATTGCATATGGGGTGGGTGTGGTCAAGGTCAATGTGACAGTTAATAAAAATAGAAAATGGTTTCCGATTAATAACTTTAGAAGGCATGGGGTCAAGGTCAAGGTCAACGTTACTAAAAATAGAAAAACGCTTTTCGCTCAATCACTTGACAAGCATTGAGATATTTTAATGAAACTTCATACATAGATACCTAATATCGAGACCTCGCTTGGGATTGCAAATGGGTTGGGTGGGGTCAAGGTCACCGTTACTAAAAATAGAAAAACGGTTTCCGCTCAATAATTTGAGAAGGCATTGAGATATTTTAATGAAACTTCATACATAGATACCTTATATTGAAACCTCTCTTGGGATTTCATATGGGGTGGGTGGGTTCAAGGTCACCATTACTAAAAATAGAAAAATGGTTTCCGCTCAATAAATTGAGAACGCATCGAGATATTTTAATGAAACTTCATTCATAGATACCATATATCGAGACCTCGCTTCGGATTGCATATTTAAAAAAAATCTTAACAATTGCACATATTCACAACTTGGCTGCAAGTCGGGGGTGGGGGGCATACATGTTTTACAAACACATCTCTTGTTTTAATATGCGTGATCAGCCAATTTTGGGGTTCAAATGTCACCAGTTTTCGCGACCATTTCTAGTGATTTTCAACATCAATTTGCAACTTTCCTGCAAATACGAGCACCTCAAACACTGCATGCCTGTCTGCGTAACTTACCAGGTACTTGATTGCAACTGAGCAAACTGGGGGTCAACCATTCAGATTTTCCAATAAATTCCAATGTATGTACACCCTTTTAAATATCCTACCTAAATGGTGTTCAGAGCTAGGAATCCTCATTTATGAATTTTATGTGCAAGGTGGCTCAACACATACACTGGCTTTATATAGGTCATATTTTCGAATTCACTATGCATGCAATTGAAAACTCCAGCCCTTAAATCTGATACATACAGCTTCTAAAACACTCAAAATGCTGCTCAGATTCACTTTATCCCTATTTATTAGAATTTTCTCCCCTGCCAATTCGAATTTTTGGCTGAAACTCTAAAGTCCCACCTAAGATACAATCAGTTTTAAAGGAAGGGTAATGAACACAATGCAAATCAGTATTTTCTGAATTAAAAAAACAACAAAATACTTTAACATCATGAATTGCCCAATTGTATGGGTCAAATGAAACATAACCGGTAGTTCAATGTTTGGCGTCTTATTCTAACTCCACATAACATTATTATGTAATTTGTTATAAACATCATTATACCCCCACAAACAAAGTTTAGGGGGGTATATAGGAGTGAGCTTGTCAGTCTGTCGGTCCGTCGGTCTGTTGGTTTTTGGTTTCCGGATGATAACTCAAGAAAGGCTTGGCATATTCAAATAATTTTTGGTACACCTGTAACATCATAGAATACAGGTCAAGTTTGATGTTGGTTACAAACCACTAATTTTTGACAGAGTTATGGCCCCTTTCGAGTTATAATTCCCTAAAAACATGTTTTCCGGATGATAACTCAAGAAAGGCTTGACATATTCAATTAATTTGTGGTACACATGTGTAACATTATAGAATACAGGTCAAGTTCAATGTTGGTTACAAACCACTAAATTTTGACAGAGTTATGGCCCTGTTTTGACTTACAATTCCCTAAAAACATTATTTTTGGATGATAACTCAAGAATGGCTTGACATGTTGAAATTATTCTTGGTATACATGTGTAGCATTATAAAATACGGGTCAAGTTCGACTTTGGTGGTTACAAACCACTAAATTTTGACAGAGTTAAGGCCCTTATTTGACTTAAATTCCCTAAAAACATTGTTTCCTGACGATATCTCAACAGTGGCTTGACATATTTAAATAATTATTGGTACACATGTGTAGCATCATAAAATACAGGTCAAGTTCGACTTTGGTTACAAACCACTAAATTTTGATAGAGTTATTGCCCCCCTTTTTTACTTAAATTCCCGAAAAACATGGACAGTAACTCATGAAAGGCTTCACATATTTAAATTATTTTTGGTACATAGGTGTAACATCATAAAATACAGATCAAGTTCAACTTTGGTTACAAACCACTAAATGTTGACAGAGTTATGGCTCCTATTGAAATTTAATTTTTCCTATTACACTGTTGACCATTCACAAATAAAAGCATTCTCTCAGTCCATTTCTTTCGAATGGATGCCATAGTTTTGTGGGGGTATATCCGTCACTAATATGACAATTCTAGTTTAGCATTAAATGGCAAAGGATTTTATCAATGATATTGTCTCTTATTTCAGCTTGCATTAAAATACCATCCAGACAAAACCCAAGGTGATGAACAGTTAACAGAAAAGGTAGGCATTCACACTTTTTAATCAACAGGGCACGGTGTATATGATCACCATATACTGATGTAATAAAACTATGTTTCCCTTATAATGAATGAATGGGCACCGCAAATTTATGGGCATATAAACAGAGTGCATTGCAAGAAAATGTTAATTATACCCCCCACAAACAAAGTTTAGTGGGGGGGGGGTTATATAGGAGTGAGCTTGTTGGGTTTTGGTTTTCGGATGATAACTCAAGAAAGGCTTGCCATATTCTAATAATTGTTGGTACACATGTGTAACATCATAGAATACAGGTCAAGTTTGATGTTGGTTACAAACCACTAAATTTTGACAGAGTTATGGCCCCTTTTCGACTTAAAATTCCCTAAAAACATGGTTTCCGGATCATAACTCAAGAAAGGCTTGACATATTCAAATAATTTTTGGTACACATGTGTAACATTATACATTACAGGTCAAGTTCGATGTTGGTTACAAACCACTAAATTTTGACAGAGTTATGGCCCCTTTTCGACTTAAAATTCCCTAAAAACATGATTTCCAGATGATAACTCAAGAAAGGCTTGACACCTTCAAATAATTTTTGGTACACTAGTGTAACGTCATAGAATACAGGTCAAGTTCGATGTTGGTTACAAATCACTAAATTTTGACAGAGTTATGGCCCCTTCTCAACTTCAATTTCCCTAAAAACATGATTTCCGGACAATAACTCAAGAATGGCTTGATGCATTCAAATAATTCTTGGTATGCATGTGTAGCATCATAAAATATGGGTTAACTTTGACTTTGGTTTCAAACCACTAAATTTTGACAGAGTTATGGCCCTTTATTTGACTTAAATTCCCTAAAAACATGGTTTCCTGATGATAACTCAATAACGGCTTGACATATTTAAATAATTATTGGTACACCTGTGTAGCATCATAAAAGACAGGTCAGTTTCGACTTTGGTTTCAAACCACTAAATTTTGACACAGTTATGGCCCCTTTTTGACTTAAATTCCCAAAAATATTGACAATAACTCATGAAAGGCTTCACATATTTAAATTATTTTTGGTACATAGGTGTAACATCATAAAATACAGATCAAGTTCAACTTTGGTTACAAACCACTAAATGTTGACAGAGTTATGGCTCCTTAATTAAATTTTTCCAAATATTTTGTTGACCATTCACAAATTAAAGCATTCTCTCTCTGTCCATTTCTTTCGAATGGATGCCATAGTTTTGTGACAAGGCCATATTGGTCGGGTATATCTGTCACTCATGTGACAATGCTAGTTTCTCTTGGTTTTCATCATAATATGACAATAATTTTAGTTCTTCGGAACACAGTGGGTATCGCTACTAAATACTCTTGCAACATATTTTCCCAAAATTCGTCCCTCGTCATAGACGAAGTGAAAAAGTGTCCATGTCTTTTATTCATGAAGTGAATTTTCAGATATATATTCAGATTTCTCTTCCATTTTGGCTATAATTCGTGTGATAGAAGCTCATTTAAGTTTCTGTGATCTTATCACTGTGTTTTTGTTGAAAAAATACATTTTGAACTATAAACTTTATATTGAAACTTAAAGTTTACGGTAAATGCGAATTATGCATATCAGTACTTCTTTTTGACTGAGATCTACACCATGTTAGCATTATTTTAAGAAAATTGAACGTTCATGTGTGGCTTAAGGTAGAAAGATCCTAATGACTTTGGAAAAACTCGCGAAATATCGGTTAACTTAGGCCCATTCGCCACTAACTGTAAATCTAATTGATCTGATCCGAAACAGAAATTATTTTCGCGAAATAAACATTACTTTTCGAATGTTGAGTCATTTTCAATTAAATGTGTGAAATAAATGCTTATTTGTGTTTAAAGAGGAAAGTAAAAATGTAGTTTGAAGAAAAACAAGGTACACTGGCACGGGAAATACCTTTAAATGACGTCATTGTTGGGAATTTCTATTTACATTTAATCATGACATTTTCGCGATATGTCTGGTGTATTTCATTACACTAAAGTTAAAATAGTTATAAAGAAACGTCCAAGGAGAATTAGTATTATAGAACATAAGTATTCGTATATAAAACATATCTGCGTGAAGGAGATACGTGCTCCTTGCTGTGAAATAACATTCGTTCACACCAAAAACTTGGAAAAATAGTCAGTCGAGATGGGTGGAGAGCAGGACGTCGGGTGATCGAGTTTGTCGTTCTGTTGGATAATTTAAAATACTGTTCATTGTTTAAACTTGGACCTGTTCCACCGATGAATTTTTACGAGATCTACCGCTGTAAAAAAAATAAATATGAAAATTATGTATCGGCGAAATGATAAGAATGGTCTAAGAGTCACCTTTTTATCCAAAAACAGTGACATTTTACCAATAGTCACAAGCTCCTAGAAGAGTCTTGATGAAGTTATCACAAAGATTTGCCAGTTTTTTGAAGCTCTTGTTAACCCAATGTAATGAAAATGTCAATTGAATTTTTTGAAACACACACTTATAAAAAATGTTTATTATTTTTTTGAATTTGGTAACCAAGGACATGTGAACCTCAGCTAGTTCCATTTGTATTTAAAATGTTTACACAAAACACTATTCCTTTAACATTAAGGCAAAAATCATTCATTTAATATCGATACTGCTATTAGATTATAATTAGAAGAGAAAAAAATATGTTAACATAGAAGGAAAATATTTGCTTTTTTACTTGTCTTATTTTTCATACTTTTCATTTTTTTATAACATAGGGTTACTTCACTCCAAATGTTATACCTTAAGATTTTTGTGGTGAACCTATGTCAATTTATACCTTTTTCCTCTCAGATAAGGTTATATTATATTTTGGCATTACTGATTTTGACATACTATGAAATAAAAGTTTTTAAAAAAATTCAAAAATTGGTGTTAGGCGTATTTTTACTGTAATGAAATCTGTTGTTTTTTACCATATGCTTAGCCAAATTTAATGTCATAAGTATTGTTGGTCAACTTCAGTACTTATGTTTGTTATACTTTTTCATAAGATACATCTTTAACGTATAAATTAAAGCTATTCAGGAATAAATAAAATACATTTTGACAATATATCAGTCATTTTTGTAAGTGTACCCCATCAAAATTTTAGGTTGAAGTAGAAAAATGAGGGGTTATAAAAAAAATCGCATTTTTTTCAAAACGTGTGGTTAGATTTTGTTTATATTTCACAGTTAAGTCTCATAATAGATTTAATGATCAAAGATAATAAGAAAGTCACGGTCTGAAAAAAGTCCCATTAGGGGCTTTCTACCTTAAATCATATTTTGTTCCGTGTAACTCATGGTTTTATCATAGAGTATATGGATTACTAAATATTTCAATTTAAATACAGATATATCTTGTCTGTTCAACGACTTTTTCCACAAAGTATACTTTACTTTCCAATTTTATTTTTGCAGTATGCGGTAACCATATTCACCGTGAGGAATCTCTCTTCTTGTTGAATGCCACTCTGAACTATTTGATATAAGGGACTTGTACACAGTGGTCATAATAAGCCTAAGACCGTAGGCCTTGCACTAGTAGATTTTGAGCTGGATTCTCCGCTACATAAAGGCATGCTTGTAGCATTTACTTGCTGTCAAATTAATGTATCATATTTGAATTCAGATATGCTGGTTAATTTCGATGACTGTGTACATTTACAAAACTTAATGAAATAAAATGTATCGTCTGCATATCTTGTAACTGAATAGTACTGATCGAAAAAGTATATAAGTAAAAACTCATTTAAAATTTGGACCTTTAAACAATAAATTGGGTTATAATAATTATGCATTAGAAGTCTTGTCAGTAACAAACTCCAGATCACTGGTCTCATAAGATTATAGTGCTTGTAAGTAGAAACTTGACCAGAATTTTTCACTGGCCATGAGGGCCACTGTTCTGATCATTTCTCCTGGACCTTGTACAGATTTACTTTAAAGGGACTTGTTCACAAATTGTTGTAATATGGCATTAAATGTCTTAACTTTACAGGTTAAAGCCTCAGATCTAAAGAACTGCAAAATGATAAAAAACAAAAGAAAAGAAAAACCTCAAACCTCGAAAGGCTAATGCCTTAACCACTCGACCATTCCGAGTTCTATATTTGAATCAGCATTTTTTTATTTTTTTTTAAGTGATCTGCGGGTTGTCAACAAATTAAACGAAACAACAGAAACATTCCAAATTATTTCATTGATTAGCGTTACAAACGCTTCATAATTTTGTCCATTTCAACTGATGATTACTCATTTAACAACACTGTATTTACAGTATATTTCTATGTCCGTTATGTTATTTTGTTCCTTTATATACACTATTCTTTTGTTTTTGGAATCTGTGACAAAAAGTAGGATAATTGTCATTTCATTAGTCTGTGAACGGATCCCTTTAACCAACAGTTTTGACAGACTTTCGCAGAGACTGTATTATTTTTGTGCACATGTTTAAAGTCACTACATCAATGCCCACGATCTCAGAAGAAAATTATGTGAAAACCTAATTGGTAACAGGATTAGTGGCTGTCTAGCCTCGAGCTCCCGTTAGGATCTGAGAATGTCATTCAGAAATTCTCTAGTTAGACAAATGTCAGACGGACAGTATTGTGACAGACTATAATGTTGAAGGCTTTGGGCCTCTGGATATAAAAGTGCCAAATCTAAGAGTTTGTACAAAGATCGTCATTGGCAAGCGTTGTAATATGTTTTTTCCTTTCTTACTACTGTTATTTCAATACATAGAATGTATGGCAGTGGTTCAACAACACCAAATTTCAGTTAAACTCACAAATTCAGCTTCACTATTGGGATATTATTTGTCTTCACGATGCATTGTCTTAAACACTTGGATAAAATTGAAAGCTTAAAATGATGGCAGCTATTCTATATTATGATGAATCATGTCCTAAAAACTGCAGCATAGGTTGTTATTACTATTATTAAATATTAAAATCAACCAGAGCAGTCAGGGAAGGTTCTGCAGTCCCCAGGGGTCAATAGCAGAAGCCTCCTACATGTACAGGGCATTGATCTAGATGTGGGATTCATCTGGCTTGTTTTATTGGGGAATAATCTGACTACTGTGGGAGTCAGCTTTGCCAGTATTGACCTCTACGCACAAGCCTGCTTTCGACCGAGAGTCATATGTATTATTACATATAATGCGTGTCGTGGGAAACCCGGGCATAATGCATGTGTGTAACGTGTCATCACAGATTAGACTGTGCAGTCTGCACTGGCTGATCTGGGACGACACTTTCCACTTTTATGGTATTTTCTGTTTCAAGGAAGTCTCTTCTAAACATAATTCCACTAGGCGACACTTTACGCACATGCATTTAGCCCGGTTTTCCCACAACACGCCTCTTATGTAATATTGCAGAGATGTAGTTTGTTTGACTGAAAGGTAATGTTGAAGGCTATGCTTTAGACTTGACTCAATGCACTTTAGGGCTGCTGATTAAGGATTTTACTGAGGCCACACCAAATTAAAGTCGTGGTCATTGGAATTACCGGACTGATATTTGCAAATTAAAAAAATAGATTATTTTTGGCAAAATGCTCTGTGCTCGCTCCATGCAAAAAAAAGTAAGGCCACAACAAATTGATCCGATGTTCGTCGGATTTGCCGCACCTTAAAATCGTAAATCGAAAAACAAATATTTTTATTTTTATTTTGCGCCCGCACCTACAAGTTTGCCCCGCATCCGATTTTTTTTAATGAAGTTTTCATTAATGAGTCTCATTTTACGTTAAACGTCGTCTTCGTGGTGTACCCAAATCATAACAAGCAATTGGTACTGATATAGACGTGAATAAGGCACTTTGCGGCGACTGGTTAATGTCCAGAGCACACAATTTATGACCCAGATCTTTAATAGCCAACAGCCAGTCTGGCACAGCTGCCATGTGTATTTCAACTCAGCAATTTCTTATCATGTTTTATCAAACTTGTGAAAACACAAGGAGCTGTTTGTCAGCATTCATTGCCTAATTAAAGATGATTGCTAGCAAGCTCTCTTAATATCAGCAGTTAATTAACAGTTAATTAAAGGATTATCTTGTTGATAAAGAATGTGTGAAATTAGATGTCTGGATTATGTCAAATGGACTGATTATCGGGTATGTTTACATTTCGGACAGTTTTGACCAGCAGTTTGTCCTTCATTTCTTACTTCTAATATCCACACATATAAGTTGTTTCTGACATGTCCATTTTATAAATTCAATCTATCTGTTTGGTGTACATTTTGTTCAGCCTTTATATATTAAGGTACATTTAACAGGGCAAGCCAAGTCATTATGTTAGTTATTAATTTTAATTTATTTATGGATATATTTTGTTAAAATTTTGTAGATAGTTTAAGAGTGAATGTTTAAATAAAAAATAATTATCAAAGTTTACTGCATTGAACAATTAAGAAAAATGTTAATATAAAAATCGAAGTATACTGATGCTTTTGTTAATGCCATAATTAATTAATATAATACAGCACAGTGAAGTATAATTTTATAGCAATTAAAACGGTACGATATAACTATTCCCTGACATGGAAACACGCAACGATGTTGCGAGTCGATAAAAAAAAAATGGCTCAAGAAAACTAAGAGCCAGTGTGAGTCCTGGTTTACGGTTTTAAAAAATGGTGGCGTCCAGTTGTTTCGTCGTGTCATTTAAAGATACAGATCTTATACCAGTGATTCCTAAATTGTTTTGTGTTCATTGTATGACATTTCATATTCATGTTATTAAACTGTTGGTAGTGAATGACTTGGTGTATCAAATATATATTTTGATAATGACAATTACCTTGTATAAGGTCTACTTTCTTATAGTTAAATATGGTTATTTAGTATTTACTGCTGGTCGTTAATTTAATAGCAGAATTACTATTGAAGACTTGTTGCACAAAACCCTTTGCAGGACATGGTCAAAGAAGAAATGGAGAAATTAGTTGCTTAGTTTATTACATATATATTGATTTTGACAACAATTTATGGAACAGAGCAGATGAAGAAGAAATTATTGACAAGATATCAAGTTATGATGGCGTTTGGAAGTAATTTTTAAACACTATGGGCATGATAGGATTTTTTTTTATTTTGCGCTTTTCGCTCGCCTCCGATTTTATCGAAAATGGAAAAAAAAAAAATTTATTTTTATTTCGCTCGCTCGCTCCAATTTTTTTTGGACAAAATCCGTAGAACAACTGATCAATTTGTTGTGGCCTAAAATACCTTTCTGGAGCGAGTCATTTAAACAATGGAATAATAGTCAATATTTGAGTTTATTGTTTAATATATATATGTATTTTATTTTATTATTTTTTGCAAAATGCTCTGTGCTCGCTCCATGAAAAAAAAAGTAAAATACTTTTCTGGAGCGAGTCATTTAAACAACGGAATAAAATAGTCAATATTTGAGTTTATTGTTTAATATATATATGTATTTTATTTTATTGTTGACTAGAATGAATACATGACACAGGCAACCATCAAAAGTGGCATCCTCCAGCCTCTGCGTACAATTGTACCATGAATAAAAAATTTAAGCTAACATTGAATAAATGTGTTGACATTAGTGTGTATGAACATAACATCGATTTAAGTATCTTAATTAATGTGTTTGAATGTTATTAAATGCTGTAAAATGATAGTTTTAATGACATAGTCAAACTGAAATGGAATATGATCTGCATTAAAAATAACGAATTTCCAAATTTTAGGAATATAAACCAAAACCTACGGCAAATTTTCACGATTATTATATCCTAAGGGTAAAACAATCGCTACCAGACAAGACTTCCAACAATAAAATGCCATATTATTTATGTTTTATTTTTATCTTGAATATCTTTTACATTTCAAAATAGTTTAATTTCTCTTATCTAAAACATGACAATTGGACACAATATAAGTGCTTTCATTTTTCATTTAAATTCTGAACAAGTTTATAAATGCTTTTATGAACTGTTCATTGATATTTGTTAAATTTTAAACACTTTCTGTATTAAAAGATCTATATCTTACGTTAGGTCTGTTTATTTTATGGTTTATTATTTTCTACATTTATTACTTAAAATTCTTATGTTCGAAGCAAAAATACTGATATTTATATCTATAAATTCGCGAAAATTATGCACTCGCTATAAAATAAACACAATTTTAATGAAACAATAATTTTATTTCTTTGCGGTCGCCCGCTCAAACATTTTTCGAACAAAATATGATGACCAAGTGTTCAATTTGGTGTGGCCTGATGATTATTTCTTAATTGTTAAGCAAAATAGTATAAGTGTTTCTGGTAAAGTATCATGTCTATAACTTAAGGTCAAAATTTGCACATGTCCGGAACTTGAACCGATAAATTAATAACTGGGCCTTCTTTGATTCTTAATTTATGCATAGGCCTGCTGTTAGAATATTTTTGAGCCCAAGTAATAATTATACAGATTTTAACTTGCTTGGAAATTATACAAATTCGACCTTGTTTGGCCTGCTTGATGTCTGTGTGTGTTAATGTTCACTTATGAATGTATCTGTGTAAGTGTGGTACGTGTCCACACTCCCATGAAGTATCCTTTTTGTTTAAGAAATAATTGACGGGTAAGCGTTGGTTATTGGGGAAATACCAACGGTTTGGAGTTCCGATACGTAGGAATTAAACCACGAGGGCGATAGCCCGTGTGGTTTGATGACAAGCATCGGAACAACAAACCGTGGGTTATTACCGCAATAACCAACGCTAACCCGTCCGTTATTTCGATTCCAACAAGATATTATAATTGTAAAATTTGTCTGTATTTTTAAAGGTTATAAATGAGAACTATATTTATCTATGCTACACCCATTTTCCGCGAAGTACATTCACACGTGCATTTCAGTGACGTCAATAAATCATAACAATTCAAAATGACGTTAGCTTCATTGATTTACATTGAGCGAATGATGTCATACTTATTGTTAAATATATTGAAAATATTATGCTAACGAGCGCAAATTAAAAGCATATTAACATAAAGTAAACGTTTTTGTGAACTTAAATATAAAATATATAGTGCAAATGTGGCTTTATTGAGCTACATAATGCAGAAATGGTTTGTTTGTCACAATTTTGCTATCGTGCGTTTAAGCACATGCATTTTACGGAACAATTTCTTCGAATTTCCGGAACTATTTTCAAAACATTAGGCTCCGCCCATAATTTGTTGCAGAATAACCCATGGTTGATTTCTTTCTTTATCTATAGAAAACTAGCCGCGTGACATGTTAGAATTCCAAATGTCCTCTATCTTTTCAGTTCAAGGAGATAAACCATGCCCACAAAGTGCTGACTGACAACACAAAGCGGGGTATCTACGACCGCTATGGCTCCCTGGGACTATATGCGGCTGACCTGGTCGGAGATGAGAATGTAAATACATACCTCGTGCTGACCAGCGGATGGTGTAAGGTAAGTAACTCAGGTTGTTAGAACATTAATATATACCTCGTGCTGACCAGCGGATGGTGTAAGGTAAGTAACACAGGTTGTTAGATCGTAAATACATACCTCGCGCTGACCAGCGGATGGTGTAAGGTAAATAACGCAGGTTGTTAGAACATGAATATATACCTCGTGCTGACCAGCGGATGGTGTAAGGTAAGTAACACAGGTTGTTAGATCGTAAATACATACCTCGTGCTGACCAGCGGATGGTGTAAGGTAAGTAGCTCAGGTTGTTAGAACTTAAATACATACCTCGTGCTGACCAGCAGATGGTGTAAGGTAAGTAACGCAGGTTGTTAGAACGTAAATACACACCTTGTGATGAATAGCGGATGGTGTAAGGTAAGGGCCGCAGGTTGTTAGAACATAAATACATACCTCTTGCTGACCAGTGGATTGTGTAAGGTAAGTGACGCAGGTTGTTAGAACGTAAGTGCATACCTTGTGATGACTAGCGGATTGTGTAAGGTAAGTAATGCAGATTGAAGGGATAGATATTAGACAAGTAATCTACATAGTTTAAAACCTGCCAGTGTTAATGTATGTCTACTTGAACAAAAAACATTCCACACTTTTTTGACCGGGTCAGTTATTTATTAATGTTCACATTTTTTCCATTAGATGATGATTCCTAAAGTTCAGTTTAATTGCTGTATAGTTTGCTTTTTTTCCCACCTTTTATGCATAGAAATAATTCTGTGTTAAAGGGACTATGTCAATGAAAAATTGGTTTCCTATTGCACTAAAAATGATATATGGCGCGTCGTGGGAAAACCGGACTTAATGCATGTGCATAAAGTGTCAAGTGGACTGCACAGGCTAATCCGGGACGACACTTTCCGCCTAAAGTGGATTTATGGTTAGAAGACACTTCATTGAAACAGAAAATACCATAAAAGCGGAAAGTGCCGTCCTGGATTAGCCTGTGCGGACTGCACAGGCTAATTCGGGACGACACTTTATGCACATGCATTAAGACCGGTTTTCCCACAACGCGCCTCATATTAGATTTTAGAAATGCACTATACTAAGACATGTATATTAAATAAAGAATAAAAAATATTACACAGAAAGAGATACTTGATGAAAACAAATTGGCAAAAATGTTTAAAACAAAGTAAAACCCCAAGCGGGTATCAAACTCATTACTTAGGAGCCATACGAAGAAGTGACAGAAGACGGCGCTTTAACCAACTGCGCTATTCTGCTTTGTAAGATAACATCTGTAAACTATGGTTATAAAAAATAGTCACAATTCTGACGTCAAAATGTAAACATGAAAAGGGCCAAACAAACACAACCCATATTATAAATTGATTTATATCTCAGAATGCGAAAACTCTTTTCCCAATATATACACCATATTTTAACAGTTATTATATACTAGTTTTAATATCTTAATTTCAGAATTTTTAAAGACATTGTCCCCTTCAGGCCTATTATGTAGCTCATTGAAGATTGTGTTCGGATATTTCAGGCGTTCGTAGTATTCTGTGGTGTGATCACTGGTTGTTACTGCTGCTGCTGCTGCTGTTGCTGCTGCAATTTCTGTTGTGGCAAGTACAAACCAAAGATGGACGAAGATGATGACTACGCCAACATGCATGTAGGTTTGGTAAATGTGAAGATGTTTATGTAGGCTGCACACTCCCTGACAAAGATTGAAAGATCTGTTAATTTATGCTCCTCAAGGATTAATAGCATTGCTATTGTTTCCTTGTTGGGTGATACAAAACTGCTATAGATTTGAGTGACCTATGGTAGATATAATTCCAAATAATCCATTCGTAAATGTGAATGACAATATTTTCGTATGAGGCTTTGTCCAACAATAATGGTCTTCGATTAAAGTTTGGTCAGAAATTTTTTGAAATTTTGTTTAGTTTTTCCACAGAGTTGTGAACGTGGAAGGAACAATGTGTAGTTATTGACAGTAAGCTGAGCATTGTGTCCCCCAATACCCCATCTCAAATAGAAAGAAAAATTAAAATACTGCAAAATAACTGTAGGAAATGGAAACCCATGTTTTAGTCTTATAAATATGATACATTGTATTTCTGCTAGTGCAGTTTTCCTATATCATTTCTAAACCTGACATATCTTAAATTTTTGGTGTAACAGATGCAACTTTTAATCTTTATATGTTTATATTTAGCTATGGTGGCCATTTTGTGTGCTTGTCTATACAATAGTTAAACTAATTTTTGTTTACAACCTGGTTAAAAACGTGTGAATTGGTAATGTCTTTGAAAGGGAATTATTCTTGTACACAGGTATGGATATTATTAGTGTGACTTATATACCCATGCCTCTTATATGAGGCTTAAACATGAAAATGTTAAAATCAAGCAAATGTGTCTTGCATACCAGTGTGACCTATAGTCTGAAAAACATGGTATATATGTGGCGTGCTGTGGGAAATCTAGCCTTGCATGTGCCCGGAAGTGTCGTCCCGGATTGGCCTGTGCAGTTCGCACAGTCTAACCCAGGTCGGCACTTTCTGCTTTTTTGGTATTTTCTGTTTCAATGAAGTCTCTTCTAAACATGAATCCACTGTAGGCAGAAAGTGCCATCTTGGATTAGCCTGTGCAGATAGCACAGGCTGTTTAGGGACAACACTATACGCACATGCATTAAGCCCAGTTTTCCCACTACATGCCTCATATGTTCTTTCAGGAGGAATCCAGTAGCACCCCAGAGCCTGAAGACGGTCCTATCACCTGCCAGCCTGGTGCTGAAGATAGGGGGTCGGGGGAGGGCAAGGCTATACCCCTGCCCCCACCCTCCGGGGCTAACGAGACCACAACCCTCACTACGGAACAAAAGTCAGTGTACGGCAGCCACGAGTCCGACTGTAAAACCTCCCTTATAGATAGGAACGTAGAGCCATACCATGACAAATAATGATCTAGGTTATAGAAAGGTCCACCTGGGACAATATTTATTCTGGGCCCGTAATCCAGAAGCATCTTAAGTTTATCTTAACTATTTTGACTTAAGTTCCACTGTTTGTAATGTCATATTTTAAAAACTAAATATAAATTTCTGAATACTTTTCCTGTTAAGTAAACAATAGTAAATAATAAGTTGACAATTAATACTCACTTTGCACAGTGCCATTTACATATGATATCAAATGTTAATGAAAAATGATGATTTTAAGGTTAAGGATAAAATTTTAGATGTTTCTGGAATACGGCCTCTCGTTGTGTAAAAAGATAAGATGTTTTCTATTTCTAGCCTGCTTAGTGAGGTACGAAAACATACCATGCACATGTTTGTTCCAGTGTACAATTTTTTAACTTGATTCATTTAATATTTGGTCATTGTTACATGTAAAATAAAATAAAAATTGCATTAACATTTGTAGCTGAATGCATTGGGCATCTTTAAATGTTATGCACCTTTCAATGTTTTCCCCCAGGGGGGAAGCAGCAGGCATATACGGGACTTTAGACAGAAAGCGATTCCTGACAGGTGGGAATTTGACATTCCGAATGATTGCGGGTCCCGGGGTAATAGACTGGTCGGATTTCAGATCCCGGGGTAATAAAGGCCCCCGGGCCATTTGATGGACATATAGCATCTCCCACTGACGGGATTTAGACAAATATGCTTGGCTCTAGGGTGGGGAATTAGACCCCAAAAAATAAAATTTGTCTAATTCCCTGGGTCAGCCCGCCGATCCCCCCCTGGGAGAAAAAATTTATAGGTGCATTTAAGACAGGATAGGGATTATTATGGAACTTGCATCTAGTACTTATTGCTACTTGTGCTTTCTGTCAAATTTATTTAAACATGTTGTGTTTAGAAGAAAATGAAATAATGTTTTGTAGGATAATTAGTCCTTAATTTATCATTATAATTATACGTACCCAAGAACCAACCAAGCTTCATGTCCATTGTATGGTAGCAACATGTACAGATCATAGTTCTTCCCATTACATAGGCATTATGTCTAGAATGTATGTTTTTTTAGGCTGTCTCGTAAATTTACTCAAGAAATGTGATGACTGTGTTCATTGTAGGAGCTAGAATTCCCTCTTTGTTTGTCGTAAATGCAAGTATTTAATTTACGTTGTAAGAAATGGGACCACTACTCGCCCATTCTTCAGCGTCGGTATAATGCTCTGGTTAAGGTTTGCATGCAACAAGTCCATATCTCTGTAACTACTACAGATATCAATTGAAACTTCACACATGTCTTCGGGATGTTATGTGAGGTCACTGACCAAAACACGTAACTTTGACCTGCAATTTAGCAGAATTATGCCCCTTTTTGTACTTAAAAATTCAAGTTAAAGTTTGCTTGCAACAACTTCATATCTCTATATCTACAGCAGATATTCAATTAAAACTTCACACATGTCTTCGGGGTCATTATGTAAGGTCACTGACCAAGGCCCATAATTGTGACCAGCATTTTAACAGAATTATGCCCCTTTTTTGTACTTAAGAAAATCAGGTTAAGGTTAATACTTGGGAAGGTACTTGATTATTTTAACCAGATTAATCAGGACGACTGAAATTGGCGCAGTTTTGGATAGAATAGTGGATGAATTTTTATAACAATAATATACACTGTAACTCCATTATATCGCGATTCGCGGGGTCCACGGAGCGCGATATATCTGGATCGGGATATAACTTGCCAGGCCTTTCAGTAGATATACATTTATACACTAGCCTGTTTTTCCCCGATCTCAAACAAAAATGTAATTAAGTAAATAACTCACCCTTTTCAATGTAGTTAACATCCATTATGTATTAAATGTAAAATATTCCATTTGTATATGAAAATTTAATATTATTCCTTTAATTCCGTTGAATTAATTTCAAATCGCTTATAAAAATATAAAGTCTGAAACTCCTATCCAAATTTCACTATTCACGTGAAGTAAACATAAATTCTATTAACAATTACAACACAAATGTATTTCGTGTAAACTCTTTGTTCTGTTAGAAAAAGCGCGCGAAAAATTGCTGACAATCATGTACAACGTCACGTCGTCCGCATGGAAAGAGTGGGTGTATGGATCGCCATATAAAAACTTCGTAGCGCAGAGAACATTGAGATTTTTACTTTTGTATAATAGTTTCGTAGCACACAGAAACAAAATTAGGTGTCTATATCGCAAACGATATGCGGTTAGCATTGCTCCTGAAAAGAAAAAAAGAAACAGATAAGCCTTATCGATTACGTTATTGTCATTCAGATAGCTCAGTATTGATTTATGACATACAGTTACTGTATACACCCTCCACGTGGGCTGCGTGTAATTCGGGTGCTAAATAGAGCGACAGCAGTGAAAGGACGTTGTAATGGGTGGCACGCGCGCTGCTATTTGATGACGTCAAACTGTTACACTTTGATGTTGAGCGAGTCGGCGTATTGTTTGTCGCACTACAAGAGTGTGAATAAAAGAGACGTCATGAAGGCACTAAAATCCGGATCAAACTGGATTTATTTATGAGCATTTGGTAATAGGAAAATATTGAAGTACATGCAAAAAAATCGGGATCCACGGCCGATTCGCGATATATTGGACATCGCTATGTAACGGATCGCGATATAGCGGATCTGCAGTGTATTTTTCGTACAAACGTGTTATTTATGTATTTAAGTTCGAAACCAAATGATTGTGTTACTGCTAAATATACACAACCTGAACAAAATGTACATGTCAGTGGGCACATTTAATTTTTGCAAGTGCAATACATTATATGCATCATCTCTCCTTATGTATACCTACATAAAATGTTGAGAGCTTGAACGGTATGCTTGGTGTGTGTTATTGCTTGAAGTGACAAATTCAGAACTCAGAAACACTCAATAAGGTTGCATGATGAAAATTAACTGTTAATTCTATCTGGATTCTGATAAGCAAACTTTAAGTGACAAATTTAGAACTCAAACAATAAATAAGGTTGCTTGGTGAAAATTAACTGTTGATTCTATCTGGATTCTGATAACCAAACTTTAAGTGTCAAATTTAGAACTAAAAAAAAACAATAAATAAGGTTGCATGGTGAAAATTAGCTGTTGATTCTATCTGGATTCTGATATAATAATTTTAGTGGTCAGGGAATTATCGCTCTGAATAAACATTGAACATCACTTAAAAGAAAACATTGTCAACCCTGTAAACTGTTTATCAACACATAATACGTTCACATATCTGAACAATGTTAAACCATGTTGAAATCAGAAAACAGGCAAATTATTTGAGTTTCAAAGCATGTATCTGTAAATAAGTTATTTGTAATGCAAATTGATGCTACACAACCAACATATAGGGGATATTTTGTACTAAGTCGTGGTTTCAGAAAATGTTTTGTTTGTTTGTTTGTTTGGATTTTTTGCCGTTTTTAACAGCATTTCAGTTATATCACAGCAGTCAGTTAACCTACTCACACTTTCTGGGCAAGCTGAGCCGATCTAAGCGGTTTACCAGTATTAAGTGCACATACCTACGCCAGTAACTGACAACTGCCCTACTTGAGTCAGGGGTAGGGGGAGAATGGCCGTAGAAATAATTTAATGACCAATCCCCACACAAGTTATGTGGCCGGGCTGGGGTTCAAACTCACGATCCCCGGATTGACAGTCCAGCGCTCTTCCAACTGAGCTAGTGGGGCCCGGCTTTTCAGAAAATGTATACTATGTTAAAACTTGTTTTGCAGTATGGTTAGGCATTGGATACTATGCTTTTGTCAACGTGTTTCAATTCTGAATAAATTAGAATTTCATTATTTTCAAAATAGTGTTAAATATCTATTTCAAAGAGGGCTCTGTGCCTTTAAATATTGAACGTTACATTTCAGTGCCCAGGCTCAGAGACAATACACGTGAGTGGAACACATTGAAGTTTGAAATGGCCTGCTGACATTATATCTCGAATATGTGTACTTAATATGCATTTGACGCATATTAAACGCTGCGGTATTGGCACCGTATTTTTTTCTGCGTTTAATACGCGTTTAATACACTATTGCAGAAACATGTGGGTTTTTTTCTGCATTTTTCCTGCATTAACACACTTAAGTGCATTTTTAAGTGTATTTTTCTCCTTGAAAAATACACTGTATCTTCAAAAAATACACTAAAGTGTATTTTAAGTGTATTTTCTAGTGCATTAGTTCTAATACACTTTTTTTGTAAAGAATGCAGTTAAAGTACAGAAAAAATACACTTAGTGTACTTAAAGTGTATGTAATACACTTATTCGAGAAAGGATATACTTGCTTCACTAACTCCTAGTAGCATTTTACATTGAGTTGCATCAGGCCTATACTAGCACTAACATTGCGGATTAATCGTGATGGTTAATTACGGGTAACTCTTTGAAATGCAGTTAAATTGTCAATATAGTAGCATTGTACATTTACTTATATTCACAGAAGCAAGTTTTATATATTATATTATCATTATATATATCATTATATAATATTATTATATATATATATATTAGCATTATAACTGAACAGATGATGGTTAGTAATTCTGGGAAATTCAATTATTTTAACACCAAAAGTAGTAAAGTACTGCATTTATTTAAATTTACTAACACTTCCATGGTGATATTGTTGGTAGAAAAGTTGTTTTCTGTATTCGCTCATTGTTAGTGGTAAATTTGAATGCACATCAAGTGCGGGGCTCTAATGTGTTTCCAGTGATGTTCTTTATTAATTTGTATATATTTAGTGATAGCTGTCACTATTTGGACATTTATCAAAAGATCCACAAATATTTCCATTATTCTGTTTTGTATTATTGCCCTGTGCCCAATGAAAATGTTGAAATACATGTTAAAATTGACAACAATCAGAAACACATTTAATATCAGAAACCCTGTATAAGATTATTTGGATGAAAAATTTTCCAGAACTGTGTTTTGTATAATTGCCCTGTTGATGAAAACATGGAATATGTGTTAAAATTGATAACAGTAAGTAAGACAGTTAATAGCAGAACCCTGTATACAAATATTTGGGATGTTTATTTTGATTTTCTTATGCATTTGTCATTTTCAAGTGATTTTGATGTTCATTCAGAAATCTCCTTTCTTGCACAATAAATATTTGTAGGAATATTTGTTTTAGATATTTAGTCCACTGGCCAGTTTCAATGTGCTACACAAGTGTTTTATGATATGTTATTACTCTGTATTTTGATAGTTAATTGCACTATGTCGTTGGCGGTTGATTTGATTTTATAGAAATTCAAAACATTATTATACTGGGAACAAACTCTTAGTGTGTGAACTTTGTGTGTTGTGGTGAATTGTTGATAAAGATTACATTCTCTTATTCATTATTTCATACTTCTAGATGTGTCTTTTTGTATCTGGTATATGTGTTCTATATGCCAGTAATATTAGCAGTGTGGTTGTTTTACCATTGATTTATTCTTAAAAAAAAATGTTTGTTTCATGCCCAAAAAAATTAGGGTAGGTAGGTAGGGATTGTTTTTAAATTATTTTTTTTTTGTAAATAGTCAACTGGAAGATTATAAAACTGAATGAATATTCAAAACATGTCTCTAATATCATAAAACAGTGTTTCGAAGTGGATGCTATCAAAACTTCTTTATCCAAAAACCATTTAATTATTGTAAAAATGTAAAATAAACAAAAAAATTATCTGAGCCACTCAATAAAATGTTATAGGGTCGGAGCTTTTTTTAGGGTAGGTCGGGTTACCCGAAACAAACATTTTTTTTTTAATGCCTTACTGTTATTTTAAACCTATTTATTTAAGCTCGATTATGTAAAAAACCAGGGACTTTTTCGGACACTATAGTAATACTAATTATTGACTAAGACTAAAATTTGTTTAAAATGTCTCTTAACTTTTTATTCTGAGACCTCACATGTTAAGTTGTGAATTTTCTTTTTGTTTCGTAAGATTTTATATAAAATTCATTTGCATAGGGAAATTCCTTATTAGTTCACTTGTTTCTATCAAATTCGTAATGGACACATTAAATTGCTGTATGTTGGTACCTAATGCTTTTAGATAGAGCATTATTTTTTCTAACTTTTGATACTTACAATTCTTGATCTTTTACTGTGATTTTGAATTTGCATATTGTTCAGCATTTTTCTCATGTTCATATATGGTATTTAGAATATAATTATGTTGGCTTGGAAGTTAAAATGTTTAATAAAAGAATGAAAATAACCGGACACAAAACGTTAATACCTTATAAATCGAACATTAATAAGGCCAGTCGTGGGAAACCCGAGCTTATTGCACGTGCGTAAAGTGTCATCCCGGGTCAGCCTGTGCAGTACGCGCAGGCTTATCCAGGACGACACTTTCCGCTTTTATAGTATTTTCTGTTTCAAGGAAATCTCTTCTTTAATCCACTGTAGGCGGAAAGTGTTGTCCTGGATAAACCTGTGCGGACTGCACAGGCTGATCCGGGATGACACTGTGCACATGAATTAAGCCCGATTTTCCCATGACAGGCTTCATATATTCTATATTCAGTTATTCTGTTTGAAGTTCAAGTGTGGATGCATATTTGTACTCTTTTAAAAATCTCGTTTGTTTCTAATTTCAGTTGATGCCATTAAGTACACGAGGACTGTAAAACTTGGAATATATTACTACTAATATTTTGTTCAATGAACAAATGTTTGTGTGACGTTTGCGTAATTTGTACTGTTTCATTAATTTTTTTGTAAAAAAACAGTGAAACCATTCTGACAGCCATGTAAGGCACATACATGCATAATGTAGGCATGGAAAATCACAACATACGCTAGAAGAAAATACAATCAGGGTGTGCATTTACACATTTCAAATATTTCCATACAGATGGAAATATAAAAAAAACAGACTCATCAACGATATCCGACTGTTATAGGTGTGAATGTGTATATAGTCTTGATTTAAATATCTTTGTATTATCTTTTGGAAATGTCTACTAAATTATTAAACATTACTCCATTGCAATTATTGGTGCATTTGTTTGTTAACCATAAAAATGAATTTCCCACTGAAAGTACATTTGAGGTGTGTCGTTATAAAACCAGGCTTAATGCATGTGCGTAAAGTGGATTAGCCTTTGCAGTCCGCACAGGCTAATCCAGGATGGCACTTTCCGCTTTTATGGTATTTTCTGTTTCAAGGAAGTATCTTCTAAACATAAATTCACTGTAGGCGGAAAGTGCCTTCCCGGATTAGCCTGTGTGGACTGCACTGGCCAATTCGGGACGACGCTTTACTCACATGCATTAAGCCCGGTTTTCACACGCCAAGCCTCATTTACATCCATTGATTTTGGACTGAATGTACCAATACCCGCTTTAATTTTGGTTTGAATGTACATGTACTCGAGCTACAAAAACTATCTGGACCACTGAACTGGTATGTGTAACATTCCCAGTGTTGTTTGGGGTGTGCGATGGCTTGTTTGGGTTTTGTTTGTGTGGGTTTCATTTGTGAGTGCTCTGAATATGAATTAATGTTATCCATAACATTAATGTTATCCAGTCAAACGTTTAATAGGTTTTGTTATCCTTGCAAATCATGCTTGTAAAAATTATAGGTTTAAACGTAATATTTTGAGCAGAACACTAATTGCTCTTAATTTTGGGAGAGTAAATGTATTAGAAAATGTTTGTGTCAATATATATAAGGATTCTACAAAATAGTTACTTTATTCTAAGTTTCCGAACATTTTTACAGGTAGTTTCTTGCTATATTTTGGTATATACCAACAGAAAAAAATGAATAAAATCTGAACTGAGATCGATAAGACCTTAATAAATGATCAAACAAATATTTCAGGCTATTTTCAGTGTTGAAACTGATGAGCATTTTATTTGTCAGTTCAATCTCTGATATGTGTTGCAGGCAAATTGATATCTAAATATTATAATGTACTACTACTAAAGTATCTAGCTACTTTTGGTATCTTGCATAATTATTCCTTTTACAGAATAATTGTAATTAAAGACCTAGATCTTATTAATTAATTATCTTCGTCCAGTTGGAAACTTGCCAATATGACATAGGTCTACATTATTAAGTCTACAGTACAATATACATTGATAGATATTAGATGCTAATTGACATCGCTGTCATTCAGAAATAAAGTGTTATGAGATCAATTAAACATGTCCAAAAAAAGTAAAATTTAGATAATTTTAAGAATCATCTGATTTGTAGTTGGGGAGACTTCCTGTCAAATATTTATGGACACCAAGCAAAGTTACTGATTTAAAAATTGGTAAAAATATTAAGGAACATGAAATTAATTCTCTAAAAAACGTGTAGGGTATGACTTAACACACGGAAACCCGCGAAAACCCACGGAAACCTGGTGATAATAACCCGACCTCTTATAATAAAACCAGATCCTTTGAAAACCACAGCTTAAGAGTGGAAACCTACAAAAACCTACAGAAACCTACTTAAACAAACGAAAACCATTACTAAACAGTGGAAGCCCACACAAACCAGAGTAAACACACGAAACCTAATGGAAACTTTGGAATCGTACACAATTTGCAGGTTTTCACTGTTTAAGTATGGTTTTCGTGTGTTTTCGTTATTGGAAGTATGTTTCCGTCGCCTTTTGTAGTTTCCCGCGGTTCAGTTTAGATTTTCGAGCAGTTTTCTTTATTATTTAAGAAGGTTTTCATGAGTTTTTAGTGGGTTTCTGCAGGTTTCCGGTGATTAGTAATATATTGTGAATATTGCGTATATTCATTCAGTGTTAATCATATTTGTTGAAGTCATAGCTACGAGTACAAGATTATTATTCAGTTGTTTTGTGTTATGAGATGTTACATAATAACAGCACAGTATGTAATTATGTTTAACATCATGAATGATCATTGTGCAAATTGAAGAAACCTGTTTATTTGAACTGATTTGGAACATATTTTTAATGAGAAAAATACACCAAATAGTTTTGTATGCATTCAAATGTAACTGTTTGGAAATAAATGAAATGTCATAGAATGTCACTTTTAGCATTTTGTCGGTTGCATCTCATGTATCATTTATTACATTTTTATACATTAATTGTTGTATTTTCACCATTGTTAAAAAGTTTTAATATGTTTAGCAATTTAGTTCAAACCCACTTATATATGTATATGTGTGTATTCCGTATTGTTATTGATATTTTGTTGCCAATATGTGATGTAAATAAAACCAAAATAATGTTTGTCTTGTTTTTGTAGCAAAAGTAAGTTTAAACATTTCTGTGCATGGACCCATTGTTCTCTTATTACACCACATTTTTTGTATGTGTAAAAACATTATTTATACTAATTAAAATGTTCCAACATTAAAGGTCGGCGATTATTATACATCACAATTCAATACAGTCACAAATCAACTTTTAATTACATATTTTATTACATTACATAGGCCGTAAACACATTTAATGATATTACACAATTATACCACATCGTCTTATTATACCATATTTATTCGTTTACATGTTAATATACACTCAAAATAAGCTACAAAACATCAAAATATAACAGATTCCTACAACCAAGTAGGGTTTCCAGTTCCGTTCTGTTATGGGGAATACCTAGCTTTGTGATCGCTTCGATTTTTGAAGGATCGGGCTTCAGTCCATTTGAGCTGATTATATGACCAAAGAATGAGACTTCTTGGACAGCAATTTTACATTTGTCCGGGTTAAACCGTATGCCATTTGCACGTGCTCGCTCGAGACACCGTAACAAATTTGTGCCATGTTTCTGTCTGGTCGTTCCATAGACCAACTGATCGTCAACCATTGCTGTCATGCCTGACAGTCCATTGAACACTTGATCCATTTTGTTTTGGAACATGTCTGATGACGCTGAAATTCCAAATAGAAGTCGCAACCATCTGTATCGACCAAAAACTTTATTGAATGTCGTCAATAATGAAGATTCTTCGTCCAACCGGATATTCCAGTATGCGTGCGTAATGTCAAGAGTACTGAAGTACTTAGCCCCAGTCAGTTTTGACGTAACGTCGTCTAAGGTTGGCATTTTATAGTGTGGTCGTTGGATAGCATCATTTAAGGCTTTGGGATCTAGGCAAATTCTCAAATTGCCTGTTTTGGGTTTCTCTACTACCGCAATTGAGTTTACCCAGTCTGTAGGTTCGGTGACCGCAAACGTTATATCGTGTGTGTTTGTACAGACGTACTTAGTCCTAGTGTGATGACATATGTGATTAATAGACAATCAAGTCAGGAACACAAGCGTGTTGTTTCTATGACGTTTATTTTACAACTGATAAACGTGGCTATCGCAGGGTAGTGGTCAGCCACGCATGCGCATAGAGATAAACATGCAGACACGTGTTCTTAGATATATTACAGTGTTGATGGAAAACCTGACATTTATCGCTTTGCTTTCCAGTTTAAAGAGAAAGCACCACGACAACGACCCAGTGAAATGACTAATAAGTGAAATGATTATACCTCACTTTTGTCTACAATGATACATTCCCATTACCCGAGAAAGAGATATTTTGACTGTCAAAAACAGTTCAACCTTTTGACACGTGACCAAGCGAAAGTGACTGTCAGGTCATGTGACAGCGCTGACATTTTGAATGTCATATAAGGGCAAGTAGCTGCGTCAGTTTTTTAAGCCACACCATGAAAAGATTGCCTCCCCTGTCGAGACGTCACTATTCAATGTGTTAACAAGCGATTCTCTTCAATGTTAACTGTCAGAAAAATAGTTTGCAAGTATTTCTGAAGATGAAAGAAGATTTAGGCAATTTTCAATCTTGATGGGCAGAATTTAGCATGTGCTTACCCTTTTTACTCAATTTTGTTCGGTATAATAAAATAAATATCAAATGATAGCGTGTGCGACATTGATATTGTCAACCCTCGAAACAGAATGTCACCACTCGGCATTCGTCTCGGGGGACATTCTGCCCTCGGGTTGACAATATCAATGTCACATACGCTGCCATTTGATATTTATACAATACCATACCTCCGCTGCTATGTCTAGATATGTATGTTACTAGATATCATATTGCATTGCTTGATGCAATTAATTAACTATTAAAATTAATTTGTCGAGTATATGTAGTGTTCTTAATATATCGTAACAAAATATTTGGTACCGAAAGCTTATTTGAACATAATAATAATAATGCACAAGAAGTCAATATCAAATTATTGTCAATGAAGCCATACTTTATGCAAACAGTTAAACACAGGCGATGTTTCTGTCGTAGTGCTTTCTCGTGTAAATATTTACTTGGGAATACTGTATTGTATATTTCACATGAACAACTTTATTAGAAACATGTCGGACCATAGCCTTAACACTGTTCCACAAATTGCATAAAAATCATTCTACAAAATAATCGATGTTCCAAAACTTGCACAACCGCTACACATTGCATAAACGCTTTCAAAAATGCATCGACATTGTTCCACATTTTGCTTAAAAACTGTTCCAGACATCGCATTAAACCGTTCAACAAATTGCATAAAAACTGGTCCACAAATCGCATTACTGACACACAAGTGACATTGCATAAAAGTTTGCCATGAAATGCATCGACACTGTTCCACAAATTGCATAAAAAATGTTCAACCATAAACTGTTCTACAAATTTCATCAACACTGTTCAATAAATGGCATAAATGCTGTACCACAGATTTTTTATAAAAATGTTCCACAAATTACATCAACACTACGAAACTTTGAAACTTGGAATGTATCTTTGTCTTCAACTCCAACATCAAGCGAAACATTCCCCATAACTCAGTTTTGTATTTTGACATAGTAATGCAAAATGACAGGAAAATAATCGACTCTCTGAATAAAAAAACAAAACATAAGGACTTGATAATATTGGTGCTAAAATACTCCATCATTGTGGTGATACTATTGTCGGTCCGATTACTTCCATTATTAATAAAAGCATACAAACTGGAATTTTTCCTGACCACCTTAAGCTTGGATGCCTACATTTTACCTTTGCATAAAGGTTCCGATAAAAGTGATCTTAACAACTATAGACCAATATCCATACTTCCAACCGTTTCAAATATATTGAGAGACATATTGCAAATCAAATTAAATCATTTCTTGAGAAACACCAATTATTGCACAGTTACCAGTCTGGTGTTCGTCAAAATCATTCTTGTCAGTCTTCATTGATTCGACTTGTAGATTCATGGCTGAAGAACATTGATTCTGGGCGAATCGTGGGTTCAGTATTCCTTGATCTCCGAAAAGCATTTGACTTAGTAGATATTTTACTTGAGAAACTTTGTATGTACCATTTCTCTGAAAGTGCGGTTAGCTTGATACAGTCTTACCGATCTAATAGAAGACAATGCGTTAAGGTGAGATCAAATAAGTCATCTTTTCAAAATATTAAGGCCGGAGTACCACAGGGGTCTATTCTTGGCCCGCTTCTATTTCGAATATACATAAACGACATTCCCTTTTTTCTTCGAAATTCAACTATTGATCTTTATGCTGATGACTCCACTATACACATACATTCAAAATATACAACGTTCATTGCAAAATGATTTGGACATAATATCTACTTGGTGTGCCTGCAACAATATGTCCATACATCCGAACAAAACTAAATGCATGTTACTTTCAAATGCTAATATATCTGCAAATAATCTCACACTTAATATTAAAAGCATTGTTCTTGAACAAGTAAATGATTTCAATTTACTCGGAATAACTGTTGACAAGCATCTCACTTGGCAATTGCATATAAATAACCTCTGTCGTAAACGCAATTCTAAACTAGCCTTATTAAAAAGAATTAACGGCTTCCTTAATTATGAAACAAAGAAATTATTTTTACAACTCATACATATTAACCTCTATGGACTATTGTTGTACAGTATCGTGTTCTGCAACACGATCAAACTTAAAGAAATTAGTTTCTATACAGAAACGGGCTGCAAAAATAATAATGAATAAACCGTTTTCATTTCCTCAATTCCTATATTTAATGAACTGGGTTGGTTGTCATTTGACAACAGGTGTTCTTTCCTTTTGGGGACTATCGTATATAATTTTTTACACGGTTCAATGCCTTCTTATTTTAATGACGTATTACCTTGTCAAATAACAATGCATACACTCTTAAGATCCACCACCCACAACGATTTATCATCTGTTGCATTTAAAACCAGCTATGGAGAAAGAACTTTCGCTGATTGTGCAAGAAATGTATGGAACAAAATTCCGATTAATATTAGACAAGCATCAACAATTAATACTTTCAAATGGAACTTAAAACAATACTTAATAACAAATCAATAATGTTTTATGTATTCATACTGCTTGTTTTACTATATTTTTTACAGTTTACATTTGCATTGTGATTGTCTGTTGTTTTGAAAGAATGTAACAACTATGTAGTCTATTATTATTATTATTATTATTATTATTATTATTGTTATGGTTGTTGTTGTTGTTTACTGGCTAATATGTTTTAAGTATGCATGATCTTGGATAAGCACATGTTTATATGATGTATGTTTATTGAAGACCACATTGTAAAAAGAAATTGTGTTTGTTATTATTATTATGCCTATTTCCACATTGGTTTTCTGGTTAAAGTTTTTATTCAAAAGCCTTATAACTTCAAAACTACGTAAGTAATCACTTGAAACTTGGAATGTGTCTTTGTCAAAAACTCCCAGCATCAACTGTAACATTCCACATAACGCAGTTTTGTATTTTGACAGACTTATGCCCCTTTTTCCCCATAGATCTTCAGGTTACAGATTTTATTCAAAAGCCTTGTAACTTCAAAACTTCATACGTTATTTACTTTAAATTTGGAATATACCTTTTTCATTACCTCAAGCATCAGGTGTTTTGTATTTTTCACATAGATTTTCAGTTTAAGTTTTTATACAGAAATCGTAAAATTTCCAAACCACGTTAAGATATGCACTTCAAACTTGAAATAAGGTCAACATTAGATGCAACAATCAACATAACTCTGTTTTGTATTTTGACACACTTATGCCCCTTTTCACTTAGATTTTCAGAATACATTTTAGGTTCTAAAGTCCTTTATATTCAAAACTACATAAGCTTTTAACTTGAAACTTAAAATATATAACATATATAACATTATCATCAACTTCAACTTCCTGTTAAATAATAGCAATAACTCTTTGCTTTGTTTTTGACAGATTTATGCCCCGTCTACTTTCAAAAAAATGCACCAACTGAAATACTTCGAATAGACGAGCGCGCTGTCCTCTTGACAGTCCGTGTTAAATATACACTAATATCGCATTTTAAAAAGTACTTATAGACATACACTATACAACAGAAATTAAAATAATAACATTATTACGTTCCGTCAACATGACGACATAATATTTACACATAAAGTGTATATATACAGGTTTGTTAGTTTGCATATATTTAGCTTATACAATGGCAACTGCAGATGTCAGAATATTGTTTGCAGTTTACAGAATATACCGAAATTTGGGACATCGGACATGTATTAATAAGATCTATATACATTGGCAGTTAAGTAATTAGATAAATAAAAATGCCATCGGTCTAATATTGCCCATGTCTCTGAAAATCTGTCAAAATGCGAATTTAACCAACCGCGGCGTGTACCCATTCCTACAACCTTATTATGTCGGATAAATGAAACACAGCATTTTTTTCGATATGTTCAAACATGATGATGAACTATTACATTCTAATTATAATGAGTAATTCTGACTGATTTTCTTCTGTTTATTGGCAACATCGGCAAAGCAATGCCTTTTAAAATTTACAATTTATACCATGACCAAGACATAATCAGAACAAAAATTATTCCCCAAAATACTCTGTTTTGCAAAATTATTGATACACGTTTTAGATAAAGAGCTAAGAGTGATAGAGCACGTAAAAGCATAAAGAGCTTCAGTATGAAATCAATCAATACTGCAATATCGATCTACATCAGTGAAGTGAAGGTCATCGATACAAATAGCTCTTACCAGTCATGTGCTTATGTATCAAAATGAAAGAAGATAGATATAAATACTCTACCAAGGTATTTTTTAAGGTTAAACAAAAAGTGAAATAAACATACGCTATGTTTGGTTATTGGTTTAAAAAATGCCATTGAGGGAAGGTAAAGGCGCATTTTATGGTGGACATGCTATCGTCACAATACATGTAAGCGTTGCACAATTGTTTGCAATATTCATGTTTCTACTAATATGCTTAAGATAACTAAGTATATAAAATTTGATTGTGTTAATTCAGAAAGCAACAGAGCTTATCAACGAAGCTACAGAAGAAGATAAGAAGAAAAACTATGAAGAGGCGTTGAAACTGTACCAACACGCAGTGGAGTATGTCATGCAGGTCAGATGTAAGTCAAATGGGGCGTTATGAAGAAATATAATTATGGTATGCTCTAATATTCTGGGTAATCCACATTTATCATCCATAATTAGCCATTTATAGGCAATCATTGAGATAGTTTTTAAGAAAAATATGATTGGATTGATACGTATGTAATTACTGATTGGTGTTTATACATTATGTATAAACTGTAAGTAGGAAATATCCTCTTTATTACATGTAGAAGTAAAATCTTACATGCAGTGCAAAAATCCTAAATGTATTGTAGTCACATTCTTATAGAATGGTTTGTAATTATTTATTCTTCGCTATTTATCCACCAAGACTTCTACACATCACTTAATCATCTATATATTTCTAAACACATCACTAAAATCTACACATCACTTGAAAGTCTACACAGCTCTAAAACGTCTATACATCATTTAAACGTCAACATATCACTAAAATCTACACATTACAAATCACTAAACACCGATCTACATATCACTAAAGATCTACATATCGCGAACACATTACAAATCACCTAACATCAACACATCGTTAAAAAAAATCTATACGTCACTAAAATTTACACATCACTAAAACATCTACATATCACTAACACGTCTGCACATTACTAAATTTAGTAAACTATCTACACATCACTAAAATATCACAAATCATTTACATATCTACACATTAATTAAACATCTACACATTACTTAAATATCTACTGATCACTTAAACATCTACACTGCACTAAAATCTATACATCACTAAAACCTGCACATCACTTAAACATCGACATTTCACTAAAACGTATACACACTAATAAATTATCTACAATTAATAAAAAATCGACAGATAAATAAAACATCTAAATGGACGTTATCCATTAGGGTTTATTATCGATACAGTACGCTTCCCCCCCCCCCTCTAAAATTTCCGGACTATACATATATGGGCATATATAAAACGGTCAAAGCTGAAAATATACATGCTAAAAATGTTTCGCTCGATTCGCTCGCTCAATTTGGTAACAGATACACATTAAATTCAGTAAAACATACCCGACCTATAGCCCGACCCCTACGATTTGTTACGTACACAGTAGTACCGGCGCGAAATTGACACAACATCGGCTTCACTTGCCGTTTTATTTCACAACCCAATCATACGAGTACCTTTCACATACTTCGTGTAAAAAAAAACATGCTCGTCTGTCTGCCCGTTAGTTCGGCTCGATGAAAAAACACTCAATAAATAACACATTGGAAGACAATTGATGAGTATGACTGTGAACGTGTGAGTTATTTAAATGACATTCACTTGGAAGAGATAAATGAAGAGGTAAATGAATAATACCAATAATTCTCGATGCGTGCGTGTTTTCATTTAGTCAGCTACCGTTTTTACATGTTTACAGATGTTCCTGATATATAAAACATTGAATGTCCAATACGTATTTAGTGGACAGGCACTTCAAACAAGGGCAATAATCAGTCAATTTACTGCCAACACAGGTTAAAGACATACAGATGAACCAACACGTCATTCGAATATAATACGGTGAAATATTAATTTATTCAGTGAAACAGAGTGCATTTAATGATGATGATGAGGAGGAGGAGGAGGAAGGTGATAAAGATTTTTCATATATCTTTGATAAGGATCTGTAGCTGATCACTGCAGACCCACAGACAACATAAAGGGATTATAACTGCACGATCAAAAGTTTCCACCACCACCACTCCCCTCACCCGAAATTCTGGAGCCGCCCCTGGACTGTACACATATGCTTTCCAAAGTTTTTGGTCAGGTTTTACAAAACAAATCTTCAGATGAAGCCGAGAGTGACAGAGATAAGGAGAGTATTCGAGCCACGTGTACCCAGTACCTTGACCGCATTGAACAACTAAAAACACATCTTAACAAGAGCAACGACAAAAAGGCTGTCAATGAAGGAGGCTCCGCAGCGGGAAAGAAGTAAGGACATAGTATAATTTTATATAACAATAGTTTAAAGCAGTATTTACATCGTTAATATTGCACTCCATTTGTATTAATATTTGTATTTGGTGCTAAGAGTATCAACTACGTTGACATTGCAGATCTTTAGTGTTTGAATTTGGTCTAAAACTAAATTGTCATAAAAATAATGTACATGACGCTAATTGCAATCACGTGTGTTTCGTCTGAAAAGGTTTGTACATCGTATATACACATTGCAACGTCTTTGTGTTTGGTCTTGAGGAGTGTGCACAAAGTATACACATTGCAACCTCTTTGTGCTTGGTCTTTAGGAGTGTGCACAAAGTATACATATTGCAAAGTCTTTGTGTTGGTCTTGAGGGGGTATGTACATCGTACATGTATTGCAATCCATTTTGTTTGTTTTTAAATAGTATATGTACATCATGTACTTTGCAACCTATGTGTTTGGTCTTAAGCGGTATATACATATTGTATACATTGCACACCTTTGTGTCGTGTCTTCCAGAGTAAGTACATTTGTGTTCGGTCTTAAACAATATGTACATGTGCATCGTATACATTGCAACCACTTCATGTTTGGTCTTACGGAGAATGCAAATCGTGTACATTAAAACTCATCGAGATTTGTGTAAGGTCTAAAGCAATTTTACATCGTATACAATTCAATTCCGGAATATATGGGTTTTTTTAAGAACTATGCTCAAGGCACACATTGCACCTCATTTGGTGTTGACCTTAAAAGAATATGTTGTTTTTTTAAGGGATTAATAATACACGTCCTTTTGGTTCCACGAACTTCATTTCTGTCTATATTTAAAACAATTACGTCTCAACTAAATTTTTAATTAATGAATGTTTGCATTCAATAAATTTGGAATGAAGCAAAATAATGTTATCTAGCTTAACCGCACATCAGCATCAATAAGTCGCCCTATAACCTTTGTCATTACTGTGCTTTGTGTGTAAAAAGATTTGTTATTAATTCATTTGATATAACTATCAACTAATGGCTGCTAAGAAATTAAATTTCAATACTATACTCATGTATGTTACACTATCACTCTTCGTTGATATTTCACTATTATTGCTAGTATTGTGAGGATTAACTTATCTTACTTAGTTCACTATAATTTTTTCCATGTTAATATTCCTGTTTAAAAAAACAACATTAAAATTTGATTTAAAATATAAATAAAAGACATACTTGACAAGAATGTTCTGTCTGGTTTGAAGTGCTGCATCAAGTGACAGTGATGTGGAGAAAGTTCCAGACAAGGAGAAATTTATTGAAGCCATTTTAGGTAGTAATGACTTCATTTATGTGATATTACATGTCTATGTCCAAGTGTTGAATAAAAACCTGTGCCCCGAGCTCAAGTATTTGATTAATCCCATAATTTCCAAATATATTATATGACCAAAGGCAAGCATCTGAAAAACCATCAAAACATCAATTAATGCCATTATGTTAATTAACAATATGACATAATGAGACTGTGTATGTAAGCTTTATCCCTGTGTTTAATGACATTTGAAACGGAGGCTAATTTCTTCAATACACGTTTGATTATTGAATAACAAATTTAGTTCTTAAATATTTGATTAAATAATGTCGCTGAATATCTAAATGCAATGTAGAACACGTAGAAAAGCTTGTGAAATATTTGTGACGAGGAAATGTTTGTGCATCTTGCATGGTATTTCTTACCTTGTATAGATGCCATAGCGATAGAGAAACCCAGAATAAAGTGGGAGGACGTGGCAGGTCTGGACGGAGTCAAGGAGGCCCTAAAAGAAGCCGTCATTCTGCCGACAAAGTTTCCACAACTGTTCACTGGTAAGGCAAAGAGACTATGTTTCCATTTGTTTTCTTGTAAGGCACCAAGATGACGTCCCCACATTTGTTAACTGGGAATCAATACATCAAGTTATCATATCTTTCAATGGTAAATAACAAAGATAACGTCTCCACATTTGTTAACTGGTAAAGCACAAAGATAACACCTCGACATTTGTTAACTGGTAATTTAAAAAACGCAGTGATGACATCTGCATGTTCACTGGCGTGCGTGTTTTTGTTGATGTGAACGTATATATAACACGCGTGGGTCATTTTATTTTACTTACCGGTAATTTCAAGTACAACAAGAGTGCCATTGTCACAAAGAGGCGCCCATCAAAGAAGCTTTTTAGGGGTAAAGATTCAACGACTAAAGAGAAAAAAATCAACACTAATGAGCTAGAGTCATGGTATTTGTGCATCTAATTCATCTCCAAAGCCTCTCTCTTAAGATTATGACAAAATAAACAAGAAACATGGAAATTCCCCGAAAACCAATTTTTTCGAACGAAATGCATTAAAGTCAGCACAAAAATTAACATTTTAATAATGGTGACCTCGACCTTGACCAACCTCATATGCAATCCCAAGCAAGGCCTAGATATAAGGTATCTACATATGAAGCTTCATTAAAATATATCGATGTCTTTTTAAAGCTGTTGAGCGAAAACTTTTTGTCTATTTTTAGTTACGGTGACCTTGACCTTGACCCCACCTACACCATATGCAATCCCAAGCGAGGTCTAGATATAAGATATCTATGTATGATGTTTCATTAAAATACCTCAATGTGTTGCCAAGCTATTGAGCGGAAAACGTTTTTTTGTTCAGTAACGCTGATCTTGACCTTGACCCCACCCACCCTACACGAAATCCAAAGCGAGGTCTCACTATAAGGTATCTATGTATGAAGTTCATTAAAATATATATCTTAATGTGTTCTCAAGTTGTTGAGCGGAAACCGTTCTTCTATTTATAATAATGGTGACCTTGACCTTGAGTCTACCCACCCCATATGCAACAGTGACCTTCACCTTGACCCCACCCACTCCATATGCAATCCCATGCGAGGTCTCGATAGAAGGTATCTATGTATTAAGTTTAATTACAATATTTCAATGCTTTCTCAAGTTATTGAGCGGAAACCGTTTTTTCTATGTTTAGTAACAGTGACCATGACCCCGCCCACCCCGTATGCAATCCCAAGCGAGGTCTCGCTATGAGGTATCAATGGATTAAGTTTCATTAAAATATCTCAATGCATGCTCAAGTTATTGAGCAGAAACTGTTTTTCTATTTTTAGTAACCGTGACCTTGACCTTGACCCCACCCACTCCATATGCAATCCCACGCTAGGTCACGATATAAGGTATCTATGTATAAAGTTTAATTAAAATATGGCAATGCGTTCTCGAGCAGAAACCGCTTTTCTATTTTTAGTAACAGTGACCTTGACCTTGTCCTCACCCATCCCATACGCAATCCCAAGCGAGGTCTTGCAATAAGGTATCTATGTATTAAGTTTCATTAAAATAACTCAATTCGTTCTCGAGTTAGGGAGCGGAAACAAAAGGTTGACGCCGCCACTACGCCTTTGACCTTGAATTGTGACCTTGACCTAGGACTTAGGGACCTGGCTTTTGCGCGCGACACTACACCTCACCATGCTTGTCACTTCTGCCAAGTTATGTAGAAATCCATCCATGCTGGACGAAGATATGCTCCGGACTCAAGTTAAGGATTGATTTGTTATATTTGACCTTCGACCTTGAATTGTGACCTTGACCTTGGACATAGGACCTGTTTCTTGCGCACGACACTCCGCCTCACCATGCATGTCATTTCTGCCAAGTTATGTAGAAATCCATCCATGCTGGACAAAGATATGCTCCGGACAAAATGTTTAGGATTTATTTCTTAAATTTGACCTTGAATTGTGACCTTGACCTTGAACCAAGCGACCTGGTTCTTGCCCTCAACACTCCGTCTCAACATGCTTGTCACTTATGCCAGGTTATTTGAAAATCCATCCATGCTGGACAAAGATATGCTCCGGACAAAGTGTTATGGATTGATTTCTTAAATTTTACCTTTGACCTTAAAGTGTGACCTTGACCTTGGACCTATGGACGTGTTTCTTTCGCGCGACACTCCGTCTTACCATGCTTGTCACTTCTGCCATGTTGTTTGGAAATCCGTTCATGATCGACAAATATATGCTCCGGACAAAGTGTTATGGATTGATTTCTTAAATTTTACCTTTGACCTTAAATTGTGACCTTGACCTTGGACCTATGGACGTGTTTCTTTCGCGCGACACTCCGTCTTACCATGCTTGTCACTTCCGCCATGTTGTTTGGAAATCCGTTCATGCTCGACAAATATATGCTCCGGACTTATTTTGTTGAGGATTATTTTGTTGAAATATGTTGAGGATTTATTTCTTACACCTGACCTTTGACCTTGAATTGTGACCTTGACCTTGGACCTAGGGACGTGGTTCTTGTGCGCGACACTCCGACTCACTATGCTTGTCGCTTCTGCCAAGTTTTTGAAAATCCATCCATGCTGGACAAAGTTATGTTCCGGACAAAGTGTTAAGGATTGATTTCTTAAATTTGACCTTTGATCTTGAATTGTGACCTTGACCTTGGATCTGGGGACCTGGTTCTTGCGCGCGACACTCCGTCTCATCATGCCTGTCCCTTCTGCCAATTTATTTGAAAATCCATCTATGCTGGACAAAGATATGCTCCGGACAAAAAATTTCCGCCGCCCGACCGCCACTGGCCCGCCCGCCAGGGGCATTCACATAATACGTCCCGTTTTTCAAACGGGCGTATAAAAAGTATAAAATGCATATCTACCTGTTTGACTATTTTCAATATATTGTCTTTCATTAGACGGCCAATTTAAGAATTCAGTCCTTTTAATTAATAAAACAAATTCCAGTAACACTTAAAACACCGATCACATGTACATGAATGTTTACTGAAATATGTTTGTCTAAAAATAATTAATATTTTGTTAGTGTTTATTTAGTGTGAATTATTTAGTGTGAATTGTTACTTTCTTTATGTTTTTCAGGAATCAGAAGACCATCGCTTGGCATTTTGTTGTATGGTGTAAGTTTGATTTCTAAAATAAATGTTTTAATTTCGTAGAACAAAAGATGAAATAAACATACGTATTTTCCTTTCTGTATGTGTGTATATCCCGGAAGGACTGTTGAACGAAAGGCGCAAAATAATGACGACAGTCACAATTTTGAGTCCGGCATCGTTTACGGTCCGTTTCATTTACTGTATAAACTCGGGAACCAGTGTGAAACAGTTAAAATTATCAGAGTGGTAATTTTCACTGTTTTAAAACAGTGAATTAACCAATTTTATTGCTCTGATATTTCTATATAAATCACCGGATAGCATAAGATAAATGGTCGTATGTACGTTCAGCCCCCTGGTAGTGGCAAGTCCTACTTCGTCAAAGCATTGGCTAATGAAGCCGCCAACGCCACGTTCTTCTCTGTGTCGTCTGCTGACCTGTTCTCCAAGTGGGTTGGAGAGTCGGAAAAGTAAGGCTTTTTTCTACAGACATGAACACGTGTGTAAGATTTGATCTGAATTTGATTGTCTGATTGTTGTCGTTCTTCAACATATATTATAAAACTTTTAAACAGTTGTATGATTGTATTACTGTTTCTGAATTATTATTTTGCAAAATAAACAAATGATAAATACATGTATACATTTTCTTTATTGGAAATGCTTTAGATATTCGCAGTATGGCTCAATTTTACCATGTTTCGTTGTTCTATGTCAGACGCATACTTTATATATTTCGTATGTAGTAAAATATAAATAAATAAAAACTTTAAAAGTACAGCCCATTTGAACCTTAGAACGTGTTAACATTTAATTTTACCTACTAACTTAAGTAGTTTTGAATGTTTCTAAAACCATTCAGAATTAATAATGTTTGTGATCATTTGTCAGAAGATAAACACCAAGGTCAATAAATGCAACATAATACATTAAACAAATCTGGGGATGGGTTTCAATGTTAGTGTCAAAGCAAAACGCACAAACAAATCGGAAATGTCTTTTGACCCTGATTTCAGACTATTGAAGACGTTATTTGACACGGCAAAGAAGAACAAGCCAAGCATCATCTTCATAGATGAAATAGACGCACTGTGTGGATCGGAGTCTGCGCGTAGAATCAAAACAGAATTCCTTGTACAGATGCAGGGTTTCCGCTGTGATTCAGACGGTGATCGAGATTATACAAATATATGTGTTGTTGTCTGATAATAAATACAGTCGGGCAATTCACGTGTTTTTTTTTTCTCTGTTTGGGGAAATACCTAATACAAATCAGATTAATACTTTTTTCTGTCTTGGAATCTTCGAAATTTTAAAAAAGATCCAATAATTAATTACTCGATGCACTTATTTGTTAAACAGGCAAATTTTATATAAATTATTTTTAGTTCATTTTATTAAGATGTTTGTTATATAGTGATCTGTTAGTGTAATATTCCAGGCGTACATATGTTGTGTGCAACAAGTGTTCCTTGGAGCCTCGATACTGTCATACTAAGAAGATTTGAGAAGCGTATCTATATACCTTTACCGGACGCTTCCGCCAGAGCCACGTTATTTAAATTACATCTAGGAGATTTACCTAACTCACTTACTGAGGAAGACTTTAGGTATGCTTTCATTGCATAATGGCATTAAACTCAACTGTATTAGTGTCATCAATAGTCTGTAAGGTGTTGGTGATAAGACTGATGGTATATTTATGAAGACCAGTATTGATGTTTTGATGTTTCGGAGTACAATGTTATTGTAACGTGATTCCGTTCTCAATTCTATTTATGTTTCTGTTCTTCAGCATTTGTGGAAATAATGAATGTGATTAATGTAGATTGCTATAAGCGATAATGCCCCCGTTTGTTACTTATTTTACAGAGAGTTAGGGAGTCGTGCGCAGGGTCTCTCTGGCTCTGATATATCTCTTGTTGTGAGAGATGTTCTCATGCAGACAACTACACATTTCCGCAAGGTGAGCAAGTTTCTTCGTGTAACTAGAAAATAAAGCAAGAGACATAAATAAATGTTTTTACAAGTGATCATTTAGGGTAGATGTCTTGCACAGATTGAGAGATGTGCGTGAAACAATTGTATTTGATATATAAATGTTAAACAGAGACAAGTTTCATGCTCAACCCTCGAGATGTCGCTGTAGGCACGAGATCCTCAAAGACGGTTAGGTAGATAACTTACACATATGACGTTGTAGGCAGGAGATCCTCAAAGACGGTTAGGTAGTTAACTTACACATATGACGTTGTAGGTACGAGGTCGATCAAGGTCGGTTAGTTAGATACCGATAGGTAATGTCGTTGTAGGTACTATATCCCCCAAGGATGGTAATGTAAATATCTTACAAAGATGACGATGTAGGTACGAGGCTCCGCAAGGGGGGTTTGGTAGATATCTTGAACAGATGTCGTTGTAGGTACGAAGCCCCTCAAGGACGGTAATGTAGATATCTAACATATATGTCGTTGTGGGTGCGAGGTGCCTCAAGGGCGGTTTGGTAGATATCTTGCACAGATGTCGTTGTAGGTACGAGGCCCCTCAAGGACGGTAATGTAGATATCTTACACAGATGTCGTTGTAGGTGCGAGGTCCCTCAAGGACAGATCCTAATATGATAGTGGACGACTTGGTGACCCCTTGTTCTCCAGGCTCTGACGGGGCCATAGAGAAGAACTGGACACAAGTGGATGAGGACAAGCTGATGGAACCTGTTGTCAGCATGGTAAATATACTGATTTATTTTATTATAAAAACACACTATAATACACTCCCATTGCAAAATATATTAAACATACAGTCAACCATTTAACAAGTATCGTGTGAATTAAAAGGTGTCGATGTTAGTAAACATGATATGATTTATATGTTAAGACTATTACAAACAAGAGGCCCAGGAGGGTCAGATGTTCTACTGGCCACGTGACTTCTTTGTAGACACGGAGCATCACATTATTTTTTTTAAACATGATCATAAGGCAAGGCTACATTTATACCACATATAAGGACCTATTTCTTTTTTAGTATTAGTATTGGACACTATGATTTTTAAGTTTTTTCTTATGAAAGTCCAAATAAAAATTTAGAAACCGGGGCGGGTCATTTGTAGCCAGGGGCATCATTTTAACATTTTTTGTATGGGAATAAAAGGCAATGCTACTTACCAAGCCCCGTGTTCAGAAAACAAGTGGAGCCTGATTTTCAGGTTTAAGTTGAACTTGATCCTGAATACCAGGACCAGGCTCAAAAATTGGGTTCACTAAAATCTGGCTCAGTTTAAATTGTTGGTCAAATATATATTATAAATGATTATGAACTCCTGTCAACGGACATTTTCTATCCGATATGAAGATTTTAATCAAAATGTAACAAAAATGCATGTTTATTTAAAGACGTTCCCAACAAAAAGAAAATAATTGGGTTAACTTCTCCTTTTGCTTGATTATTTTCCTTGTTGTATATAGGTTACAATATATTCATTCAATCAATAAATATAAGTTTTTGTAAGTCATCAAGTTCCAGTCAATGGTTAAAAGTTCATAAAGCATTATAATAATGAACACCACACGTATACAATGCATTGCCAAACAAATTAGTTAAAAAAAGATCCATTAAATATCTCCATTCTACTTTGGCATTTAATACGTTGTTTACGTAAACACGAAACATGAAAAAGGCTAAACAGGTACCCTATTTTAAGTCCAATATTTCCCTAACAAGTTGGGTGACCCATTCTTTTTATTAATGTTTTGGTGTAAGTATGCATTAGTTCATGTATGTGCGAAAAGAAAAGAAAATCTGTCGCGTGGAACAAAATATACTGATGCATAATAAATTACATTTCAGAAAGTATTATTAGTACCCATTTGACCTACTTAAATGTCAAGTCAAATTCATTATTTTAACAGTAAATGTAGGTAACGCGTTTTTTATAGCGAAAATACACTTCTATATTGCCAGGGAAGACATGTGAAAACACATCAGTTGAAAGAACCATAACCTTGTTTGAAAAAAGCTCGTCTATATACTAAAAACATTAATAACAAATCCAAACTGAAAAAGGGACTTCGACAGGTACCGTATTCAAAACCCAGTATTTCCGGAAAAAGGCTGGTGACCTCTATTTTTTTATCACTGTTTTAGTTTCAGTATACAATGACACATGTATATGGAATGTTTTAACAAAATATGTCGTTTGGAACAAAATATATTCGTATATTATTTGATTATTTATTGATGTTTTCAAAGGCATATAAAATACATAATTAACCGCATTAAGCGTCCATTAAAAGTCATTTTTTAAATGGTAACTATAGATAAAGCGCGTGTTATCATTGAACTGCACTTGTATATTGCCAAACGAAACATTAAAAAAGATGCATTTAAAAATCTCCGTCCTTGTTTGAATATGAACGCTTGACATAATTTAACATTGCTATTCACACGAACTGAAAAAAAGGGCTTCGACAGGTACCGTATTTAAACCCCAATATTTACGGAGCAAGGCCGGTGACCCCTATTTTTTGACACTGTTTTAGTTTTAGTATACAATGACACATGTATATGGAATTTTTTAACAAAATCTGTCGTTTGGAACAAAAGATATTCGTATATTTGATTATTTATTGATGTTTTCGAAGGCATATAAAATGCATAATTAACCGCATTAAACGTCCATTAAAAGTCATTTTTTAAATGGTAACTTAAGATAAAGCGCGTTATATCATTAAACTGCACCTATATATTGCCAAACGAAACATTAAAAAAGATGCATTTAAAAATCTCCGTCATTGTTTGAATATGAACGCTTTTTATAATTGAAAAGTGCTAGTCACACAAACTGAAAAAAGGGCTTCGACAGGTACGGTATTTAAACCCTAATATTTCCAGAACAAGGCCGGTGACCCTATTTTTTAAGACTGTTTTAGTTTAAGGATACATTGGCAAATGTTTGTGTACATTTTTAAGAAAATGTGCCGTTGGAAAAAAATTGGCAAAAATTGTTGCGAACGTCTTTAATCTAAACATCTTTTAATATTTTTTTAAAATCTATTTTAAAAAAAAATATTTTTCAGATTCGGCTCAGTTGAGCTGGAAGATCAATATCAGCTAAGATTGATCTTCATTCTGCAGTTAATCCTTTGTAAACACGGGGCCAGGTATCAATTTAAAGCCCTTAGCCCTGTAGTTTCAGAGAAGAAGCTTGTTACAAGTGTTTGTTTTTTTTATTTAGTTCCTGTGACCTAATTATGCAATGAACCGAAACCATATGAACAAATTTAAATCTCTGTTACTAACCTTAAGCCAGTAGAGCTAAAATTAATTAAGGAAAACGCTTACCTGCATTGTGCGAAAATGGTAAATATATATAAAAAGAATGATCTAATTAAGACAGTGTAATGGTATGAAAAGGGTTAATAAAGACCTTTTTTTCAAAGACAAAGCACCTCATAGAATCCATATTAAACTTTCTGGTTGGTTAGTAACAATGGATGAACTTTTTATTTTCAAACAGTAACACAGGTATTAAAGGAAATTCGCATGTTTATGGTTTTACGCATATTATGATCATGTTGGAATCTGTCCTTTTTATTATATTTATGATTTGACAAAAAATATTGTGTTGAATATTATACGGTCCTTTTCAAATATGTTTAAGGTTTTTCAAATATAATTATTGTATTGAATATGAATGAGTCCTTTTTTTTTATTTGTACGGTTAACCAAATATATAAAATGTATATATACTTAGTTGATTATAAGTGGATCCGTTTCAGGTCATAGAGCGTTGATATAGTTTACGAAATAAACCATAAATTCCGCTAGTATTTCGCCATAAAATTGTTCTTTTGCAGACGGATATGTTAATGTCTTTTGCCGGACAGAAAGCTACTATGAGTGGAAAAGACTTGAAAAAGTTCGAGGAATTTACAGCAGAGTTTGGACAAGAAAAATACTAAAAGTAGAATCTATTCACTAAAATTGTTCAGAATTTGAACCATTTCCATGTCACTGTTAATTATTTTAATATTATAGTTATGCAGCTATACTTTTATTAAATACTCATAAAAGAATGACTGTGTCTTTGATGTTGGATTAGTAGGAAACATTTAAAAGGCTATCTGATGTCAATAAAACGTCATCTTTTCGGTATTGGGTTGTATGAGTTAAATGGACATGTTTTATTGTTTGTTATTTGTGACGTGTTCATTAAAATGTTGTTAAGAATATATATGTGTTTATTGCTGGCTTGCTGTTAACAGTTTTTGGGACAGAGATGCATAACTATTTGGTGGCCTGTTTAATTAGCGTTCACCACGTACGTATTACCAAAACTATACTAACTGTCAATATACAGCATTAACTATTCTCTGTAGATCTTTTGAACACACAGTGACATAGACATATCGCGTGCCTTATGCTAAAAAAGTTTATTGTTTTATTATGCCCATGAAGGAGGGCATAGAGTAGTCGCACCGTGCGTCCGTTTGTCCGTGGGTGGTTACGTGTGAGTGTATGTGTGTGTGGGGGGGGGGGGAGGTGGCGTCCGTCCGGATTTTGTTTCCGCCCTGTAAGAAATGCCTATAAGGCTTTTAATATTACTTCAGAGTATTAATCCCCATGATCAGACTCTGTCGCGTACAACACTCCCATGCTCGTCGGTCAAAGGTCAAGGTCACAATTCAAGACCATAGGTCAAGGATTTTCCGTTCCACTCATAGCTACTAAACACCAAGAAGGATTTTAATGTAATTTCAGATTATTATCCCCGATGACCAGACGATATGTCGCGTACAAAAACCATGCTTGTCAATGCAATGTCAAAGGTAAAGGATTTTGCTTTCGCTCCATAACTTCTAAATGCCTGGAAGGATTTGAATATTACTGCAGATAGCATGGGAAATCCAAAAACACACTTGGTGTGAGAACGAGTTTCCGAATTGGTCAGTTGTAAGACTCTTGATACAATGAACCCAAAAGTATGCTAATAAGATATTAAAATATACACTAACCTTATTATATATTGTCAGTACACTGTGTTCAATTTTTTTTCTTTTTTTTTTTCTTTACTCTGCAAACTCAAATATTTTTGCAGCATGATTTGCTGCAAATATTTGCAGTACAGCTAATCCATTGTAAACAGTATTTACTAAGTAATAGATGTATTTTGTAATGTGTTAACTGCTACATCATATGGAATGTTTGTGTATCTACATCATTGACAATTGTTTCTAACACATAAAAATGAAACTAACACAAAAAAACTCTGTACGGTATGGAGCTGTGAAATAAATGTTATTTTCCAAAAAAAAAAAAAAAAAAAAAAAAAAAGGATTTCCCATGACCAGACGATGTGTCACGTACAACACCCATGCTTGTCTGTCAAAGGTCAATGTCACATTTCAAGGTCAAGGATTTTTGTTTCCGCTCCATGACTTCTAAATGGAAGGATTTTAATATTATTTCAGATTAGTATTCCCCATAAGCAGATGCTGTGTTGTAGACATCACGTATGCTTGTCTATCAAAGGTCAAGGTCACAATTCAAGTTAAGTGGTCAAAGATTTGTCTGGAGCATTATTTTTCTGGCATGGAGGGATTTTCAAATAACTTAGAAAACAAAATAGACATGACACCCATAATGAGATGGTATGTCGGCCCAAGAACCAGGCCTTTAGTTTAGAGGTCTAGGTCATACTAAGAGGTCAAATATAAGATTTAATACTTTTCTCTGGGCCATGTAGTCTAGGGGTGTCACAATATACCGGTATATTGGTTTATTGTAGGGATGGGACCGAATACTGAAATCAATATTCGAATATTCGTTTTAGGTATTCGAATATTCGTTTTGTAAATACTACTATATTCGGCATTCTGTCCGAATATTTACGTATCCGAAATATGTATACTACGTGTACGTAGTTGTTTTACCTTGTTTCAGTGGTCAATGAGCGATATAAATTAATGAGTGTTAGGCAAATTTAAAGAAATATAATATATTGTTAAATGTATTGTTAATTAATTTGTTAATCGTTCCGTACACAAATTTTTCATTACATAGATTACACGTTGCCTGGGTTTTGTCTAATGAACGCGTAAAGTACTTCCAAGCACATGTTGGTGGCTTTGTTTATTAATCAAGACTCTTGTATAATATACGGTGTTGATATAATGGAGAATAATTTACAGGTGAAGTATATTAAGATTGACCAGATTATGCTAAATTTTGTAAAAGAAATTGATTGGCTGATAATGGATTCATTTTGATTGGTTTACTTCGAGAGTAATTGTAATTTAATGTAAACAAGTTAACCGTATAGATGTCACTTAAGGACAATAAACAACAATGTACGCCTTGTTCAAACTGTGAAACCGTTATCACAACATGGCCCAGTTTTGTTATTTGTGGATACGATGCGTCATATTCGCGCCTCCTTAATTTACGGGCCTTGTAAAGACGTGGGCCCCCTGTCAATTATCAATGGTCGTTAATTGGACATGTTTGGCATGTGTTGTAAAAACGTTACACTGCCCCCGCCCACTTGCTAGGCAGGAAATACGACTGGAATTCGTGTTAACTTGGAAATCAAACTGGAAAAAAAACCCATATATTTTTAAGAAATGTTGTTCTTTAAATAAATTTGAACATCGAATATTCGTATTAGTTTTTTTTGTATTCCAATATTATCCGATATTCGAATATATGGTCCCATCCCTAGTTTATTGCAGTATTTGATTCTGCAATAATACATCGCAATATGAATGTCCAAATCGATATATTGCATTATTTATGTGGTCTTTTTACAGTTTTGTTTTTTTCCTGTTATTATTACCTTGATTACAAAATGTTTGACTGAATTAAAACAGCTTATTGTCAGTGATAAACAGTTGAAAGCCAATATCATTTTGTAAAGTTGATAGTTTTGTAGGGGTGAAGGTCAAGAACCGGACCATTATAAACTGTACTGGCGACCAATAATATTCCGTTTTTGTTGGGTATACATGTTTTATCTTAAAATTGTTATGCTTAATAATACATTAAACCTTATACATTGTTTCCAGTTAAAATAAAGAGTGAACTACATACATAGTTTATGCACAAAACAAATATACAACGAGAATAGCGTACCGTATGTAATACAATAAATACAGTGAACAGCCATGACAGGCAGTTTGAGAGTGTTGCACATAATTGTTTTGCTTTTCTATCTGCTGTTTATACGATGGTATTGTTGCGCCGGTCATTGACATCGGTGAAAATAAAAAGTTAAAACACCATTCTATAAAATATTGCGCTGTTCATAGTGATTTTATCAGTCTTAAGCTTATTAAATACATATAACAAATTAATTAAATAATAAATTAAAAACTATTGCAAATTGATATGGATTTCTAATATCGTGACACCCCTAATGTAGTCTACGTGCAAATAGGAATTCTGCTATAAATCGCAACAAATTTATCACCATCATGAGAAGATGTGTCCCAGACAAGAACAAGGTATGTGGGTCCAAGGTCACACTTAAAGATCAAATATAAGAAAAAACTTTCTGTAGGAAGCAGAATTTTGGCCAACATGTAAGGAATTGAAAATAACTTAGCGGGAATGGTGATCATTAAAAGGAAGTGTGTCACAAACAACAAACAACTAGGTCTGTTTCTGCAAGGTCAATACATTTTTCCAGGACACTTTCTGACATTGTGCCTTCCTCTGAAAAGCATATGCTTCGGAAGAATACGTCACATTTTGGGACACGCCTAGTTCACTTAAGAGTACAAAACAAACCAAAACGTATTTCTACACTACACGCAGTAGGTTCTAAGTATCCATTTTATCAAGCATAAATACTTAAATGATTTGTTTGTTGTATGTCGTGTTGAAATACAGGATGTCCGAAAAGAAAGGTAACACTTTAAAAATTTCATAACTTTGCTGAATCCATGACTATTGTTATAATTTTTTTTATATCATTTTAAAGGTCTTAAATGGAAATTTTTACTGCTTGTTAAAATGACGCGCCAAACTTAATGACGTTTTGACGCGATGACGTCATCCAAAATATATGTTATTTTCAAGATGGCGCGATTGACGTCGGAACAACGCATTTTTATTGTCAAACATTATTATGAAACTAAATGTGTAACGGACGTTCAACGAAAGTTAAAATATCATTTTAAGAAAACAAATGTAAGCAGGAAACATATCTACAAGATCATACATAGATTTGAGCGTTTTGGGTCCGTAGCTCCAATGCTCCAAAAGCAGGTCGGCCGAAGTCCATCTGGAGCGAGGAAAACGTGAGTTCGCTTCGTGAAATTCTCTTGAATAGTCCAGAAAAGTCGGTGAGACGTTCTTCCTCAGAGACAGGAATTCCTAAAACTTATAATAATAAGAAAAGACTTTAAACGTTTTCCTTATATAATTCAGATTATGCAGAGTTTGAATATAACAGATCAGGTTCAACGACTTGATTTTTGTCGCAGGGCAGTTGACGTCGCCAACAATTACGCTGACGCGTTTCATGATGTTTGGTTTACAGACGAGTCGCATTTCCTGCTGTCTGGCCATGTATGCAAACAAAACATGAGATTATGGGCAAATGAACAGCCTCATTGTTTTACAGAGAGACCATTGTATAGTGAGAAATGAACAGTTTGGTGTGCTATGTCGTCGCAGAGAGTTATTGGTCCACATGTGTTCAAGGACACTGTGAATTCACAACGCGACCTGTCGCTTTTCAAAGACAAGTTTGTTCCAGCGCTTCGAAAGCGAACTGAATATATGCAAAATGTCTGGTTTATGCAGGATGGTGCGACGGCACATACATCTTATATGGTATTAGATTATCTTCATGAAACCTTCTGTGATGAGGTGATTTCCCGACGATACCCTGAAGTGATGAATTGTGGACAATCTAGGCCCGCACACAGTCCCGATTTCAACCTGTGCGATTACTTTCTCCGGGGCTAGCTGAAGTCGGTTGTGTACAGACCAAAACTAGTGGACACAGATATGCTCTTGAAAAACATCAAACGGGAAGTGAAGAAAATCAGTGAAGAAATGTGTTGAAATGTTATGAACAATTTCATAGTGCGAGTTAAACAGGGAAGCTGGTTAAAGGCCGTCATTTGAGAACTTCATTAATTATTGGATTGACAAAAAAGTATTTTGTACTATAAACTTTGTAAAAATTATATTATTTGACATATTTACTCTGCTTTTGTACTGAAAAGACTTACATCTTTTTTTTTTATATATATATGTGCGTGTTTTAATGGAAATTGTCCAACATTTAATCAAAATTCTGAAAGTATGAAAGTGTTACCGGTTTTTTCGGACACCCTGTAATTGGATCTATAGTTTTATAGAAGATTACGCTTGACTTTCCTCAAATGCATGAATGTATTATACTGTTATAAAAGGTCAAGTTTGATCCTTCGCTTTTTTACATTGATAATATTGGGAATAGGGACTTGTTCACAGATTTTCGTAATCTTGAAAATGTCATTAAAGGCAGGCGAGACATAAGCTCGTCAGGCATCAGTTGTTCGTGTAACCAACCTGGGACACTGTGTTAATGCATGAAAGAATACGACGGACAAAAAACTTCCGTTATAGTTTTTTGTGTGTGTTCCGTTCAAATTATTAATTAATATTACGGTAAATTAAAACCATGCGTGTGCCTGTCCAAGGTCAGAGGTCGCGGTGGCGTAATTAGATATGGTGTCCGCCTAGCGATCGGGAGGTCCCGGTTTCGATCTCCACTCTGGGAGCGTACTCAATATCTCCCAAAAGAGACCAAGTACTGGTTCTACCCAGGAAACGGACTGGAGAGTGTCTCAATAAGCCTAAGGCTGTTAATGCAATCGAGCTAAAATAAATAGGTTTAAACTTAGCTAAATACAAGATAAATGAAATCCCGGAAACATCAGCAGGAGAGTGACCAATTGCCAGTACAACTAGATGATCTACAATGTTAATAAAATTTAGCCTATTTGCAATTCAAATGTAATAGTAATAAAAAAAGTAGATGCAGTTACAGGAGTTGCAGTTAGAGGGGGTTTGAAAATATTCAGAAACTGAAAAAGCTACCAACAAACTGTTTTTGGTCCTTCTGAATTAATGGAATAGATACCGGAAAGGAACAGTTTAACGAATATACCGAAGACTGTGGTTGATTGTGACAATAAATTTAGTGAGGAACACACCAATGTCAACGATATGCATATGTTCTAACATACTGTGATGTTCCCCCCCCCCCCTTATAAATCCGCTTATGAAGGGCGCATTAATTATATTGAATGACGCTTAATTACTCCATTGTTTTATTAACGTTCACCAGAGAAATTGCAACTTTCTGAAGCAAAATCAAATGGAGTAAAAACAAGTATTAGCTATTGTGCTATATATGTGCTTGTTCACAAGATTTCAAGACCATCATGATATAGTAGATGTTCTAGATCATCGTCATGCAGGAAGAAGGCGTAAAACGGTCAGATTACATAGCTGGGTGGTATATGATAAACCTTTTTAATTGAAATAAATGAATTTAATAGTTTATGAAAATAAGCGTTAATACGAGAAAACCAAGGTCAGTTTTTCCGCCTATAGATAACGCGAGTACCTTTTTATTTGTTGTTGTTGTTGTTTCATTTTCAATACCTAATGCCTTTAAAATATATGGTCCGGAAGTGTCAATCGCGATAGGATTCTTCCGGTTCCTGGACTTTATGCATAGGTTCCGTGTTTCAGTAACGATCAACAACGCTAAGCGCACCTGCTAACAGGAACCAAATTCGTGCATTTCAATGTACCCAATGAAATTATAACGGAAAGTAAACAGGTGTAAATGCAACGCGAAACAAAACGTAGTCTGTAATCACGTCGATACAACCATTTATTTCCAATATTAAATACGCAAACTTAATAATTGTATAATAAATGTTGTTGAAAACAATGTTGCTGTAGTAAATAAGTATATATTTCAATATTTTTACTTGATAACTAGATGGTAAGCATTTGTAAAACTGGAAAGAGTTTATAAATGACACCTATAGATCTATACAATATATAATCACTGCAAAATAACAATTAAAAGTGACAAAAAGAGCGAAACTGTTATCAAAAGTTTTGACGAGCAAAACAAAAAGTGCCAGACAATTTGCATAATATTTTATTCTGCTTACATTCAATGCAAACTTGAAATGAAACCGAATTCAGTGATAATATAGATCTAGAGGCCTATATCCCAAACTAAAATGCTTGATCTATGTTGAAACATATTTATTTATCATCTGACCTGTTTATACATGTTTTAATATCCAATGTAATAATGCCACTGTCAATTCTATTAATGTTTTCGCAGTTTTCTGCAACAGTGTGTTACAAATTACTTTAAAAATAACTTATCTACCCAGTTGCAGCCACTGTCATCCACTCACAAAAACGGACAAAATGGCATACATGACGCAATCTGAATACGTCACAACAGTAAATACGTCATAAAAGTGTGTCGCATTTAATCTCATCAGGGGTGTAGCTTGGTCCCTTAATGTCTGTAGCCACTTTACAAGTTGTCCGGGGTGTATGAGGGAGTTGGTTGCCCCGTCATTTCTTCTTTCGGTAGGTGTGGGAGATGATTTTGAGTTTATATTTGGTAGCTTCACAACATTTTTATGTATTATAATGAACATCGTTAAATGGGTCAAATAACACAACATTATCTGCATAAACTTGCATCGATTAGATTGACAAACCTGGTATATTTACTTCGGTTCACTGAAAACCTATGTAAAGTTTTCAGAAAAATGTGTAGGCCGCGAACTATATGGCCTAAATGTGTAGGCCGCGAACTATATGGCCTAAGTGTGTAGGCCGCGAACTATATGGCCTAAATGTGTAGGCCGCGAACTATATGGCCTAAATGTGTAGGCCGCGAACTATATGGCCTAAAGGAAGCTACCCCGCTGCTCATTACAGTATGGCATAAGTTTCATTGCCTCTTTAAAGCAACTTATTCTGGTAACTTAAAATACCAGGGTTAAACATTCAAACCAAACTAACAAATATACCACCAGTGTTAAACAATTTAGCTGGTGGTATTTAATTTAACTTAAACTACCTAAGTTTACATATTAACATGTCTGCAGAGACTAAAAAATAACAGATTCTACTGCATCAGAACAAAAGAGTGTAATATGATATGATAGAAATTTATTATATTTTTGTATCAAGATTTATTTATTTTCTAAAGGAGTAGTATACCCCACTGGTCAATTGACTACTCAGACTCTAATAAATTGTTTAACTTGTTAGAATATGTGCTACAGAAACACTTTATCAAACAGTGAATTCCACCATAATAACATGGAAGAACAGTTTTAATTATGTCTCCTACAAGTTTGTTTTATATCTATATGAAATTTCAAAATACATAAGGAGAAAATACAATATTTATAAGGAAGAAATAAAACAGTTTTAATATCCTATCATATGTTGTATATTGCCCATTATGCGTTATCTATACGCGGAAAAAAACGCGGGTTCGTGGAATACAACATTACACAATCAACTCGAGCGATACAAGCCACCAGAACACCACAGTCATATGATATTCCCAATATATACCATCAATATAAAGGTATAATTATATCGACATGTATCAACTACATGGAGTGAATGGTCTTTGAACAAAAGCGAAGAAAAACCATTTGTTCACAAAATCTAATCTTGATCATTTTGTAACTGTTTAAAAAAATCAAAGATCTAGTAGATCTTTGAAATTCGAAATTATCAAATTTCAAATGATAACCTTACAGGTGCTGCAGTAAACAAAATAAAACTTTACAAATTTTACATCTTTATTATGCGAATATACTTGTTTTTTCCCGACTTAGGCAATGCCTAAATTCATATTACTTTAGCAAATAGAAAACGAAAACATATGTTTAACTCAACAAACGTAAAACAGATATTACTTTAACTGTTTTATGTTGTAAGTCTAACTATATAAATATATATTCTAGTTTCTGTATTCAAGCTTAATTTTGTTGATAATATATTGCTTTTTGAGTGTTATTAAGTCAAGTTATGCATGAACATGAACGCTATTAGAACGTGCATATATGCCTTATGTGGCAGTTGTGCAAGTATTTGTTAGTGGAGTGTGACCTTTCTAAAGATTTTACAAACACATTTTTAGTACGTGCACAAAAACAAGCACTTGTTTGATCTAGATCATAGATGAACTGTCAAAATTGTTGACATGGCAGACTGGACTAACAGAAGAAATGGAACAGGTAGCTTGTTGTTCAGTTACTTCACGGCTATTCGATGGATTAAAATAGCAACTCAAATGGAGCAAGTTTTTTTGAGTGTGGAGACTTACCAGAAATTTAATTAAGGCCATGTTTCATGTTCATGGACCTCTACTCTGGACTAGACGCTTATTAAAAATTAAAATGTATTTCCATGATACAATGTTACACATTGTGACCAGTTCCATCATCAGGTGGGGGGCCTCTTTAGCTGGATGTTTTGGCGCTTCCCACAACGTGCACCGACCAAGTTGATCAACCTTGGCCAGGAACTGGTTGGCTGAACCATTTCCGCTCTCGCTCGAGCCATAACCACTATGAGGCTGACTGCCTGTCTGTTGATGCTAGCAATAGCTTTTCTTCTTGTGGCCCCAGTAATGCCGAGAATGTTGAAGGCCTTTCCAGGGCCTTCATTTGACTCAGAACTCCGGGTTTTGACGCTCAGAAATTTGGTTTGACTCGATATTGACGCCCCAAAATTGACATGTATGTGTCATGTTGACTCGCGAAAATTTGGGACAAAGTGTCGGTCAAAGTTAATGACCTATCAGTATTTGCATATGGTGTAGATTTCAGCCAATAGTAAGCAGCAAACAGCTTGCTTCAGATTGTTTCTGACTATCCAATAAATGGGGGCGGAGCTACAGCATAATGTACGTCTACACCACAGTCTACAGCATGGTTAATGGTTATACAAACACAGAGATTATAATTATATTGACTAATGATGTAATAATATGCTCCATTAATTGATAAGATTAACTGCATAGCATTACATTAGAATGGTTGAGGTCAAATAATTATGTTTTTCACACCTGTACACTAATTAAACTAACAGTAGTGTGGTCAGGTGCAAAGCTGAAAACAAAATGGCGGACATCGTGAATGTCAGTGAATGTAATATTAATTGTTTGCTAATTGTTGAACTGAAATTAAAACACAGTTTCCTTTCATGAAACAATGATATTCAAGATAATTATTACTACAAGTTTACTGAAATAAATCTTAACATGTATATTACTAGTTTTGTCAGAATGTGAAAGAAGAGAGAAACTGAGAGTACAAAATCATTGACTAAAATAAATATTTAGATATAATATCTTAAGTGAATATAAGTGGTTTTAATATAGATTTACTGATTCAGAAAACTCAGGTTTCATCTTCTGCATTTGGTGTAATGATGCTAGAAGTAACATATTGTGGTAATTGAAGGTATTAAATTTTAAAATTTCAATACTACAAGAGTATTCTATTGTTTCAAAATTTCTGAAAAATAATTTATGAGAAATCTCTAGTTTAGTTTGTCTGCAACGTTGACACTTCTTGAATGGATAATATTAATTTGAATTATGTTAAAAAACAAGGCGAAGCCAATTTATTTTATGTGTGTCATGTGAATTTGGATTTAAGTAACTAACAAACACATTTTCCATTGACATGTTTGCAAGAAAAAATCACAAACAAATGGTTGTAATTGACAGATCAAATATATATTATTAATTTTATAAGTCCACTGAAGCTCTGTGAATTGATTAGTTTCTTTTATCATTGGAATGTCTCTGAATTGATAAGTTTCTTATGTAATAAAGATATGGACACACTTGGATAAATAATAAAATGCGGGTACATTTGAATCTTGAAATTTTGAGCTCAAGTCATGACTCTTGGGATTTGAATCCTAATAAAAACCCTGCTTTCATAACGATTGTCCAGCGAATCCTTGGCACTCAACCTCAGTAGGCAGGTTCCATATCTTCCATCCTCTTGAATGGCATTCTTCTGTTCAAGGCTGGTATTTTTTGGTGAGCTTCCTTTCTTGTGCTTCTACCATCCTGTCTTCCCAAGGAACAGTGAGCTATAGCAGAATTATCTGCCTTGTTGCTTGAGTTCTGACAAGGATGTCTGGTCTCAACCTCGTGATGGCGAGTTTTCCTGGGAACTTCAGCTGTCTCTTCAAATCAACTTGGAGATCCCAGTCATTGGCAGCAGCTAGGAGGCCTGTTGGTCTCTTTGCCGATGATGCAGTTGTTCTTTCTTTGAGGAAGTTGATGAAGGTCGAAATTTAGATGGGGTGCTCTTCTTCTTGCATTGTCAACTGCAGCTGCCACCTCAGCAAGCACCTTGTCGCATCGCCATCGATACCTGCCTTCTGTCAATGCGGTGTTGCATGAAGAAAGCACATGCTCTAGGTTGGCTGGCTTGCAGCTTGGGTGGTCTGTGAGTTCCCAGACTTTGAGGTTTGTAGGTGTTGGTTAAACATCATAGACAGACTGTAGCAGGAACCCTATGCGGTGGTCTTCCATATGCCACATTTCTCTACAAGATAGAGTTCTTGCTTTGGCAGCTTCCCAGTTCAACCAGTTTCCTTGAGACTTCATGGATACTGCCTTGGTCTGCCTATCCTCTTCCTCAATGTGACGGACCTCTCTCTGGACCATCTGTCTTTTCTGCTTCTCTGTAGCTGTCTTCCATGCGGATCACGTCACGCACCCAAGTCCCTGTCGTCCTGTGGTGGTTGTACTGACTATGTCAGCATGGCACAGCCTTTCCTCAGCATCACTCACCGTCTTGCCTGCCTGCCATGCCCGACCAGTCTTCACCACAGCCTCTGCTCCCCTGACCTCATCTGTACTGTCCCTTAACAGTTTTTCCATTGGTCAGACAAATTACTGGTATGATCCAAGATCAAGTTATCTTTCACTTGTACCTGTATTTTCATGTCTATCACTACATGGCATGAAATTAGCTTATTTTCTTAATTCACCAATAAAACCAGAACTCTTTTGTTTGCATAGATTCATCAGTTATATAATTTATTATTATGTATAATCATTCAGGCCGGACAGAGGAGATGTTGGACAGTGAGAACCAGTCTCAAGTGGAAGGGCTGGCTGGAAAGATATCTAGGTTGAAAGGGGTGAGAAATTAATGCACTTATAATTTATAGGCTGTCAACCAATTCCTATATTTTCCTATATTTTGGAAAAAAAAATCCTATATTTTGAAAAACCTCCTATATTTCCTTTATTCTCCTATATTTTAAAAATTATTCCTATATTTTTGATAAATATGGTCATTCACATGTCGGAAATTGGTTCGTGAACAGTATATTGTGAACCTAAACGTTGTTTTTTTTCTCACTCGCTTTGCTCGCATCAAACGCAAATACTCAATTCTTTTATGCAATGGCATACGTGTCTCATTTGCAAATTGATTTCCATGAATAGCCTCAGGGTACCAATTCTCGAACGGTACCAATTCTCGAACGATTTTTATTATTAATCAAACGTAGTCACATGTGAATCATTTTGAAACTAAAATATGTTGTCGTTTTAAGTAAGTCTAATATACGCATTTTGTATTGGCAAACTTTCAACTTCACAGCCTCTTTTTCGGTAGCAAAGGTAGTAAATCTACATCTACTATTACAATTATATATAAAGTATATCAATTGAGTGGTCATCTTTCAGTTGGAACAAACTGTGATGCAAGTTGGCCAAAATATGTTGTTATTTCTTAATAATTTGTTTTTGTACGATTGCAATAACATTTATATGCATCACTACATTTCAGCTTGCTCTGGATATTGAGACCGAAACCAAGGAACAAAACAGATACATGGATGACCAAATGGTGGGTAATACATACAGTGCAACAACTTGTGATGAATAGATATACTTCATTATTTATTTAATATTATGAATTTAAATATTTTGACCTCATTTTCACATTTCATGAAAAAAAAAATTTATATATATATCATTAGTTTTTGCTTTGCCACTAAAATGTCTGTTGTCAGTGGATCATAAAATCCAGTTCATGAAGGATCATAGAATCCAGTTCATGAAATTTTCTATATAATCAACTTTTGAAAAACAGCCACAAGACAAATTGACACCATACATGGATTTAAAATGTTAACTTATGAATGTCCTGGGTTTCTTCCTCCATTCAGCTCAGTTCTCCATTTTGAAAGGCGAATTTTGGGTACCGGTACAAATAATGCTAAAAAATTGCTGGATCTGTTTGTGAGGGTACGGTATTTTCTTCTTGTGAAGTGTTTTTAAAATTGCAACCTTTCAATAGACAAGAGTGGAAAACATCGATGTTCTTTAAAATGTTCATTATGTATGCTTACGCATTTTCTTTCAGAGTGGAGAATTTGAAAGCAGTCGCGGTCTTCTTACAGGAAGCATGAGTCGAATCAACCACATGGTTTCGTCAGGGAAGGGCAATCGCAAACTCATGTGCTATATTATCATCGGACTTCTGGTGTTGTTTTTCCTCTCATATTATCTTATATCAAAAGTGACTGGTGGATGAAAATAAAACTGTGAATGTGATTTGTAATAATAAGCGTAGGTTTTGGAGACTTGGGTTCAACTGGTTTCTAAAGCTTGGAGCCTGCACTAAACGTATTTCAATTCTTTCTTTTATGTACTCTGTAAATTGTTGAAGAATCTTGGACGGCTTATTGTCCATTTAAATAAGAAATGTATGAATTTAGGTGATAGTAAGTTTTCAGTTTATGAAGGTTTTATGGTCGATTAAGTTTTAACTTTGGTGTACTTGTTTTTCATTTGGTGTTATTTTGACTTTTGCTTAGGGAATGTGTTCTATATTTTGAATATCAATGACTTTAAAATCATGCATTTATATTCTAACATGTTTATTATGCCCCCCATCAAAGATGGCGGGGTATAATTGCTTATATCTGTCGGTCAGTAGACCACTTTCATTTCTGCTCTCAAAGTCCAAATGTTTTCATCTGATCATCACCAAACTTCATGAAAATGGTTGTGGCCATGTAATATCTTGGCTAAGTCCGATCAGCAATATCGCCCCTGGAATTTTTTAGTCATGACCCTTGAATTATCTACAATTGGCATTTTTAGATGTTTTTGCTCTCTAAGTCCAACAGTTTTTATCCAATCTTCACCAACTTGCTTAAAATGTTTGTGGCCATAATATCTCAGCCAAGTTCGATAATCAGCCAAATTGCCCCAGGAATTGTTGAGTTATGGCCCTTGAATGAACTAAAATTGGCATTTTAAGATGTTTCTGCTCTCTAAGTTTAACAGTTTTCATCCAATCTTCACCAAACTTCAGGAAAATGTTTGTGGCCATATCTCAGCTAAGTTCGATATTCAGCCAAATCGCCCCAGGAAGTAGAGAGTTATGACCCTTGATTTATCTAAAATTGGCCTTTTTAGCAGATTACACTATCTATGTCCAACAGTTTTCATTCAGTCCTCACCAAGCTTGATATTTGAAAGATTGCTTTTAATAACCTAGATGGGCATAAGTGTTTTACAAACAGCTCATGTTAGACCCTGGTTCATCAAAGTTAAGCGGAAATAAATGTTTTAATGCATAATTACATCGTTTTACAAATATGTGGTAGGCTTTTTCAGCATCCAACATTTGTCGTAATTAGATGTCTTTATTATTTTGTTTACAGTTAAGTATTGAGCATCAAAAGCTAGCAGACATATTGAAAATTGACATAATGTCAGACACCCATAGAAAATGTCAACTTTTTAGCTCACCTGAGCACGAAGTTAGGACATCTCCGGCGTTGTCCGTCGTCAAGCGTCCAGCATCCATATGCTGTCAACAATTTGGACCGTTATTGCAATAAAGACGTCATTTTTATTCTATCTTGACCTAACTTGCACAATTTGTGTTTGACCATAAAATCTAGGTTGGTATTGATAATGGGCCAATTCGGAGCAGAAAGCTTAGAGTTATGGCCCCTTGTTTGTGGGAATAAACGCAAAAATGCCTTTTCCGTTGATAGAGACTTCATTCAGCTAGACAAATTGTTTAAGAGACTCCAATCTTGACCACACTTCCACAGTTTGTGTATTATCAAAAGATCACAGCAGAATCCAACAGTGGGCCAGATTCAGCCACAAACACCAGAGTTATGCCCCCTTTTTTGTTGAAAAAAAAAGTTTAAAATTTGTTCATAGAGACTTTTTTCTTCTAATCTTGACAAAACTTCCACTATTTGTGTGTGACCAAAAGATTTGAGCAGAAGTCCAAAATGGGTAAAGTTAGGTCTCAAACACTGGAGTTATGGCCCAATTTGTGTGGAAAAAAAGGCGAAAATTGCCTTTTTGGTTCATAGAGACATCAGTTTTCTTCCAGTCTTGACCAAACTCACGAGTTTGTATGTGGTAATAAAATCGCAGCAGAAGCCAACAATTGGCCAGATTGGGCAACAAACATCAGAGTTATGGCCCCTTTGTTAGTGGAAAAAATGCAAAAATTGCCTTTTTCGTGCGTGACGATTTTCATTTTTCATTCAATCGTGACCAAACTTCCACAGATTTTGTATGGCCATAAGATCTCAGCACAAGCAGCAAATGAGACAGATCAGGCCATGAACACTGGATTTATTTCCCCTTCATTGTGAAAATTATTGCAAAAATGGATTTGATGCAAGACAGGGACTTCATTTGCAACCAATCTGGACCAAACTTGCACAATTTGTCTATGACCATAACATCTACAAGCGAATTTGAATGTAGGAAGGGTAAATGGCAATGCATTCAACTCTTTGGAAAAACCGGCAAGCATGACATGACCTTTGCACAGCCATCGCCATTATCTTTCAGAACTGCTGCAACTGAAGCAATAACACTATGCTTTCGAAATTAACTGCAACAAGTTGGAGACCAGGGTAGAGAAAATATATCCAAGTCCTTCCTTGTTATATGTATGAGAGTTAATCAGCTAGACAAATTGTTTAAGGACATTTTGACTTACATTCCCACATGTGTTCAAGTCTGTCACTACAGTAAGGTCTTCATCTTTGCCAGTACTCAGGTGAGTGCTTTGGGCAATCATGGCCCTCTTGTTATGATTGGGAAATACTTAATTTGGCATTTCAATGGGTAATAAATCAAGCACAGTAGGCAGCGGACATCAATTAAACTGGCATTTACCCCAGATCACTTAAAGAAGTTTCATAGATTGTCCTTTTGCATATCTAACAGGTTTTTTTTCACTACATCAGTTTCTACATCTTATGTATATACTGCTATCTTTGTATGAGTTGCAAATTACTGGCTAGTAAATTGCATGGTGTAAACTTAACAGTAAAATGTATATATAGTAATAATTTTTTAATTTTACAGTATGAATAGTTGAAAATTTGAAATAATGTGATTTTCCCCATGTGAAAATCGATTTTTGAATTCAAGAAATAATTTTTGATTTTAAGTTGTTTATTGCTAAATATATATTAAATAAACAACGCTTTTGAGATTTGATGTGTATGAACTAAATGTGCACGCATCAGAACGAAAAAATGGTGTTTATTTACAGTTAAAAACAATGATAAAGCGAAAATTGTTTAGAGTTTATTTACAGATGAAAAACGATAAAACGGAAGTTTTTTTGAGTTTATTTACAGATAAACAATGATAAAGCAACATTTCTTACATGAACAGGGAACATATTCTGCTATTACAGCGCAAACTGTATTTTTCAATTTCGGAACTACTTTTTGGAGTTGTTTATTGGCAATTTTACAACGGAAATTTTGCATTTTTCATGTTTGAATAAATGGTAAACAATGAAACTCATACTGAAATACCAGAATAAAACTTAATTCAAAATAAATTTTAAATGCAACAGCCCCACATTAAGGAAATACCTACATGTATATCATATTATAGGGCTGTGGGTCGTTGGGTAAGTTACAATCCGATCCAAGAATTGGGGTTTACAATTCACAGATCGAACTACGAATCAGTTGTTACAAATTGTGATACAGGAAAACACTCTCATGAGTCATGAAGATTAATAACTTTATCATATTAAACCAAGTTATCGCCTTCTTCTCGTCATTTAAAAAAAATATATCGAGGTATTTCCACACTGGGGATGTAAATTTTTCTGGTGGTTTGCGGTATTGTTCCGCAATACGTCATGTACTTGCGCGTGTATGACGCCATTTTTTTTATAGGAGTTTCGCATTCATGTTTTCTTATCTTTTTAATTTGATTTGGGATTTACATGCACCACCGCATATTTAGACTTTCTTGGGCAAAACTTACGTTATTTCTTGTTGGCGACTTGAAAAATGCAGGTTTTGAAAAAACATCAAATGTAAAGCTCCCAATATTGCAGCTCTACTTGAACGTGACTTGTGTTTACATTCTGCTATTTGGAAAACTAAGACATGCACACACATTAAACTGCAATATAATGTCTCAAAAAGGTTTATTTTGTGTATTAATTAACTAATTTTATTAAAATCAATATACACATGTAAGGTAAAGGTAAGATTTAACAATCTCTGCAATGGCCAGTCTTCGTACACGATTACCAGCCCGAAATCGTGAGTATCCGAGTACTCAGATACTCGCAGCAGCCCTATCATATTATATATATAAATTTATTTACTTTAATTTTACTATGTGGCATTATGGATATATGCCCAAACCATTGATAGCTCAGCATTTTCATATGGTTTACAAATCTTAATTTACAGCTAAAATTAAACAACTTTGGAATTTTTAATATTTTGTTACTGTAAGTAATTATGAACAATGTACAGAACTTTTAATAGTTGCTATCTATGAAGACTCCATTGCATCTCGATGGTCAATGTTCAAGCAAATTCATTTCATAGATTAGGGATGGGACCGAATATTGGATAATATTCAAATATAAAAAAACGAATACGAATACTCGATTTTCAAATTTAGTTTTTTTCCAGTTTTATTGCGAAGTTGACATGAATTCCAATCGTATTTCCTGCCTAGCAGGTGGGTAGGGCAGTCTAACTTTTTTACAACACATGCCAAACATGTCCAATTAACGACAAGGGCCGCAAATTAACGGTTTGTAGGAGGCGCGAAGATGACGCATTGTATCCACAAATAACAAAACTGGGACAAGTTGTGAGAACGGCTTCACAGTTTGCACAAGGCGTACATTGTTGTTTATTGTCCTTAAGTGACATCTATACGGTTAACTTGTTTACAGTTAATTACAGTTACTCTCTAAGTTAACCGATCAGAATGAATCCATTATCAGCCAATCAATTTCTTTAACAAAATTAGCATGATCTGGTCAATCTTAATATACTTCACTTGTAAATTATTCTCCATTATATCAACACCGTGTATTATACAAGAGTCTTTATTGTTATACAATGCCACCATCATGTGCTTTGAAGTACTTTATGCGGTCATTAAACAAAACCCAGGCAACGTGTAATCTATGCAATGAGAAATTTTTGTACGGAACGATTAACAAATTAATTAACAATACATTTAACAATATCTTACATTTCTTTATGTTTGCCTAACACTCACTAAGTTATATTTACCACTGAAACAAGGTAAAACAACTACGTACACATAGTATACATATTTCTGATTGGTAAATATTCAGACAGAGTGCTGTATATAGTAGTATTTACAAAACGAACATTCGAATATATTCGAATACCTAAAACGAATATTCGAATATTGATTTCAGTATTCGGTCCCATCCCTAGTTTTTATACATGGTGTGTACAGATTTGTTACAGCAAATACATAGTATTTTTCTAATAAATTTAACAATGCTTTAAACATCTAACGAAATCTAAATTGTATGTGTAGTATTTTCTTATCTATTGCCTTTTTATGATCTAAAATTGTTGTTGATTTTGGAACTTGCACGATGATCTGTATTGTGTAGTGTGTAAATATAAAAAATAAACATGACTACTGTACAATTGTATACTTGTAATTTCTTGGATACAAGTCCAAAGTGTGTCATGAAAAAATTGAAAGAAGATTGTCATGTGTTTTTGTATAACATACATTCGAGATTCAGAAATTCTAGTATATTCTCCAGAATTAAATATATGAGGCATGTCTTAGGAAAACCAGGCTTAATGCATGTGCGTAGGCTCGAAACACTTTCCGCGTTGATGGTATTTTCTGTTTCAAGGAACTTTCTTCTAAATATAAATACACTGTAGGCGGAAAGTGTCGTCCTGGATTAGCCTGTGCGGAGTGCACAGGTTTATCCGGGGCGATACTACCAGGGGTCTCGATTTCCGTTTTTTTTATTCCGAAATTCGGCATCATTTCCCCAACAAAAAAGTATATATTTTTCCCTCATTTAGGCCAAAATTCCCCCTAAAAATAAAAACAAATTTGATGACAATTCGTTTTCATTTTTGTTTACGTGAGTTATTTTCCGGGATCAAATTTACTTTAACACCATTACAAACGGTTAACGATAAAATCCACATGGTCGTTTTAAATGACCGTTTTTACTTGTCTGGTTTCCGATTATTGATGCTTTCATTATAAAACTTCATTTATATACATTAACTTCAAGTTTATTTGCCAGGAACTGGAATTTCTGTTCAGGGGAAAATGGCTTCTGCTAAAGCAGAAAGGCACATATACTACATCTGACAGTCAATAACATACGAGTTTATTAATGTATAAGAATGAGTATTTAGCCGGGCCGGCTAGCTCAGTTGGTAGAGCGCTGGACTACAATTCCGAGGATCGCGGGTTCCATTCCCAGCCAGGCCACATAACTTCTGTGGGGATTGGTCATGAAATTATTTCTACGGCATTCTCCCCCTATCTCTCATTCAAGTACGGCAATTGTCAGTTACTGGCATAAGTATGTGCACTTAGTACTGGTAAACCAGCTTAGCCAGGAAAAGCGTGAGTAGGTTAACTGACCGCCGTTATATGACTGAAATACTGTTGAATACGGCGAAAAATCCAAAGTAGTTTGACGCAATAGTTTTCTGTATTAACTACACTATTAACTAAACCATAACTTTGAAGAAAAGTTTTATTAAACAAAGCTTGGCACATCAAACTATCAGGTCCATGGAAGAAAGTTTGAAAACAAAAGGACCCCGACGACAAAATATCCGATAAAGTAAACTAAAATAAGCTTGGCGAGAAGGGATTCTTGTTTGATTTTCCATATCTGGTCTGTTAGGAGGTTTGCCCATGGTTTTCCATGTGCGTTTGTAACTGCTACAGTTTCATGTCTTTTTGCACTGACATCATATTTGTTGTACTGTTTTTGCTGCGGTGTGTTCGGCGAGACGAGATGAGCACAGTGCCAGTACAAGATGGGACAAGAAGAGAACAGCAGCCGCGTTAGCACCTGAAGTCATGCAAACTAAACAACATTGTCATGCTAAACTATTCAGTAACTGAAATGATACAGTGTTTAGCCACATAATGGCATTTTTTTGCAATAATGTAGTTTTAGCAGCATAATCCTAAGTAAGTATAAATTCAGGGTCGTAAAATTAGTGCTTGTAATTTATGAACACTACTATAAATGCTCAAATTTGCCAAATGAGCCAACAGTAACACATTTGAATATTCTTGAAAATTTTGATTTGTCTACATTTTTTTTCTAAATAAAACCCTCTATAAGTTACCCATCCTAGGCAGTGAAATAAATGTGGCAAAATAATAAAATAAATGGTGAGACCTAATTATCAACAAATGCTAGCCCAAAATGCAAGCATTTAAATAATATGAAATGAGGCATGTAGTGGTAAAACAGAGCTTAATACATGTGCGTAAAGTATCGTCCTGGATTAGCCTGTGCAGTCCGCACAGACTAATCCAGGATGGCACTTTCTGCTTTTATGGTATTTTCTGTTTCAATGAAGTCTCTTCTAAACATAAATCCATTGTAAGCGGAAAGTGTCGTACTGGATTAGCCTGTGCGGACTGGACAGACTGATCCAGGACGACACTTTACGCACATGCATTAAGCCCGGTTTTCCAACGACACGCCTCAAATTCACTTCCCTTTCAGCAGGGTGTTAAAGCAAACCCAAATGAAAATGATTGTTTTTTTTTTTTTGATAAAGATTTAAAACACAAATGAATATTAAACTGTCTACTGTATTCTCCCTAGAACTTACCTGTATATGAATACAGAACCATGCAAAGGCGGTAAGAGCCAAGGCGTGAAGGACATACGGGACCAGTGTCGGGCCCTCAAGCCTAAACTTTGGGTCCTGGTCTTCATTTTTTTTTCTTGAACCAATCTCATCATATCCCAACGTGAGACAAGTGTACCTGTAACAAAAACAGATAGTCATATACTTTGCTAGGCATAAAATTTCAAGCATATGATTTCATACACAAGTGTAGCTGTAAATCGTCTACCTATGGAATTGAAGGCCTAGGGCCTGATATTGTGTTTCCTCCTTAAAAAATAATCACACCTTTATGAGCTTGTAAAATAAAATGTGCAAATTTGAACAGCATTACGCTTTTAACAATTTTTCTTGTACTTGTAAGAGATACTGGCATTTTTTCTAAAACAAGCTGTTTGGATAGTAGGGGCCAAGTAAACAAAGTTGATTTTGTTCTCGAGTTACGGAGTTGTAACCATTTTTAATATTTTCAAAACAGTGACATTGACCCCACCCACCCCATATGCAATCTCATGCTATGTCTCACAATACAGTATCTTTAAATTGAGTTTCAAGTATTTCAATTTGTTCTCGAGTTATTCAGCAAAAACTTTTTTTTTTCTCATTTTAGTAACAGTGACCTTGACCCCACCCAACCCACCCCAAATGCAATCCCAAGTAAAGTAGTGCTTTAGGGTATCTATGTATTCGTTCTCGAGTAGGAGAGTGGAAATCAAAAGTTGACGGCACCATCCCACGCGCAGGAATGTAAAATTTCTAAATGTAAATAGGCCCATAATTTTTACAAATTTCAAACTAGAGTCACCAAACTTGGCCGTCAGGTTCATTTTAATATGGGGAATACATGTTTTAAGCTTGAATGAAATCCCTCAAGCCATTCCGAAGAAACTAGCTTACCTAAAAACTTTAACCTAGCCCGAACGCTGATACCAACCCTGATGCCGGGATGAGTAGAATAGCTTCGAAAAGTCAAACTAAACAAAGAATTAATCATACCAAAATTCAATTGTTATTATATTCTGATACCTACCTTTCAGCCAAGGTTAGAAAGGGTTGGGAAGCCAATATTTTAGATAGAGTCTAACCTGTTTTGTTTGAAGAACATGTACGCCAGTGACAGGGTCAGGATGGTTACAGGAACAGCAAGCAGGAAGTTTGGAAACTGTTTTAGCTGCCAGTACTTGAGGAATCCCTGGTCCCAGTTATGGCTCTGGATATATCTGGAATCATACATCATTTTTCAGAATTGGTTTTAGTAAAGCTATGAAGGAAAACCTTCAGTTGTACAGCCCCAGTAATTATCAAATTTTAAGTATTTAAAGAAGTTAAAATATTTATTTTGAAAACTGGTAACATTATTTGCTCTTTGCTAGTATAAACCCTCTAAATGCAATTGAAATTGTACCAGAAACAGTCAAACACTTAAGAAATTCACTATACCGGAAACAGTCAAACACTTAAAGCATTTACTATACCGGAAATAGTAAAACACTTAAGAAATTTACTATACCGGACACAGTCAAACACTTAAGAAATTTACTATACCGGACACAGTCAAACACTTAAGAAATTTACTATACCAGAAACAGTCAAACACTTAAGAAATTTACTATACCGGAAACAGTCAAACACTTCAGAAATTTACTATACCAGAAACAGTCAAACACTTCAGAAATTTACTTTTAGTTTAAACGAAAGCGCTTTGTGAATATGGGCCCAAAGGTTATGTACAATTACCGCACATGTTTTATCTGTAAATATACAAAACTATTACACTTTGTTATATGGAATAGTACCTTTATACACTGTTTTGTATTGTTATCATAATTATGTTTGGATACAATATGTTTTCTAGACTAATGTACAAATACAGTGTTTCATAATCTTTTAAATTTGCATATACCATACTTAAATTCTGCGGCTGAACACACACTTTCAAAAATGTATACCAGTATTTAAACAAGAAACGTGGAAATTCCACGAAACCAAATTTTTTGAACGAAATGCATAAAAGTCAGCATAATAATGAAAATAAGTTCTGGGTGCTATATACATTCCTAAGCGAGGTCTCGTTATAACGTACCTATGTATGAGGTTTCATTAAAATATCGCAATGCGTTCTCAAATTATTGAGCAGAAACAGTTTTTGTATTTGTAGTAACCTTGACCTTGATCTCACCCACCCCATATGCAATCCCAAGCGCGGTCTAGATACAAGGTATTTATGTATGAAGTTTAATTCAAATATCTTGATGCATTCTAAAGTTATTGAGCGGAAACCATTTCTCTTTTTTAAGTTATTGAGACCTTGACCCCACCCACCCTATATGCAATCCCAAGCAAGGTCTCAATAAAAGGTATCTATGTATGAAGTTTCATTAAAATATCTCGAAGCATTGTCAAGTTACTGAGCGAAAACCGTTTTTCTATTTTTAGTAATGGTGACCTTGACCCCACCCACCACATATGCAATCCCAAGAGAGCTCTCAATATAAGGTATCTATGTATGAAGTTTCATTAAAATATCTTGATGCGTTCTCAAGTTATTAAGCAGAAACCATTTTCTATTTTTAGTAACTGTCACCTTGACCGTGACCACACCCACCCACTGTTTTTCTATTTTTAGTACCGGTGACCTTGACCTTACCCACCCCATATGCAATCCCAAGCGAGGTCTCGATATATGGTATCTTTGTATGAAGTTTCATTAAAATATCTTTATGGATTCTAAAGTTATTGAGCGGAAACCGTTTTTTTTATTCTCAGTAACGGTGACCTTGACCCCACCCACCCCATATGCAATCCCAAGCAAGGTCTCAATATAAGGTATATATGTATGAAGTTTCATTACAATATCTCGATGCGTTCTTAAGTAATTGAGCGGAAACCAGTTTTCTATTTTAAGTAATGGTGACCTTGACCTTTACCCCACCCACCCAATATGCAATCCCAAGTGAGGTCTCAATATAAGGTATCTAAGTATGAAGTTTCATTAAAATATCTCAATGCCTTCTCAAGTTATTGAGCGGAAACCGTTTTTCTATTTTTAGTAATGGTGACCTTGACCTCGACCCCACCCAACCCATATGCAATCTCAAGAAAGGCTTCAATATAGGGTATATATGTATGAAGTTACATTAAAATATCTCGATGCGTTCTCTAGTTATTGAGCAGAAACTGGTTTTCTATTTTAGTAACCTTGACCTTGACCCCCCCCACCCCATATGCAATCCCAAGCGAGGTCTCGATATATGGTATCTATGTATGAAGTTTCATTAAAAATCTTTATGGATTTTAAAGTTATTGAGCGGAACCTTTTTTATTTTTAGCAACTGTGACCTTGACTCCACCCACCCCATATGCTGTCCCAAGCAAGGTCATGATATAAGGTATATATGTATGAAGTTTCATTAAAACATCTCAATGCGTTCTTAAGTTATACAGCGGAAACCGTTTTTCTATTTTTAGCAATGGTGACCTTGACCCCACCCACCCCATATGCAATCCCAAGCGCGGTCTCGATATATGGTATCTAAGTATGAAGTTTCATTAAAAATCTTAATGGATTCTTAAGTTATTGAGCGGAAACCGTTTTCTATTTTTATTAACAGTGACCTTGACCTTTACCCCACCCAATTCATATGCAATCCCAAGCAAGGTCATGATATAAAGTATATATGTATGAAGTTTCATTAAAATATCTTGATGCTTTCTCAAGTTATTGCGCGGAAACCATTTTTCTATTTTAGTAATAGTGACCTTGACCCCCCCCCCCCATATGCAATTCCAAGCGAGGTCTCGATATAAGGTATCTATGTATGAAGTTTCATTAAAATATCTCGATGCCTTCTCAAGTTATTGAGCGGAAACCGTTTTTATATTTTTAGTAACGGTGACCTTGACCCCACCCACCCCATATGCAATCCCAAGCAAGGTCTCGATATAAGGTATCTATGTATGAAGTTTCATTCAAATATCTCAATGAGTTCTCAAGTTATTGAGCGAAAACCGTTTTTCTATTTTTAGCAACATTGACCTTGACCCCACCCATCACGAATGCAATCCCAAGCGAGGTCTCGATAAAATGTATCTATGTATGAAGTTTCATTAAAATATCTCGATGAGTTCTCAAGTTATTGAGCAGAAACCGTTTTTCTATTTTCAGCAACGGTGACCTTGACCCCACCCACCCCATATGCAACCGAAGCGAGGTCTCGATATAAGGTATATATGTATGAAGTTTCATTAAAATATCTCAATCTGTTCTTGAGTTAGAGAGCGGAAACGAAAGGTTGACGCCGCCACCCTGACCACCCGCCCGGCCAGCTACATACCCCAATCTAATAACCACAATTTTTTTAGAAATTTTTTGTTAAATATCAAGATTGTTAGCAATAAGTGCATAATTACCACTTTGTATCATCAAATAAAGTGTTCCACAAAATATACAATGCTATGACATGATGAATTTAGACATACCAGCAAGCATAGGTAATCAATGCATTACAAAATGCATTAATATTAAGTGTCAGATTGTGCACACATAAAATTGCTGGAAATGTTTAAGTTACCCATATGAGTAAGGTACCCAGTTGTAGCACCAGGAAAAAGGTTCATCTCCAACACTCTTCAAGTTGCGATCTTCACCATACAGCTTTATATGGCTTGGTATTTCCAGAGTAATGTCCCTTGTGCAATACAACTTGTACACATACCAATGATATGAAATGAAGGGCACCACACTTATCACAAAAAGAAAGACATAGGGTGTACAAGTTGTTGATACAAACAGCCATGGTAATGTAAAACACACCTGCCAATTTATTTTTGCAGCATTGTACAGAAGCTGCAATTCTCGTAATGTTCTTTTTGATAATGTATACAATAAATAACAAATATTCAATGACCCATTAGATCTTGTCATAAAACTCATTCCAAACATGAAGGCTGCCCGCAATAGATGACTGCGCTCTAGACTTAGAAGTCCAACAAGTGTGAGATAAAAGTACAGGCACTCAGAATAAGGTGCCGACATAAATATTGATGATGGTGTTATACAAAACAGAAGGGCAGCTTTGTACGCAATTGTTTCATTTTTCAAAACTTCCTGTCCCAGTTCAAACAAAACAATGGCTGATTTTACGAAGACCACAAGGTTTACACTTGCAGAAGCAATACAAAGAACGCTATGATACTGAGCTATAAACTGTAGCGGCATAAATACAGTGTTTGCAACAAATCGAACAATAAATGGATAGAGTGGGTAAAAAGCTAGTGTGTTTTCAAAGGTGTATCCATGTTCAGCGATATGGAGGAAGTAAATGCCATCCCATCTCTCTAAACCACCCAAAAAGAATGCAACAATATAATCCAGCCATGAATGTTTGCTTGTTTGTTGAGCGGGCTTGAATACATCCGCATCATGATCTGGAAGTAACTGGTTAAAAACAACCTGAAAATAAAATATTACATTTTACAGTGTTAGGTGGAAGGGATCTCAACCCTTTGTATGCAACATGAGTACTAAAAGAATATGGATTTTTATGTACCCTCACAAATCACAAGTTATTTCTAAAGCATGAATTCATGCAACACAGATTTCTGTCTCGTATACACAAACAGTTAGCCCAGACATACAAAACATGCATAATTGCATCCATTGAAACACACTGTTTTCGAAAATGCATTAAACATGCAACTAACATTCATAAAATTTTTGATATCATATCTTTTGCTATTTTTATAAAAAAAAACAATAACAATGCATTATATCTGGACAGTTGACTCCATTACTCAGGGAAGGATCCTGAGCAAAACAAGCAAATGCTCCTTCAAAAACTACGTGAATATCAATAGGGTTGACACTACAATTATAACAATGGATATTTTATGTAGATATAAAGGTAAGACCTTTCATAAATGCATTTATGTTGATCTGTTTAATTGCTGAATTGGAATTTAGATTGTAAAATAAGTTTAAGTTGTAAAATACTTAAAGTATAGAACTATATACGTTAATCATTTGTTCCATGTTGATTTTATCATCCAACTGTTGATATCATCACTGTTTACATAATTATTTGTCACATTTACACGTTGAGATCGACTCTGAGACAGGTAGCAACCACTCTCAGGATTTCTTGCTCAGCCTGAGTTTGTGCTCAGAGTTAAATTTTTATAATCTCAGATTTCCTGAGTTCAGTCTCAGGCTGAGCTAGGAGTTGAGATTTGAGCTGGGAGATTGATCTCAAGAGTTTTATAACCTCGGGCCCAGTTCTAGACAGAAGATTCAATTTAATTATATATAAAATGCGTTTATTATTACAAATAACCTATTTCTCCTATACAGCCTACTCATTACAACTTTTGATTTTGAACTCATATGCTCTGGTATAATTTAAGACGCAAGATTGTTTTCTTTGATACAGATTAAAATGCATTTATTTTGTTATAAAAATCACACATTCTCAAGCTGATGATGATCCATGAAGAAACATTCAACATTGTTTTTATCAATTCATCTTTGTGTCTCTATCCTTTCATGCTCTTAATGTTTCTGTGAATGAGAAAAATAATTTACATACACATTTCTAACACTGGATAATTGTTGTCTTTTCAAGGTATCTGTTTACTGAACTTCAAATCTTCAAATTATTAAGCAGCATTTTTGGCATCCTGCATTAGTATTTGTTGTATTTATATCTTATCAATAGTGAAGAAATGCTGAGCCTAAATAGTTTATGACCATACTATAGTAAGGCAATAACTTCTAAAGGTGTCTACAACTCCCAATTATGTACTTACTATGAACCTAATAACTATGGACTATGGCAAAATATGAGAAACAAGAAACATGGATTCCACAAATACCAATTTTGAATAACCAAATCCATTCAGGACAGCACAAAAATGAAATTTTTAGTAATGTTGACCTTGACCCCACGGTAATGTAACGACTCGCCCCATAACGACTCGCCCCACGTTTAATAACGTCTCGCCCCATATTTATATTTTGATGTTTTGTATCTAAATTTGAGTGTATATTAACATGTAAATGAATAAATATGGTATAATAAGACGATGTGGTATAATTGTGTAATATCATTAAATGTGTTTACTGCCTATGTAATGTAATAAAATATGGAATTGAAAGTTTATTTGTGACTAAATTGAATTGAAATCTATAATGATTGTCGACCTTTAATGTTGGAACATTTTAATTAGTATAAATAATGTTTTTCATTTACAAAAAATGTGGTGTAGTAAGATATAGAGGATGTTCGTTGATTTCGGTGTAAGATCGTATTTTATTTCACGAGTGTTCTTAGAAAATGATATTTTCACGAGTGGCACAGCCACAAGTGAAAAAATATTTTATCTATGATCACCAATGAAATAAAATACGATCTTACACCGAAATCAACAAATTTTCTGTTTATTTTATGCTTTTGGACAATAAATAAATAAAATTGCGCGAGATAATCTTAAACGTCACAAGTGACGTCATAAATGTGACTCGTTAGTATGGTGGGGAAAAAGTGCCATCTTTTTTGTGAGTCGTTGTCACTTAATTATAATTTTGTTGTATTTTATCATGTGTTTTATGTAAACAAATGCATGTACATACTGTACATCTATATAAATTTGCCAAGGGTTGTAAACCACTACTTGTAGATCTATGCTATTTATGGAAAAATAGTCCGTTTTATGTTATATTTTCACTGCAGTGAAAATATAAAAATCTTATATTTTCACTGCTCCAACAGTGAAAATATAAAATTCTATTTCACCAATAAAATTTGATATTTCACTGAAAAGCATATAATAATATGTGATATAACTGTGTTTAAATGTTTTCATGGTTATGCCAAATTTTGAATGTGATCTTGGTCACTTGCAATTTAAATGCTGTAGAAAAATCACGCAAAGAAGTAAAATTTATTTACTTAGTATGAATAATCATACTTTTAAATTACATAAAATGATATCAAAACAGGAGTAAAACAGCTAAAATTAATACAAATATATTACAAAATGTTTCTTCTTATACAGTATTTGATCCCGACTATTTTACTTGTTTAAATTAAAAATGTATTTCGAATGTTTCACTATGTATTTTTTCCACATTGACAAGGCACCTGTTTATCAAGTTTAATAACATGTGTATGTCAACTTTGTAACAAATGGTCTAGCAGTCATCTAATGGGAATGTCGGACATATGCCCCCCCGGACATAAGCCCTCCCGATAATTTTTAGTCAGGCGGACATATGCCACCCAGGACAAATGCCACCCTGGACATATGCCACCCCGCTAATCTGCCACCCCGGACACATGCCACCCAGGACATATACCTCCCCGCTAATTTGCCACTCTGGACACTGGCCCTCCCGTCATTTAATCATTTAGTGTTTATGCCAGATTTTTATATTCTTATGTTTGGTGCGACAATTGGAGGTTTTATTAAAAAATACAAATTTATTTCACATCTTTTATTATGCATCAATTTAACAACATTATATTATTTATTATGCATGAATTTAAAATTATATCATGAATTATATGAACAGTGGAACTATCCAAGGCACCTGAAATTAATAAATACATAATACATAATGCGCATAATAAATACAATAAAAGTCGTCATTCACATTCAATGCCCAACACGAATGTGGTGTCCGATGCCCTGCATGAACTGGACGATGGTACCACGTACCATACACACGTGTCCTTCAACGTCTTCTGATGAGTGGCAGTGGCCTTCTTGACGCGCTTGTTGACCCGCTCACCGTTGGTCACTCTGTAGGTGTCTGTCTCAACGACCGCGTTGTCCTTCTGCAGGCAGCCAACCAACACCCAGAGGGAAGCGTGGTCATTTCCAACAAGATGCCGAAACCCGTTGTTCCAACTCTCACATACGTTGTTGGTTCGGTCCTCATCCCGTATGGTCGCGTCATGGACGTTCCTGGTCTGCGGTGGGAACCTCGGCTGTGTCCTACGAAACTGCATCCGTCCGTTGACGTTCACAGCACGAAACGCCCCGCTGACGTAAGTCGCATCGAAGTAGTCAACGATGGGGTTGAGGACCTCCGGCATCATGGAATAATAAAAACATACACAAATTCAATGATAATACTCGCTATCCACTTTTATTCAAATATGAGTTATTTGTGAAATTATCTTTTTTAAAAGACAATAAGCTTAATACTACTTACACCAATGTCGGTGGTAAGGGCACCAGTGCACGATTCCGACCTTCTATTGCAACATTCCCACCGTATTGTGGACTTGGTCTCTTTCTTTTTTGTGTAGGAGCGTCCATCGTAGCACACCTTCGTACTTCCACGTTTGCTTCTGATGATTTCCATTTTGACAAGTGATACTTTCCAAGAACGACATGTTTAAATATACTATATTTTATAGTTTGTTCCACAGTTTGTTCTCAGAATGTACAACAAAACAATTAATTAATTAAGGACGCTGTGACGGCATTAACATCAAAATGACAGTATGTTTCACAGTTTGTTTTAAAGAATGCAATAGCAGTTCAATTAATTAATTATGGACTCTTTGTCGCCTTAATTAATGGCTGCCTAAGCTTGTCTTTTCGTTTTGATAATTAATCAATTGTATCACTTATCAAACTGTAAAAACATTGGTTAACGGGAGGGCCAGTGTCCGGGGTGGCAAATTAGCGGGGTGGCATATGTCCGGGGTGGCATGTGTCCGGGGTGGCATATGTCCGTCTACCCTAAAAATATCGGGAGGGCATATGTCCGGGGGGGCATGTGTCCGGATACCATCTAATGGTGTGAACACGTGTTGTTTTAACTGGTTTCACACATTTCATTGTTTGTATTGTACTATTAATCTAAATCACTTTATCAGCTGGACAAGTCCAGTTTTAAACATAATTTAGCACCACAGAAATTTGTACTTTTGTGTTTTTGCATTCTTTAAATTTAATTTCAAAAGGTATTCGACCTTTTGTATGCAATGTTTATATGTAGAAAAATGTGGAAAAAAACAAAAAAAACACATTACACGACTGTTAATGTTTAGTTTAAGTATACATAATGGAAATCGATATTTTGTCAAGTTTAAATTTAAAAAAACGTATTCAAAAACATATATGGTTTTGCGAAGGCTTTCGATAAATGTTCACTAGGATTTCCACTGAAAACGTATTTATTACACATTAAATATATAAATACAAAAAACAAAAAAAAAGAACTTTTTTCTTATTATTCAGTAAAATGACACATTTTCTCTTTGTTTAATAAGCTAAGAATGCTTGAATAATAATGCTACATTGTTACATTATTTGCTTTACCGATTGTTTGGTGGATTAAGAACTATACTCTGTAATTGTCTACACACTAAAACCTAATAAACATTAAACTGTACAACAAACATATTATGATGGCCGAATCGTTATACATATGGGGCGAATTGTTATACATATGGGGCGAATCGTTATACATATGGGGCGAGTCGTTATTAAACATGGGGCAAGTCGTCATGGGGCGAGTCGTTACATATTCGACGTCACCCTCCCCATATTCCATCCCAAGCGAGGTCTCGATATAAGGTATCTAGATATGAACTTTCATTGAAATATCTCAATGTGTTCTAAAGTTATTGAGCAGAAACCGTTTTTCTATTTTTAGTAACAGTGACCTTGACCCAACCCACCCCATATGCAATCCCAAGTGAGGTCTCGCTATAAGTTGTCTATGTATGAAGTTTCATTAGAATAGCTAAAACCGTTCTCGACTTAGAGATCTGAAACTAAAAGTTGACGCCGCCACTACAAAAAATGCCATACCCAAATCTAATAACCGAAATTTTTCTTTGAAAAATTTGGTTAAAAACTTGCTGATATGATGGAATAAAGGAATTTTTTTTTAAATTTTGGTTGTTTATTAGCTTTTGAAATTAAAACGACTTAAGTTCAACCAGTTTGGTGTTTTTGTCATTAAATCGTGGGGTTGGTAATGTTTTTGTCATTTTTTTGTTGTGTGCATATAAATGGTGTTGAGGGTACCATTCTAAAAAATCATGTAACTTTGAAACCGGATGAGATATTTGAAAAATTCTTTTTGTTTTCTGTATGGGAAAGATTCCATTACTTGATGGAATAATTATTGTTTTAGTAGCTAAGATAAAAAAAAATGGTGTTGCATTGCTACGAAAGGCTAACACCTTAACCACTATGCCATTCTGACTTCTATATTTTACCCTGCATTATTAACTGTATGTAAGTGTTCCATGTGTTGTCAACAATTTCAATGAAAACAACAGAAACACTCAAAATTATTCCATTGTTTAGCGTTAAAAACACTTTATAATTGTATCTATTTCAACAGATGATTACTCATAAACAAATTTTTTTTCAGTATATTTCTAGGTCTTTAGTGTAATTTTGCTCCCTTGTATGCAGTATTCTTTTATTTTTGGAATCGGTGACAAAAAGTGAAAAAAATTCAAATCGTCAATCAGTGAACAGGTCCCTTTAAATTAAAATTGTGTATACAGAGCAGGTAATTATTATGACATGAATAACAGTACAATAATGACTTATGTCAACAAATCATGACACATACATGTGTATCCATTTTTAAGTAAATTGTATACCTGCATGAATAATAATGACAGTCTCGACAATAAGGCAAATTTAAAGACATTTTGTTTTAACGTTGATTCATTCATCATGAGAGCTGCCATTTTGAAGCCGTTGCCAAACGTCTTTTATCAAATAAAATTCTATTGGTCCAAATTTTTTCTTTGGACCAATCATTTGCAATGTTTTAACAAAATATATGAGGGCTACATTTAGACGAATTCTAAAAAAATGTTTATTTTGTTGATTGCAGATAAAATATGAAAATTATAATTAATATAGTACTGAATATTATATTTGTAAAATAAACGTTATTATGTGTACTTTTATTTTCAAGAAGCTATAAAAGAAATTAAAAAGCATTTCCGTTTAATATAGGAAGTAAATCGGCGGATTCTTACAAAGATAAACATGGCAGCGATCAGTAGGAATTTTAGAGTTTACCATAAACTCGAACCACCATACAGTGTTATGGTCGAGAAAAAGAACTTCGAAGAAACTCTAATGTTCGAGAGCAACGCAGTTACTGTACTCTGTAAGACTTTGCCCTAAACACTCAGTCATAAATTATTGATCCGAAGCTCCCAATTAGCATAAAGTGTTAGACTTCTTTTCTCCCTGACATGCAACATATAACAAAACATAAATAAATAAATAATGCTGGCTTATTATAACAATAAAACCTTCGTCTATCGAAATAATTAAAATTTATATAAAAAAAATCACAAGTTTAAACAACTGTTGTGTCAATAAATTGTGCATGTCATTAGCCATCTATATTCGGGCAATACACCTATTACCGTGAATCTGAATATCATCCAATCAGAATTCAGAAAAATCATTTTCAGGGTTAAACAAATGATACTGTACAAAACTTCCGTCATATTACATTATATTTGATAAAAATTTTCATCTATTTTCTTTACATATTCACGGCTTTCCTTTGACCCGAGCTCCCGGGTTTTGACGCGTGAACATTTCAAAATACGCTTGTTTGACTCGCGAGGTAATTACTTCATGCTTCACCTTTGACCCGGTCTTGCGTCATACAGTATAACTCGGCTGGCTGATTATCCCAATCAGTCGAATATGAATGTCAAAGTTGATCAAACACTCAGCGATTATTGGTTGGAGGCGGAGTCAACTTTAAATAGACGCTGTCCATCAGCGGTCAAGTTACCATGTTGCTCCGCCCATTAGGCGGAGTTTTGTCGCTCAGAAAAATCTATATTGACCAACTAAAATACACACTTATATACGCTTCCAATGACGTGAACAATCGACCTATCGGCGTAAATCCCAACCATTAAATGTTTAAAATACAATTTACTCACCGCTTCCGCTGTTGATAATATCCACATTTAGTTTTGTTCCTAAATATAACGGCATTGTTTTAAATTACTTTCCTTCATATCTCGGGTGAAATTATTAATATATTTCCAAAATTTGAAATCTGATTTTAGCGAAAAATCTGACTTACGTAACATTTCTTATATCCAAAATATCTAACATCCAATTTTAGGGTTCCAGTGTCATAAATACATTTTTTGTGTATTTCATGTAAATCCTTTGTTTTCTAGAAAAGCGCGCTAACGTTATGCTGACACAAACGACGTCACGTTCCACGCATGGAAAGCGTGCATGTATCGACCAAGTACATACGTGTCATCTGAGAATAAAAACTTCCTATTGCAAAAACTTTGAAATCTTTTCTTTTTTATAAAACTTCGTAGTGCAAAAACGTTGCGATCTTTAGCATTTGAATAATTTTTATGGCAGTTTATTAATATACTTTGTAACAGTAAAACAATATTTGCGGACCGTAACTACATATATTTTTTTAGGAAGGAAAACCTGTTTTATTGTTGTACATGATATACGACTTCGTAAAAAAAAATTCTGTGGTATTTTTAGTATGTAAAGAATATTCTAAAATCGTCTTAATAATTATAGTAATAATAAATAATAATAATGGATCTAATAATAATAATATTAATAGATCTAATAATAATAATAACATTAAAAATAACAAAAATAATAAGAAGAAAATAAAATTAAATAAATTTTAAAAAAATAAGTTAATTAAAAATAATAAATTTAAATAATTTTATTAAATTATAAAATACAAATAATTAATTAAAACAAATAATAATAAAAAGATAGAAAACGAATGGAAACTACCCACAAAGCATCGACTCTTGAAGGTTTATATCGGACTCTTGGGGAATTTGATTTTGACTCTTGAAAATTTGACCCCAAGAGTCATTGACCCTTGAAATTCAAAGTCTAAGGAAAGCCCTGCATATTTATAGTAACTTTTTTTAACAATGCTGTTGAAAACAAACTTTCACAAGACTTGGACCTTTAATTGAGTTTATTAACCTTTGAAAACAACATAATTGATTGGAACCCAAAGTTGACTGCAGCCCGCAGCAAAATTTTAATGAAGGGATGGAATTTGACAAAATTGTTTGCACATGTGAACGATATTTATGTCTTTTGGAAATTCCTGGTAATAGGGATATCCTGGTAATAGGTATATGGAGTATATATCATAGTATTCATAGTTATACTTATAGCTTACTCCATTCGTCAGTGTTATGAACCCACAACCTTACCTTTAAACATTTCGTAACATAATATAAAAAAGGTACAGGTTACAATAGCTCTGACATATGTATACACCTGACATTCATGCATTATGCGATTGAATTATTTCCAACTTGGTTTTAATTGTGCACATGTTTCATATGTTAAAGTCTTTTTTATCAGACATCCAACGAATCTAGTGTTACTTTCTATATAGGGCTTAATTATAGAAGGCTAAATTCGTTGGAACATCTTCTTGCCAAAGGGCGTTTTTAATGGTGGAAGCCTGAAAGTTTAAATTTTCATCCATTCCTATTATTTGCTACAATAAAGTTATCCATTGATGTAGTTTACATAGACAACACTTAAACTGCTTAACATATGTAGAAATTTACATAGGACATGCATACATTCAAATTTAAACCTGTGTATTAATCTTCTAAATTTAGGTACAGACCGCCTTTATTTTGCCTTGTGTACTCCTTCAACTTTTATTAATAGAATCAACTGACCAACAGAAATGATGCAGTGCCCTGAGTTAGCAGATTATAGATAAAATAGAACAAACTGTTACACAGTGGGGGTTATGTAGATTTATTTAAAAAGGCAATGGTGTGTAGGTTTAAATTGTTCATGCATCCAAAATGAAAGTGTCATTCATTAACTTTTGAAAACTGGAAGTTTGAACTTCCTGGCCTCGGATTTTGGAAGTTTTGCTTATAATATTTGGAAGTTTTACATAAGTCCTGAGCATTACAGAAATGAAATGAAGTACTTTATAAAATTCAAGGTGTTTTTAATGCCAGTTCTTTTTCATAGAGTGCTTATATTCCGATTTATTCAGCGAAAGAGGTTAACATTTAGATAAATTATTTTTCTTTTACTTGTTCATCCTTACATGATGGAACTTCCATGGCTGAAATTTTGGAAGTTCTGCAACTTCCATGGCTGCAATTTTGGAAGTCCTGTGAAAAAAAACTGGGAGTAAATTACTCCCAAACTTCCCTTAATGGAAGCCCTGTGTCATTATAAAAAATATGTATGGAGCATTAATCTGCCCAGATATGTAACTTCTATTACAGTCCATTCACAATAACGATCTAATATCGAGACGTGAAAGTCGTGTTCAAGATCCTGTCAGTTATGTGCTGCAGCCCATATACAAATTAGCTGAATATTTGCCCAGCGCTAATACGTTATGCTGTAATATATTCATGCATGAAGTCATTGTCTGGTTAATGTGCTCGATATATGCAGTGGATCGAATAGCTGTGTAGACTATATCTTATTAATCATAGACCGTTATTAATAGAATACTGCCTGCCACAGCAGCACAATACTTTTTTATCACAGTAGAGATATACCCAGGGTTTTACATGGGCCCTGAAATGCAGTCGTCCGCTGGACTCGAGCATTTGGGCAGTGTACAGTACAATTGATACGGCGGTCTGTCTATACAAAATGGGGGTCCCACAGGGTTTGTGGTTGTTTCGCCCCAAGTTGTTTTCGCCCCAGTCCTCTTGGGACAACCAAATCATAATAAAAATGTTCCAATAAAAAATGCTTTAAGAATTTTACTTGCATATTTTATGTGTTTTAGACTTTTAGTTAAACGCAATTATGTATGTTTAATGATTTTGTTTTCATTAAAATACCACTGTATCATGCAATAAGGCTTTCCAAATCACCTCTAAAGAGGAATATAACAGTACACTAGTACATGTATATTTACTTGCAGCCTCTGCGGAAACTGATACCATCAAGCGACAGTACACAAAGATTCTGGACGCATACGGATGTCTAGGAGTGCTCAGCATTAATGTTGGAGGTTTGTTGATGTTTTTTTATTTGACACATCGTAATTGAAATAAACAAGTCATTATGGTCCTTGTGCAAAGTATTTGCTTTGTATTTTATATATTACCAGACAGCTGTTTTATCCAATGAATTGTTTTATTAAAAAATATACGAGACGTGTCACAGAAAATCAGGCTTAATGCATGTGCGTAAAGTGTCGTCCCAGATTAGCCTGTGCAGGCCACACGGGCTAATGGGGGATGGCACTTTCCGCTTTTATTATATTTTCTGTTTTAAGGAAGTCTCTTCTAAACATAAATCCACTATAGACTGCACAGGCTAATCCGGGACGACACTTTATGCAAATGCATTAAGTCCGGGTTTCCCACGACACGCCTCATATGTTTAATGTATTGTGCATTATTAGTCAGACCTTACAGTGAATGATCATGCCTCATTTGTATTTATAAAAATGTGAACTTTTCTTCATATACACATTTTCGTTTTAAATTTTGTTTTAATATGCATGAAAATATGCAAACCCTTACACATGTTTTTAATTTATTATTTAACATTAATTAAAGTATGAATATTTGTGTTTATTGTTCACCAGTGTTTACTTGACCTTTGTTGACATTTTTTCCAGGAGATGCCAATTTGCTGTTTCTGGTTATGGTAACTGGATGCGTCTCTGTGGGGAAGCTAAGCGACTCTGAGATATTTTGTATAACATCAACACACTTCGTGTCATTGCAAAATGGACCAAACGATGAAGAAAGGACTGTTGGAGTTAGGAACGTGTTGAACTCTCGAACGTTTTACTTTGCCTGGTCGCCTGTCGGTGACACATGGGATTTGACTTTGTGTGCACAGAGAAAGATCCAGGACCATGATACAGATAATAGATTTTTTTGGTGAGTTGCAATAATTTACTGCACCTCTTGTGTGAAATGTACACGACCAGCTTGACTGAGAAGTTCTAAGAACCCCATACAAGCATAATATAAGATATATTTACGACAGGCTTTCAATATAGAAATGACTATAAAAATAATCAATCACAACTTCAACTAGCCGCAGGGCATCTATATAGGCTACTAAAGAATTATCTAAAAATGGCATATTTTGCGTGTTTTTGGCAAATAATACAAAATGATGATACTATTGTGAAAGAAATATTTTTGCTTATTGTTTTTAGTTCACTTTTGCAACAAGTGCTTGTACAGTGAAACCTGTCTAAACTGAACCCTGTTAAAACTGAACCGCTGTTTCGGTCCCGATTTTTTATGCCCCCGGCATCTTGGTGCAGGAGGCATATAGTGATCGTCCTGTCAGTCTTTCCGTCCGTCCTTTTAGTGACAAGATTAAGTAGCTTTTACCATTTCATCTAGCACCTACACCTCTTACTATAACACTTTGATACTTACACAGTTGTTGCTTATGACCATTCCCTATCCACCCATATCACCCAACCTCACTTTGACCTTGACCTAATTTGGACTTATAATTTAAAAGTGCCATTTCTTGGTTAACTAGTTTTTACCGTTTCATCTAGCACCAGCACCGCTTACTACAAGACAAGAGATATTTACACAGTTGTTACTTATGACCGTTCCCAATCCACCCATATCACCCAACCTCACTTTGACCTTGAACTTGACCTAATTTGCACTTTTAATAATTCAAATGGGCTGTTTCTTGGTTAACTAGATTTTACCATTTCGTCTAGAACCAACACCGCTTGCTACAACACTTGGATACTACACAGTTGTTGCTTATGACCATCTCCAATCCACCCATATCACCCAACTTTACTTTGACCTTGACCCTGAACTAGTTTGGACTTATAATAATTCAAAAGGAGGGGTTCCGCTGGCTCAAAAAAAGTTGTCGCCACTAAAATTCGCCACTTTTAAAAAGTTAGAGCCAATTTTATTTTGTAAGTCATATATTGACATGCTTAAGAATCTAATTAACAGTAACTGTCACTATTAAATAGCATAGCATTAATAACTACATTATTATAATTAACATTTAGCAGTATACATGTAAGCATTACTTGTAGGAAATTAAGATTTTACAACACTTCATTTAAACAGATTTACTATCATTTAGTAATGTTGATCATTTTGTAGGGTCGCGAAAATATATGACAATATAAAAATAACACTTTACTGGCAGATTGGTAAATCCTCCTTCTAATTAAGATTTTTATTTGTTGATGTAACAACTCTCTGTCCATAATTCATGCTAAAATTCATCATGATTGGGAACAAACAGTTTGTTTATGTTCAGAAATAGGCTACTCAGTATATTTAGGTCAGCCTTGTTTTGGAATGAATGTTTACCACATGTCCGAAGTAGCTCTTTTTTGCTACCTGTGTTTTTGAACTGAAATTTCCCCTAATTGCAGATAAAATCATTACACAATGATAACTAGTCAGAAGATTAAAAATCAATAGTGCCGATTTGGATTTCAACTGAGTGTGACTGTGCCTAACCAAGCGGAAAACTGATGCTGTGACGTCAGAGATAGGCTTTCCCACCATGACACACTCGTCTGCAACAAGAGGCCAATTAATGATCTGAGAACAAACGATGCCCTAAGGCCATGTGTGGAGGCTCTGCGGTTACTTAATCTGCCCCAGTTTTGTTGCAATTGAGATTTCACATACCAGATTTAGCTCTGTCTAAAATTATGTTGTCACCAATAAAATTCGCCACTTTGAAAAATCTGTTGCCACTTTCGCAATTTTGTTGCATTTGGCGACAGTGGCGATCGACAGGGAAACCCCTGCAAAAGTGCCATTTCTTGGTTAACTAGATTTTATTGTTTCGTCTAGCACCAACACCGCTTACTTCAACACTTGGATATTTACACGTTTTTTACTTATGACTGTTCCAAATCTACCCATATCACTCAACCTCATTTTGACCTTGACCTCGACCTAATTTGGACTAAGAAATGGGCTACCCAGCACCAACCGGGGGCATGTGTGTTTATCAAACACAGAATCTTGTTTATTCTTATTTTATATGTCAATAAACCTTAGTAAATCGAACACTGTCTAAACTGAATACTGAACGCTTTTATCACAAATTTGATCTCAATCAACATTAAAAAACCTGAATTATCCGAACAGTGTATCCTGGCAAGTGTCACTTTGCAGTACCGGAGAGGTGTGAATCCGATAATTGGTGACACAAGTAGACACAAAGGGCATATTCGCCATGGTGATAATGGGGCAGTGGTGCAGTTAGCGATCAGCATACATGTACGATGATAATCAAAATATGCATTGTTGACATGCAAATAATTAAAATAATAAACACTGTTTTTGGTGATTTTGCATGTTCATAACTATCGGCTCTCAATTAAAATGCTGATAATTCTGGTGTAATAATTTCTATCGAACGGAATTGTTGATTTTGATTTTTGAATAATGTAGTACCAGTGCATTGTAATATGGGCAATATATTGCGGTATATATTGCGATATATATAGCGATTTGAGTCGGTGATACCGTTACACCCCTAGGTCCTTTTACCAGACCCTTCTATTTTTTGGAAAAAAAATCTGTGCTGCTTTGTTCTTTAGGCCAACTTAGGTTGTACTTTCTAACCACCCATGACTAATTCCAGGAACCGCTCGATGCATGTTCATCTGCAGAGGTACGGAATAGACTGCTCCGCCTGGCTTTTCAAGGCCATTTGTGGTGGGGTCGAAATACGCACAGTTTATGCTGCCCACCGCCAGGCTAAAGCGTGCCTCATTTCGCGCTTGAGTTGTGAACGCGCAGGCACCAGATTCAATGTGCGTGGAACTAACGACGATGGACATGTGGCTAATTTCTGTGAGACTGAGCAGGTATGTGTAAGAGTGTATATTATTCTTTTTAATTCTTGTCAAAAAAAATTATTGCGGTAAATTTATGTTTATTGTTGTCTTGGATTTTGGAGGTTTTATTTTGTGCAAAAATCTGTTAAAAACTTCAAATTATCTATCTTTATTGTATTGCCTGTAAAAGAAAATCTACACAGAACTGACAATAAAACATTGTAATATTTATCACCTTAATTTGTTACTGTACATGTTTTTGTGAAATTCTTTTATGTTATGTATTGAAGTATTTGCCATTTTGGAGAAACATTTGTATGGATATTTCGCATGAGTTTTTCTGTTTTGTCTCATAATTTTCAACCTCTGGCAGGTGATATTCCTTGAAGGTCAAATAGCGTCCTTTCTGCAGACCCGCGGCTCAGTGCCCCTGTTTTGGGAGCAGCCTGGAGTTCAGGTAAGTGTGCTTATTTCAGGATTTCATAAAATTAATTAAATTCTATCAACCGTTATTACAGTGAATATTAAATTTTGAAACTTTTAGTGCTTGTTTGTCTTGGTTTAGCTTTCTTGAATCACTTTGATTTTTTATTAAGAAAATTGTGTTCACATATTGTAGATATTTGATATGAGATATCATTTCTAAATTATATGCAATCTTAAATGTGGTCATTGAACATCTATTGTGGGTTTATTTCTACCAGGTTGGCTCTCACAAGGTCAAGATGTCCCGTGGTTACGAAGCCAGCGCTCCAGCCTTTGAACGACACCTCGCCATGATCAAGGAACAATACGGAGATCAAGTGGTTGTTAACCTCCTTGGAATAAAAGAAGGGGAGCATCTCCTTACCCAGGCTTTTTCGGTATGTTTGCTTCTTTCATATTTAACAGATCTGAGGACTGGCAAATTTAGGGCTCATTCTGTGTTGGCTTATAGGCTAGTTCTAATTTCGACCACTGTGTTGGTCTGTCTATCGATCTATCTAAATTTTGTTTCTATTTCATAACTACTTAATGCCTGGAAGGATTTTCATACAAGTTATGATCATTACTTCCCCTGACCATATTTACGCTATCTATTCTTCACAGTCAAAGGTCAAGGTCACAAAGGTCAATATCTGTGTCAAAGCAGTATGTGGGGGTATAAATCCACTTGAGTGCTAGTTTTGTTTATCCAGAACACATGGCTGTGCTGTTGGTTGTGGCAGATCTTTGGTCTATTGGTAACGCAATGGCTTCACAACCAAGGGCTCACAGGTTCCAACCCCGCTACACCCTAACCTACTAACTTGTCTTTCATATGTGACATTCGATCGAGGTGCAGTGTACTAGGTGCTTAACACCGGACACTAAAAGACCCAGAGTCGCCTCTGGGACCGGGCGTCTCCTGTATCTTGCACTATTTCCCGTAAACTAACTAGCAAGTCTTTTGGGGGCGATGGCTATATGGGAGAAAATCCCAGTGCACTCGACAAATGTTCTACACATTCACACATGCTTTTGGTTCACTTATAGAAATGAATTCTGATAATACACCCTGATAGATAAGAAGGATACTAAATTTGTGGTTACAATGGGTCACATGTATTGCCAGAACCACCACAAAGCCTCCCGATTTGCGTTGGATATTCCACTGATATCATTCGACTACCACACTGAATGCAAGGGAGGCAATTTGAAAAACCTGGAGAAACTTCGAGCAATCCTTCAGAAGTATTACGACAAATTTGAGTTCTTCTACAGTGAAGGTGGAGATGTAAAAAGGTATAATTTCGTAATGAAGTAAAAACTACAATATCCATAGGTGTTTTCCAAGTTTCGAATACATAACCAATTTGTAAAACAAAAAATGGTACTTTCATCAGTGTCTGTTTTGTTGTTTTTGTTTGAATTTTGATTTTTTGTTTGCACTTCTCTTTTTATTCTCATTACCAAATACTGTAAATAATCTTCCATTCCAGATGTCAGAATGGTTCTGTATTATTTTCTTCAATCCAAAATACCAGACTGGTTCTGTATTGTTATCTTCCATTCCAGATACTAGACTGGTTCTGTATTGTAATCTTCCATTCCAGATACTATACTGGTTCTGTATTGTTATCTTCCATGCCAGATACTAGACTGGTTCTGTATTGTTATCTTCCATTCCAGATACTATACTGGTTCTGTATTATTATCTTCTATTCTAGATATCAGACTGGTACAGTTCGAACCAACTGCCTGGACTGTTTGGACAGAACTAATGCAGTACAATGTTTGCTGGGACTTCAGGTTTGTTGATTTAATAAAAGAATGTTTTTGTGTCGTCTGAAAATGTGACATATTGGGGTTGCCTTTGGCGGCGGCGGTGTTGTCGGTGGCGGCAGTGTTGTCGGCTGCTCCTTTCAGTTTGTGCAGACAATAACTTGTGAAGCTTTTGTTCAATCTTCAGGAAACTTTATGGAAGTGTTAGTAGGCCAAAAAGGAAGGTTACTTTCGATTTTCGGCATAATTGCTCTTATCTTGAGTTATGCCCCTTTAAAAAAAAGTTATTTCAAATAAGGCTTGTGCAGACAATAACTTGAGAAGTTTTTGTGCTGTCATTATGAAACTTTATGAAAGTGTTAGTAGGCATAAAAGGAAGGTTAAGTTTGGTTTTTGGCATAATTACTCTTCAATGTGGTACTTGAGTTATGCCACGTCAGGCGACACATCCGACTTGCGGTGTTCTAGTTATTACCAATAAACACATTTTAGATGCATTTCTTTCAATTATGTTCAACAAAGTTCCAAGTTGGCAGTGTTATTTTCCCCTAAAGGGGAATGGTATGGGGGACCCTTCAGGAGGGGAAATCGCATCGTTTTTTTATGGAAAGGGGAAATTTTACAACTCATTGTTTAAGTGAGATTCAAAACGTGACTCTACTTCTTCCTTCACAGACTTGTCACAATTATCGCCCGCCATAATGAAATTAAAATAATTAAATAAAAAAAAAAAATGAAATTAAAAGAAATCAAAATGAAGTACAAAACTTAAATAACTTTATCAATAGTTTCGGTTACAAAGTGCGATTTTTTTTCCCTACTTATAGAAGCGATTTTTTTTTTCAAAAATAGAGGAAAAATTATTATAATTATACTTTTTCAGGAGGGAAATCGGGCATAATATCGACCTCCAAAATTGTAAGAGAAACACTGGTTGGTGACTAGTATTCTGTGATTGTAGATTCTGAACGAACAGCTGGCAGTCCTGGGTTTAGCTGATAAGCCGCAGATGGTGTCACGATTCACCGAGATCTACAAGCAGATCTGGATCCTGAATGGGGATCACGTCAGTATGATCTACGCAGGGACTGGGGCCCTAGGAGGGGGCAGGTCAAAGGTTGGTAGATACTTGTATTTATGATCAAAACCATAATACTAGCTAAATATAGTGCATTTTACTAGGTACCTGTGTATATTTTGATAAAAAATAATCCAAGGAATGTGATTCTTACTCCTTTAATTGGAACTGAAGAGTTTGGGTGAAACCCAATCTCATTAAAATCATCTCCAGTCTCCAGTCTGACGCTACTATATTATCCGCTGACTGGATCTGATGACTTCGCATTTGGGGTCACGTTCAGATGAACTTTTAGGAGCCAATCAAACTGTTGCCTTCGAAATCTCGCGGTATAACTTCATATATAAACCACAAATACTATGCACGAAATAAATGTGAACTTTGAATGTTTACTCGCCTAAGGTACCACTATATCCATTGTTATCGCCGTGAAAATTAACTAAATGATTTATTCCCGAGGATCAGCTGGAAATGCTTCACTTTTCAAAAACCGTGGCCAAACATTGCTGTGCAATAGGCATTTTCATTGGGCGCAGCAAGGCTGATGTTTTATTGTTCGGAAGGTCATTTGAACATGACCGGTTATACGATGTCTTCAGATCCTAACAATGTTAGGATTTTATTTTAATGAGATTGGGTGAAACCTTTGATGGGGGTAGAGTATTTTGCTCCCTAGGAGTGAGTTTGAAATTACACCCCTGTAATATTAGTGGCCACTGAGTTGCAGGTGTGTGTTTGATAATGCGGCTACTTTTCACATTTTGTAAGGCAATTTCAGGTCATAATTTATCACAGAAAGGGCAAAAAAGTATCAATACATTTTCTAGCAGGACACTCACTGAATGATATTGTGCAAAGGAGAACATAGTAAATTGACATCTTCCATCCGATTGTCCTTAATTTTTTGTGGCTACACCATCGTGTTTATGACCAAGATGACAATTCATGCACAACACAAACAGAACTATGAAATATCTGAAATGGGCATTTACAAAATCATAAGCTAAAATTGGACATTTAATAAAACAATAAAACGAAACAAACAGAATGTTTACCATATTCTTCCTGATAGTACCAGAATTGCAGAGGTCAGATATTTGAGGTGGTTTTTTTATCGCCTATTTGGGGCCGAAATTCGGCCCAATTCCTCTGCTTAAAAGGTATACATTTTTCCCCTATATTTACCTTAAAATTCCCCCCAGAATGTAACTTAAAGCTTTATTTTAAAAAAATAAACAATTGGACAAAAATTGACAGAGGAATTTTCTTAAAATATCTCAGCAATTTTTCATCAAATCAATTTAAAGTCAAAGTTATCATTGGTTACAGCAAAACAATTGATTAATTAATGTTTTATAACAAAGAAGAATATAAACATGTAAATTTACTAATAATGCTTTTCTAAAAAAAATCCCCTTTTGCCATAAAATTCCCCATCTGAAGGGCCCCACCACCTTTCCCCCAAAGGTGAAAACAAACACTGGGTTAAGAGTAGTGTGGGGTGTCCTTGGGGGAATCTTGTTTTGTCTGATCTGTCATGGAATGGTTGCTTCTATGATCCATTACATGTCAGGGATGTCAGAAGATTTTGAAAAACATGTGTCAAATGAGTTGACCCATGGCTTAAAATTTCAAGGGTTCAAAATCAAAATTATGAAGTCAAAATTCTGAAGTCACAAGAATTTTGTGTCTACATATTTGTAAAATGCTATTCAAATGGTAATTAGTGATAATTAAAGGTTGAGACGTAAAAAATTGCAAAAATGAACACCATAAGTATGATATATTTGTTTATTGTTTAATGCTTTTAAAATTGGCAAATGGAAAAACAGTGCATCAAAATGATGCAAGACAGAGTATTTGCTCGAGTCAAAAACATGTAAATTGCAATTTGCTTGCGTCAAAATGCAGGATTCTGCGTCTAGTGAAATCCCTGCATGTATATTATATGTGTGGATTATGCAGACATCTGATGCGGCCCGTTCAGCCACCCGGACAATCCAGAACAACTTCCTTGACAACAGTAAACAAGAGGCCATGGACATCCTGTTGCTAGGCAGCACTCTACGAGGGGAATGGGCCGACAAGGCACGGGCCCTGCTGCTTACTAGGAAACTGAATGGTTTGTGAACTTTTCTGTCTTCTTATTCGTCTGTTTATAACCCAAGACAACTAAGGGATTTATGACCATTTCTGACTTGTCTGTTTTGTACCCAACAACTTAAGGGTTTGTGAACTCTTTGTGATGTTGACTTGTTATAACCACTCTGCTTTATGTGTGTATTTTTATGTTACCTTTAAAAGTATTCTAAAGAAACCAGCTAAGCATTTGTCATTTTTAACCATATCACATGCTTGTGTGTGTGTATAATGGTCTGCAAATCTTAGATCAAGCATGATTACGGTAGATTATCTTGCTTTAAAAACAATATTATTTGTACAAATCATGTCAGTCCAATTTAAATAAATTTTACATGTATTTTATAACACAGTATATCTGCATTAGTTGTTGATCGGCCACATTATAAGAAGTATAACTATCAATTATAGAATCTTCGACAACCGTAAAACGCTATATTTTCAAATGAAAATTTAGAGTGAACTGCAATTTTGACTGCAAGTGTTCCATGAACAAACGCCATCTGTTCCAGCATCACCCCAGGTTCTGTACAACGTGATAAGCCAGTACCGAGAATACATCGACACCAGCACCATTCGGGTTTTCATCGGCACATGGAATGTCAACGGGGGCAAACATTTTCGCAGCATCGCTTTTAAACACCAGTCTGTGAATGACTGGTTACTTGATGCACCCAAAATACTGCAGGAAATCAAACCTGGTAGGTAGTAGTGACTCTAATACCCCAGTCAAGAAGGTTATGTTTTTGTCGGATTTGGTTGGAATGTCAGTAAGTCTTCGAAAGTTGGAAATGGCCCTATAAACGTAAGTGTACAGTTTTAGGCAAAAATTTATGAATTGATTTGCATCAAATTTTCTTCGAATGCTGGAAACAAGGAACAAATGATTAGATGTTAGTGGTAATCTGGATCACCATCTGGATCCATGGATCTTTTTAGGATTCTTTATTACTGGTAGATAAGGTAAATGTGTGCCTTAGCAGAAGTGTATGCTTTCCGAGAGCTTTCTTGTGTTCTAACTTTGGATTGAAATAAAACATGCCATTCAAGCGATTTTGTTATTTTTCCCATTAGTTAGTGTTTTCTTTAATTGTTTTATTTCCTTCCATATTATATTCTTGGAGAACAAACATACATACCATTTATATATTAAATTTACTTTCAAAATTCTGAAGAATTTTACAAATTTCACTGTTTTGTTAGACACTGTTTACTACAACTTGACACTGTTTACTACAACTTGTGTTGACATGTATAAGATTTAAACTTTGTTAATAACTCCTTTTACAAATACTTTCAGGATTATTACAATTAATGAATCTTTTCTCTCATGTAAGTCTTTTCACTGCCCTAGAGCTGCTGCAGGAGGAGGTTGATTACAGCGCCCCGGTGGATATTTTTGCCATCGGCTTTGAAGAAATGGTGGACCTGAATGCCAGCAATATAGTAAGCACTAGGTAACGACTCCATCCTTTTCTACCATTTCTTATACACATATTTTTGTCTACATCGACTTCTACAGCCTTCACTTGTGAACGTGTATGAACTTGGTCACAGAGTGGAGAATTGTGTTGCGGCCCACTTCGCTCAGTAAGGAGAGCAGTAAGGGGTCGGTTGGCTGCACAGTTTTCTCACCCTGTGAAAACTTTATGTGGCGCATCGTGGGAAAACCGGACTTAATGCATGTGCGTAGTGTCGTTCCAGATTAGCCTGTGCAGTCCTCACTGGCTAATCCGGGATGGCACTTTCCGCTATTATGGTATTTTCTGTTTCAATGAAGTGTCTTCTAACCATAAATCCACTTTAGGCAGAAAGTATCATCCCGGATTAGCCTTTGCAGACTGCACAGGCTAATCCGGGATGACTTTTTACGCACATGCATTAAGTCCGGTTTTCCCACGATGCACCCCTTATCTGTTATTAAACATTTAAAGTCAGGTCAGTCGCTTGCTGAAAGACGAAGGATTAGAACTATTGATTGATGTTCGGAAAAACTCTCTGACCTTCGATAATTACAGGATTTTTATAATTGATTGCTTCAAATGACGGTTTCTAATCTACATCATTTCTTGCATCATTGAATATTTGCAAAACTTCATTAAATTGCCCGAGATATTCAACATTCCTGTGTTAAACTGGCTAAAGGAGAACCAAAAAAAAACATTTTGCTCTGAAGATTTCTTACAAACTTACTTAAACACCAGATTTCGCACAAACTTGCCTAAACATCAGTTTGTTAATGTCCCGTGTCTCTATTCCACACAGTCAGACCAACAGTCGTGAATGGGAGAAGTACATTCAGAAGTCGATATCTCGGGACCACAAGTACGTACTGCTGACCAAGGTGCAGCTGGTCGGCGTGTTGCTGTACGTCTTCATTCGACCACATCTGGCACCGTTTATCAGGTAACGCAATGGCTTCCTTATTACTTTATAATTGTACAGTGCCAAAAACAAAGTTTGAAATGAGGAGAATATAATTGTCTTACGATTTTATTGTTACTTTTTCTTTGCTTCGATTCTGTGTCCAGAATAATGTTTTAATGTTTATTTGCTCATCTTATAAAGTAACAGATTGCTGATGTTCAAAAATATGGATTTTAATAATCATGTCATGTCTCTATACTGGAATGTTTAATTGATGAAGTGATATTTGAAAAGTAAAAGAGTTTTTGTATAATGTGAGACAAAAGGGAACACAATTAGTCTTGATAATATCTCGCCCTAAAACATTGATTTTTGCGTACCAAAGGGAAGTGCTACAGTTTCTCCAATGGCTGAAAAAAGCACTGTCTGTACAATGTTTTGTGAATATTTACAGGGATGTTGCCATAGATACAGTGAAAACTGGTCTGGGAGGGGCGACAGGAAACAAGGGTGGCGTAGGGATACGTTTTCTCATCCACTCAACGTCCGTCTGCTTTGTTTGCGCCCATCTGGCTGCCGGCCACTCGCAGGTCAACGATCGAAACAATGACTATGCAGAGATCTCCAAAAAGATGTCTTTCCCTATGGTAAGTTTCTATGGTCTAATGCAATTGCTAATTACATATACATATCAAAAAACTGCACAGAATTAACGGTATTGACATTCGCTAATACTGTCTATAACAATATGTATGTTCTTAAAATTGTATGTATGTACTGTCACTATAATCAGTTTGTTTATAATGGTTTTGTAACTTGTGTAATCACAGCAAAAAGCAAATATTTGTTTGGTACAATAAATGCAAGAAAAGGTCTTTCAAACCATTATCCAAATCCATTGACGTATTTCAATGTAAGACTAAAATTGTAGGGAATAATTATGCAACACTTAATATACAGCTGGGCTGGTATTCGCAAAGCATCTTAAGTAATTATGCCCCCTTCAAAGAAGTGGGGGTATCTTGCTTTGCACCTGTTTGGTCGGTCGGTCGGATGGTCGGTCTGTCTGTAGACCATTTTGTTTCCGCACGATATCTAGAGAACGCTTTGACCTACGATCATGAAAGTTGGTATGCTGGTTACTTGGGAGGAAAGGAAGACGCCTATAAATGTTGAGGTCAACAGGTCAAAGGTCAAGGTCACCGTTGCTAAAAATAGAATAACGGTTTCCGCTCAATAACTTGAGAATGCATCGAGATATTTTAATGAAACTTTATGCATAGATACCTTATATTGTGACCTCGCTTGGGATTGCATATGGGGTGGGTGGGGTCAAGGTCACCGTTACTAAAAAAAGAAAAACGGTTTCCGCTCAATAACTTGAGAACGCATTGAAATATTTTAATGAAACTTCATACATAGATACCTTATACTGAGACCTCGCTAGGGATTGCATATTGGGGTTGGTGGGGTCAAGGTTAAGGTCACCATTACTAAAAATAGAAAAAAACTGTTTCAGCACAATAACTTGAGAACGCATCGAGATATTTTAATGAAACTTTATACATATATGCCTGATATTGAGACCTCGCTTGGGATTGCATATGGGCTGGGTGGGGTCAAGGTCACCGTTGCTAAAAAAAGAAAAACGGTTTTCGCTCAATAACTTGAGAACACATTGAGATATTTTAATGAAACTTCATACATAGAGACCATATATCGAGACCTCGCTTGGGATTGCATATTACAAAAATTTCTTAGCAATTGCACATATTCACCACTTGGCTGCAAGTCGGAGGGCATACATGTTTTACAAACATCTCTTGTTTCTTAAATTGTTTCACAGAAGTGCAAAATTTGAATGTATTACATTTCTTTACTTAATAAACAGATGCATATGTTGTTGATATTGTTCAAGTAACACTTTCGTATTGATGCTAGTTTAAAGTGATACTTAATGCTAAACTGTTTCTTTTTGGAATTATACAGTTGAGGAAATTTCCAAATTTAAGGATAAGAATAAAATTTAACATAAGATGCTTGGTGAATATCACCCCTGATCTTCATTATCTTCAACTCACTTAAGTTGAAGTTCAGGATATGTTGAAGTGGAAAACAATTATTAGTTTACATAAAATGAATATGGTTACCTCAAAGTCTTAATTAGAATTTTCAGTTATGTCAAAGTGTTTTTCTATCACAAGAAGTAATTCCACACTTATTTCTCTCCGTTGATCTCAAAGTGTTGACACCTGTGACAATATGTATCGAGCCACTACCAAGTTTGGCACAAATTGCACATACTCAATACCTCCTTTCTCATATTTAAACGAGTATGTGTTAACTTTAATGCATACAGTTTAGTATATGTATACAGGATCACAATGTTAAATTGCGATTTATTGAATATTAAGACTAAATACATGTACTTCTAAAAGGTATTTGGATATGTCGCACTTTAGATACTTTGAAGTCATTTGTGTGCTCGCGGCAACTTCTAGATAAGGAAGCTCAGCTATAGATTTTTAAAAAATTTACATAGTAGGTGTACTTCATTTTCTTAAGATTTATATTTCAGGTTGGAAGATGCTTTTTGTTAGCTTGAACTACAAAAAATAGATGTACAGTATATTTGAGCTTGTCATGGGAAAACTGGGCTTAATGCATGTGCATTAAGTGCTGTCCCGGATGAGCCTGTGCAGTATTTTATGTCTCAAGGAAGTCTGTTCTAAACATAAATCCACTGGAGGCGGAAAGTGCCATCCTGGATAAGCCTGCAGGGGTGGCGAAATCTCAAAAAAAACTTACTTGTCCACGGACAATTAATTATGAAATTTAACTTGTCCGTTGATGAAATCCACTTGTCCGTATATATTTATAAATGCATGTATTGAATGATGTGAAATATTCTGCAATAAATCAAAATGTGTATGTCTTGTTTGATTTTGATATCTGCATAGTGCATACTTTATCCATGGGAAATCATTAAGCCAAGTTTGCTGAAAACTTCTTGCACGTTTTGTTGAATCATATTTCTTATCACAATCTTTTTAAGTTTTTTTTGGGGTGGTGGACTATTCAAAGCTTCAGGTTTCTGTTCCGAAGTTGAAGATTTTATTAAAAAACGTTCCATTGTTTACCGTAAAAGTCGTCTGAAATAAGATTGCAGACTGCGTTTTGTTTATTTTAATGCAACATGATAAAATCCGTTACGAGTGCTAAAAAATAAACACCCGTCTACACTGCAGCCTAAAAGTCGGATCGTATGTTGAAAATGCGGAACGCCGTATATAGCACACGTTTTGCTCCGCAAATAGCACCGACAATGCAAATGCATGTTAACATCCGGTTTTGCGAAACTGAAATTCGGCTTAATTTTTTTTTTTCTCTGAGCTGTTTTCTAAAAAAATTAATGTCCACGGACAGCTTGATTGATGAAATTCAGTTGCCCAGACGTACAAATGTACGACTCTGACAACTCGGACATTTGATTTCGCCACCCCTGGCCTGTGTGGACTGCACAGGCTGACCTGGGACGATACTTAATGCACATGCATTAAGCCTGGTCTTCCCACGACATATCCCATTTAAAGAATATTTAATATTTTCTCACTATGGTGTTCTCTATTTCTTAATGCAGGAAGTTTGCAAAGTATGGTCTGCTGTTGTAATGTAGTTCTATATAAACATGTATACTTGTATAACGATGTAGATCAGGCTAGACCATATTGTTTCTATTAACCATCCATTGTGATGCTACAATATTTATTGCATTGCCTTTCTAGAAGATATTCAGGTCATAATGGTGTAGTGGATATTGTGTCCGCTTTGCGACGATCCCCACACAGGGAGCGTTCTCAAGACCATTCCAAAGACACCAACTACTGGTTCTTCCCAGGAATCGGACTCGAGAGTGTCTCTATAAGCCTAAGGCTTTCCATGCATCAAGCTTAAACTAATACGAGGTGCGTCGTGGGAAAACCGGACTTAATGCATGTGCGTGAAGTGTCATCCCGGATCAGTCTGTGCAGTCCGCACATTCTAATCCAGGATGGCACTTTATGGTATTTTCTGTTTCAAGGAAGTCTCTACTAAACATAAATCCTCTGCAGGCGGAAAGTGCCGTCCTGAATTAGCCTGTGCAGAATGCACAGGCTGATCCGGGACTAGACTTACGCACATGCATTAAACCCAGTTTTCCCATGACGCGCCTCAAATAGGTTTAGACTAATATCATTATGAAGATTATTCATATATGCCTGTCTCTGCATGCATTGTCGGGACGTGGATATTTATCAATCTCATTAAAATCATCTCCAGTCTGTCGCTATTATATTATCTGCTGACTGGATCTGATGACTTCGCATTTGGGGTCACGTTCAGGTGACTGTTTCAGGAGCCAATCAAATTGTTGCCTTCAAAATGTTGTGGTATAACTTCATATATAAACCACAAATATTATGCACGAAATTAATGTGAACTTTGGATGTTTGCTCGCCGAAGGTACCACTGTATACATTGTTATCCACGTTTAAATTAACTGTAAATGACTTATTCCCGAGGATCAGCTGGAAATGCATCACTTTTCAAAAACCGTGGACAAACATTGCTGGGCAAATGACAATTCCATTGGGCGCAGCAGAGCTGATGTTTTATAGTTCGGAAGGTCATTTGAACGTTACCTGTTATACGATGTCTTCAGATCCTAACAATGTTAGGATTTGATTTTAATGAGATTGGGATATTTATATGCATGGAATTGTGTAGGCATGGCAAAGCAGCGACTGAAAATGTTATGCAGTTCCATTGCAGGGCATTTACTACATTGGCCACAGATTTTTTTACTTAAGATTGTTATCATGTTTGGGCATGTAACACAGAAATATTAATTTTAGCATTAAAGCAGCAGTCCAGAAATATATTAATAAAAATAAAACTTTGCAGAAATCATTTCTAATGGACATCTTAGTGATCAAAATACAAAATACGCATAGAAATTGGTGAAATAATAACATTTTGGTAACTTTTTATTTGATAGTTATCTGTATGCGATAGCTGATGATGCCTCTGGAGTAAATCAGCATGTACATTAGTGTATATATTTCGTTCGTACCAAGCGTTTTTGAACATAGACATTTTTAAATGCCTTTCGTGAATGAGAAACTGTTTTCAGTCGAATAAATGTCATTAACGTTCATTACAACTAATGCTAATTTAAGATGTATTGAATTGTATTCTATGGACTGCGGCTTTAACTGATAACAGTGGGGCTAAGAATTTTATGTGGTAGCATTTTTAGCTCACCTGAGCACCAAGTGCTCGGTGAGCTATTGGTATAGGGGACCTCTCCTATGTTGTCCGTCGTCCGTGTGCCGTCAACAATTGGGTTCATTCTCAAGCTGGAGACTTCACTTTTTATCCAATCTTAACCAAATGTGCACAGTTTGTGTATGACCATACAATCTCGGACGCAATTGTTATTGGGTCACATCACACCTTAACACCAGAGTTATTGCCCCTTTTTGATGCAAAAACAGTGCAAAAATGCCTTTTTCCAACATATAAACTTTATTTTCCATCCAATCTTAACCAAACTTTCACAGTTTGTGTATGACCATCAGATCTCAACAGACGCCAAAAATGGGCAAGATGGTATTTCAAACACCAGAGAAATTGCCCTTTGTGTATTTAAAAAATATACAAAAACGGACATTATTCATGATATACTTCATTTTTCATCCAATCTTCACCAATCTTGCACAGTTTGTCTATTACCATGATATTAAAGTTGAAGTCGAATATTAGCAAGATCGGACCAGAAGCACTGAAGTAATTGCCCTTTGTGAACAAAATATGCAAAAATTGACATTATTCAGGATTGAGACTTAATTTTTAGCTTGACTATTCTAAGAATAGGTGAGCTTTTCTACTACCCTCGGCGTCCGCGTCCGCATCTGAATTTGGTTCAAGTTTTTATTCAAAAGTCTTGTAACTTCAAAACTACATAAGTTATTCACTTACAACTTGGAATATACCTTGGTCATCAACTCCAGTGTCAGGGGCAACAAAATCCATAACTCTGTTTTGTATTTTGACAGAGTTATGCCCCTTTTTCACTTAAATTTTCTGGTAAAAGTTTATATTCAAAAGTTTTGTAACTTCAAAAGTACATAAGTTATTCACTTGAAACTTGGAACTAACCTTTGTCATCAACTCCAGTATCAAGGGCAACTTTCCCTATAACTCTGTTTTGTATTTTGACAGAGTTATGCCCCTTTTTCACATGGATTTTCTGGTTAAAGTTTATATTCAAAAGTTTTGTAACTTCAATACTACAAAAGCTGTTCACTTAAAACTTGGAATATACCTTTGTCATCAACTCCAGTATCAGGGTGCACATTCCCCATAACTCTCTTTTGTATTTTGACAGAGGTATGCCTCTTTTTCACATAGATTTTCTGGTAAAAGTTTATATTCAAAAGTTTTTTAACTTCAAAACGACATAAATTATTCACTTGAAACTTGGAACTAACCTTTGTCATCAACTCTAGTATCAGGGGCAACAATACCCATAACTCTGTTTTGTATTTTGACAGAGTTAGTCCCCTTTTTACTTAGATTTTCTGTTTAAAGTTTATATTCAAAAGTTTGGTAACTTCAAAACTACATAAGTTATTCACTTGAAACTTCTATCTAACCTTTGTCATCAACTCTAGTATCAGGGGCAACAATACCCATAACTCTAATTTGTATTTTGACAGAATAATTCCCCCTTTTCACATAGATTTTCTGGTTAAAGTTTATATTCAAAAGTTTGGTAACTTCAAAACTACATAAGTTATTCACTTGAAACTTGGAACTTACCCTTCGTCATCAACTCTTGTATCAGGGACAACATAAACTATAACTCAATTTTGTATTTTGACAGAGTTATGCCCCCTTTTCACTTAGATTTTCTGTTTAAAGTTTATATTCAAAAGTTTGGTAACTTCAAAACTACGTAAGTTATTCACTTGAAACTTGGAACCTACCTTTTGTCATCAACTCTGGTATCAGGGGCAACATTACCCATAACTCTGTTTTGTATTTTGACAGAGTTATGCACCTTTTTCACATAGCTTTTCTGGTTAAAGTTAATATTCAAAAGTTTTGTAACTTCAAAACTACACAAGTTATTTACTTGAAACTTGGCACTAACCTTTGTCATCAACTCTAGCATCAAGGGCAACATTACACATAACTCTGTTTTGTATTTTGACAGTTAGCCCACTTTTTAGATACACTTTGTGGTTAAAGTTTTTATTCCAAAAATTTAGAAACTATACAAGGCTTCACTTAAATTTTTTGTATTTTAACAAATTTATGCCCCTTCCACTATCCAAAATATGTATCAACTGTAATACTTCGAATAGTCAAGCGCGCTGTCCTCTTGACAGCTCTTATTCATTCAATTTTCACCAATCTTGCACAGTTTGTCTATGACCATAAGATTAAAGGTGAAGTCGAATATAAGCAAAATCGAGCTAAAAACACCAGATTTATTGCCCTTTGTTTGTGAAAAAATATACAAAAATGGACAATTTTCAGGATAGAGATTTCATTTTTCATCTTATCTTCACCAGTTGTGCACAGTTTGTGTATGAATGTAAGACTACATGTGAAGTCGAATATAAGCATGATCAGGCCAGAAACACCGGAGTTATTGCCCCTTGTGTTTGGAAAAAAACATCAACAAGTTATCAATGATTGGCTTGCACACACGATTCTTTATTCAATTTTGACCAAACTTACACATTTTGCGTATGACCATAAACATTGATTGATACATTTGATTTCTTAAAGTTGCAAACCTTGCATGCAGTTATTCGTACATGCAACATTGATGGCTTCAGAGCCTGCAATAATATCATTTATCATCATTGGACAGAAAATTATCAAAGAAAAAGCAAAACTTGACCTTATAACACAACCATCGCCAATATCGCATTGCAACTAGTTCTCCAAAACTGTCTGCGAAAAAGACATCAAAATCTACTGTTTCTGCATTTTCCAGAATTGTCACTGACTTAATGAAAAAGGGTCAGGTAAGAATATCGAGAAAAATGATTTGAGAACCATTAGCAAAAACACAGCACATCCACTACTGAACTCGTACTTTAGTTAGCCCATTGCACTAACTGATGTTTTAAATCAAAATTGATCCTATCCCCCTTTGCGTGTTGTTCAGATACCTTAAATTTTCAAGCCTGTCACAACAGTTTGGTCTTCATCTGTACCAGTTCTCATTTCTGGGCTTTAACTACTTATTTCTTGTACACCATGCCGTTTAATGATTGGATCGATTGTAATCTAATTGAGTAGGTTACAAAACAGTATATATTGTCAAACCGGCTTCATAACACCAGTTCTCAGGTGAGCGCTTTGGGCCATCATGGCCCTCTTGTTGGAAGGATTCTTTTTAAATTTCTTGTCATCATTACACCTCATTCAGAAAATCAGAACATATTCTGCCCTTGATCTGAAAATGTTCATGACAATTTTTTTGTTGGTAGTATTTATGTTTCTGTGTAGTTGAGTGTGTAGATTAGTTACATGTAAATATATCAGGCATGTCCTGGGAAAACCAGACTTAATGCATGTGCGTAAGGCGTCATCCTGGATTAGCCTGTGCAGTCTGCACAGGATAATACGAGACGACACTTTCGTCCTACATTGGATTAATGTTTAGAAGAGACTTACTTGAAATAGAAAATGCCATAAAAGCGGAAAGTGTCGTGCTGGATTAGCCTGTACAGACTTCACAGGCTAATCTGGGACGACACTTTACGCACATGCATTAAGCCTGGTTTTCCCACAACACATCACATATGTTTTTGAAATGACTTGTTGGCTAAATTCTATTTAGAGTTGTACATATGTATATGTATGCAAGTTGTAATAGTTTGTGAAAATAATGGTGTTGGCTTTAAAATATTTTTTATTTATTAGATAGTTAAAAGTATCTTTTTTTGTGTACATGGTTAGTTTTTGTGAAAATCTTCATTACTGATGGACATTAACAGATGATGAATTAACTTAAAATTGTTTTAATACTTTATTTGTGGCATGTCGTGGGAAAACTGGGCTTAATGCATGTGCAGACTGCACAGGCTAATCCGGGCGACACTTTACGCACATGCATTGAACCCGGTTTTCCCACATCACGCCTCATTTAATGTTGAAATATGCATTTCTACTTGTGTTTTATGATTGTGTTTCAGCCATTGAAGGCCTTTGGTGAAAATGTAATTAGAAATGAGGCATGTCGTGGGAAAACCGGGCTTAATGCATGTGCATAAAGTGTCATCCCGGATTAGCCTGTGCAGTCAGCACAGGCTAATTCGGGACGACATTTTCCGTTTTTATGGTATTTTCTGTTTCAATGAAGTCTCTTCTAAAGATAAATCAACTTTAGGCGGAAAGTGCTGTCCTGGATTAGACTGTGCGGACATTAAGCCCGGTTTTCCCACGACACGCCACAAATAATGAATTATGAAATCTGCACAAGTGCCTGAAAGACTGCTGAAATTCTTGTATGATAAACAAATAATGAACAATGATTGTTGCTTTTATTATCTATTGATTATTTTCTGGGCAACTAAACTGCTTAGCCTTTAAGTTATAAAAACATGCAAAAGTTACTCCGTTTAGAGATGGATGCAACCAAGGCCCATAACTCTGACAAAGTGGTATAAATAGTTGGGCGCACTGTCCTGAGACAGCTCTTGTTAACGTATATGATAAAGTTCCATATGGGAAACACTTTGTTTTATAAGATGAAATGATCAAAAGTTCTGTTATCAATTTTCAATTTCAATAATAATTTTCCTACATTAACTCAGCATTGTACTTACTGCTAAAAAAAAGAAAACAAAAAAAATGGGAGTGTAACTCTAACAAGCAAACAAAACTAAACTTAAAATTGTTACGTTGTACTACTCAATGCTTAAAACAACAAAAATAATGAAAGTGCCAACAAGTAAAAACAATAGTGCCAGTACTTAAAAAAATGTAAATATGTGAAACTTAACTGATACATGATGATCTCTGGAAATTCTTTTCTGATTTTCTTGGGCTTGCAACTAAAATTGTGTCAAATTGAACTTGGACAACCATCATCTTTGCTCTGTCTGGCATCTATGCATGATTTCATAATGCATGACGACACAAAACACTGTAAGCACGAACTACTTAAGGCAGTTATGTACAATCCACAAAGTGAATTACTACCTTCCCGAGAATCATTCAGAAGGCAAAATTATGAACAATAGTTCCCACCTTATGATATAGAGTTCCCACCTTATGATATAGAGTTCCCACCTTATGATATAGAGTTCCCACCTTATGATATAGAGTTCCCACCTTATGATCTAGTTCCCACCTTATGATCTAGAGTTCCCACCTTATGATATAGAGTTCCCACCTTATGATATACAATCAAATTCTAAAAGAAAACCCCATTTATCCTAGCTCCCAAAACCATGTCCCATTTGCACAGCGTGACCTTTATACATATATTTATGTACAGATATTTTCTAGACGGACGTACTTGATAATATTCATATGTGTAATGTATGGAGGTCACTTCTATTATTACTTGATTGTAATATATTAAAATTGTTCGTGTTTTACAAATTTGGCTAATTTTGTTGTTTTTCATGATAGAAAACTTTATTGTTTTGAGCTCACCTGAGCACAACAAGCTCATAGTGAGCTTTTGTGATTCCCTTTTGTCTATTGTTCATCGATCATCATCAACATTTACCTTGTGAACACTCTAGAGGCCACATTTATTGCCCAATCTTCATGATACTTGCTCAAAACATTTGCCCTAATGATATCTCGGACATTTTTGAAACTGGGTCATGTGGGGTCAAAAACTAGGTCACTAGGTCAAATTGAAGAAAAAGCTTGTGAACACTCTAGAAGTCAAATCTTTTGTCCAATCAAGATGAAACATGCTCAGAATATTTGTTCTTATCATATCTCAACCAAGTTTGAAAATGGTTCAGCACAGTTGAAAAACATGGCCGCCAGGGGGCTGGATAGTTTTCCTTATATTGCTATATTAAAACTTAAAACAGCTAGCAAACACTCTAGAAGCCTCATTTATTGCCCAATCTTCATGAAACTTGCCCGGGACATTTGTTGCGACGATATCTCGAATGAGTTTGAAACTGGGTTATGTGGGGTCAAAAACTAGGTCACTAGGTCAAATTGAAGAAAAAGCTTGTGAATACTCAATAAGTCAAATCTTTTGCCCAATCAAGATGAAACTTGCTCAGAACATTTGTTCTTATGATATCTCATATCGGCCGAGTTCGAAAATGGTTCTGCTCCATTGAAAAATATAGCTGCCTAGGGGTGGTGCATTTTTCCTTATATGGCTATATTGAAAACTTCAAAAAGCTTGTGAACACTCTAGAGGCTACATTTATTGCCCAATACTCATGAAACTTTACCAGAACATTTGTTCCAATGATATCTCGGATGAGTTTGAAACTGGGTCATCTGGGATCAAAAACTAGGTCACTAGGGCAAATTAAAGAAAAAACTTTGTGAACACTCTAGTGGCGGCATTTATAGCCCAATCATCATGAAACTTGCTCAGAACTTTTGTCCCAATAATATCTCCGATGAGTTCGAAACTAGGTTGCGTGGTGTCAAAAACTAGGTAATCAGGACTGAGGACCATATGGATCTGTTGTTTAAGAAATGGGAATAGTCCATCATTGTGGTTTTTGCATTTAATGTAAAAATAAAAATAAAAAACTTTCATTATTATGCCCCCCATCAAAGATGGCGGGTATATTGGTTTGCTAATGTCGGTCGGTCTGTCCGTTGGTCGGTAGACCACTTCGTTTCCGCTCTTTAAGTTCAACAGTTTTTATCTGATCTTCACCAAACTTCATGAAAATGTTTGTGTTCATAATATCTAGGTCAAGTTTGATAATCAGCGAAATCGCCCTGGGAATTGTGGAGTTATGGTCCTTGAATTATCAAAAGTTGGCCCTTTTTAGCTGTTTCTGCTCTCTAAGTCCAACAGTTTACATCCAATCTTCACCAAACTTCATGATGTTTGTAATAATAATATCTAGGTCAAGTTTGATAATCAGCCAAATCGCCCCATGAATTGTGGAGTTATGACCCTTGAATTATCTAAAATTAGCCTTTTTAGCCGTTTCCGCTCTCTAAGTCGAACAGTTTTCATCCAATCTTCACCAAACTATAAACTTCCGCTAGCCTTGTTAGCCGTTACCAAAATTTTTCATCTGATCTTTACCAAACTTCATATAATTGTTTGTTATAATAATAATATCTCAGCCAAGTTTGATAACCAGTCAAATCAGCCTAGGAATTGTGGAGTTATTGCCCTTGAATTATCTGAAATTGGCCTTTTTTACGGTGGAATCACTAATTTTTGCGGTGGTCTAATTTTTGCGCTTTTGGCACTCCCGCCATTGCGCGAATTTATCACCACCAAGAATATTTACTAATTTAGTAGTGTAGAAACACATTGGGAGCTTACATGTGCGTTCAAATGTACGTCGGTAATCGATCATAAATATACGCAGATAGGCTTATATGTCACGATGCGAATGTTTTTAATGTCAGTTTTGAATGTTTTCTTCATCGGCTTCATTCTGATTAATGATTTTTTTTCTTTTAAATTGTGGGCGTTTTCGTACATTTATATGCGGCCATACACTGTCTTTAAAAATATAGAGTTTTAATTTTATTCCTTGTTATTTCAAATCGCAAATAAAATCTGAAAGGCCTTTCCGAATATTACTGTTCACGTGATGTAAACACTAATTCTATTTTGCAATTAAACTGCACCTGTATTTCATGTAAATCTTCGTTCTGCTAAAACAAAACCGCAAAAATTATGCCGACATGAACAACGTCACGTCATCCGCATGGAAAGCGTGGGTGCATTGATTGCCATAAAAACATGTTGGCAGAGTACATTGAGATTTTTTCGTTTGTAAGAAAAAAATAGCGCATAACAACGCAATTGTATTTCTATAACACAGTTACGCAAAGGCATGATTTTGAACACTCGTAATGAAATGAACAAAAGAAACATGAAGATGTTACTTTTCACAAGTTGATCTCTTGAGTAAAGAATTAGCATCCGCAATGTGGAGCCAAAAAAAGTATTTCAATCGACACTTGATTAGCAACAAGGTGTCAGTTTGACATAACGTGATATATTGTATCTATTGTCTCGCCTAAATCTGCAACCACTGTTGCCAATTAAGAGCCTGATCCAGTACTTATATACGTCTTTATTGCAACAAACAAGCTGTCAGAATAGGACCCTTCATTGGCGTTCTGTCTGGTTGGTCGTTTTATTGCATAATTTACACATATTTTGTGTAAAAACCAATTCTCTTTTCTTTTTTTCAAAATCGTAGTTGCGCGAATTTAAGACCGTGCGAATATGTCCGCGATCGCAAGTGCGTGAAATTTGTACCCTGCGAATTTTAGTGATCCCACAGTAGCTGTTTTCTCTAAGTAAAATAATGTTCATTGAATCTACACCAAACTTCATGAACATGTTTGTGGGCATAATATCTTGGCCAAGTATAATTATCAACCAATTCACCCCAGGAACTGTGGAGTTACCACCCTTGAATTGTCTTAAATTGGGCTTTTAGCCGTTTCCATTCGCTGAGTCCAACAGTTCATAGCCGATCTTTACCAAACTTGGTGAAAATCTTTTTGGCGTATTATCTTGGTTAAGTTTGATAATCAAGCAAATCATCTGAGTAACTGTCGAGTTATGGCCCTTGATTATCTAAAATTAGCCTTTTTAGCTTTTTTAACCTAGAGGGGGTATAACTGTTTTACAAACAGCTCTTGTTTTGGTTAAAGATTAAACTGTATTTGGACAATAACTGAAAATAATTTTTTTTTTTTATGCTATCTTATTAAAATCATCTCCAGTGGACCATGGACTGCATCCAACAAATTTCCACTCAGTCCATCAAAATTTAAAAGTTAATTGGACTTTCAGACCAGCAGTTTTAGGGCACTAAGTCATTATCAAACCTGTTTTGTTCTATCTGTATGAAATTGAAGGACACTGACGACAGGTCCTCATAAAAGGCACTGATAAAAATCATTGACAATAATTTTACTAATGTTTCTATATGTTGGAAACCAATAAGCAATGATCCGTCAATATTGTAACTGGGCTCCTTCCAGGGTCGAGGTCTGCAGGCTCATGACTACGTGTTCTGGTGTGGTGACTTTAACTACCGGATAGAAGACGTGCCCAATGAGGAGGTGAAGAGCCTCATTGCCACGGAGAACTGGGGCGCCCTGCAGGCCTGTGATCAGCTCAACATGCAGCGTAAAGAAGATAAGGTAGGGGGCTTCAACCGGCGTGTGGTTCTTGCAGCTGATATTCTCCCTTGGAACGGCCCTTTTTGTGTCACCTGAAAAGTCTACATATAACGGTTACTTTTGGCTGCGGCGGTGGCCCCTGTAGTTTGTGCCGACAATAACTTAAGAAGTTTTTGTGCAATTATTTATGAAATTTTAGGGGAGTGTTAGTAGACATAAAAGGAAGGTTAAGTTTTCGGCATAATTGCTCTTATCAGACTTGAGTTTTGCCCTGTCAACACAGGCAACACATTTGACTCCGGAGTTCTAGTATATACAAATGAGGGGCATCATGAGAAAACCGGTCTTAATGCATGTGCGTAAAGTGTTGTCCCGGATTAGCCTGTGCAGTCCGCACAGGCTGATCCGAGACGACACTTTACGCACATGCATTAAGACCGGTTTTCATACGACGCGCCACAAATAGTGTTTAAATGGATCTGTTTGAAGATGATCGGTGGCGCTAAAGCCCTTGAGAGGTGTGAGGTAGTTTAGAGCAGTAACTCAATATCTGTTGTGCAGATTATAAGCACTTTTTGAGTTCTTGCACTAAGGTGATGGGGTTTGAATGCTCTGTCTTGCAATTGATTGCCTCCATTTGATTCACAAATTTTCAATACCAATAGCGCTTCAAGTGTGTATGTACGCTTATTCATATTAATTATTTTTAAAATAAGTAACTTGACAGTGACAATATAACATGAAAGCAGACAGACCTTGGAGGCATGTAGGGTAGTTTCCTCCCCTGGATGCACGTGGGAGAGAAATTCTTAGTGATTCTCTATTGTGTGTCATTTTTATTATGTTGATGATGAAGGTGATGGTGCTGCTGATGATGTTGATGATCATGATGATGATCATGATTGGTTATAATTATTATACTGTTGATGATCTGTAGGTAAGAATTTGCTGTTAATATTGCTTGACAAAATGAAAAATGAGAACTTGAATGGCATTTAGGGCTTGGTTTGAGATGGTGGGCATTGTAGGTTACAGTCTTGTTATTTTGGGGTTACATTGAACTAATAATCTCCAGGCATTCCAAGGGTTTAGTGAAGGTGTGACCAACTTCGCGCCGACCTACAAGTATGACCAATTCTGCGATGATTACGACACGAGTGACAAGAGCAGGATCCCGGCTTGGACTGACAGGGTCCTCTGGAGACGCAACCCCTTCCTGGCCAATAAAAATCAGGGTGGGTCCATTGTTATTCTATTTTGCAAATGGTTTCATCAACCAGCCCTTTTTGGGGGTTTAATGGGAAGGTGGCGAGTCCTTTCAAGAGGGGAATTTAATAGTAAAACGGGAGTTTTCGGGAATTTAGTAAAGTCATTCTTAAACATTATAGATTATTATTATACATCTAATATGTTATATCAACATACATAAATTGTTATGTAATACATTTACTAAATGCATCCGACTGGGTGTTTTTGAAAAAAAAATAGTGAAGGACATTTTTAGGTTATATAAGGGAAATATATATTTCATTAGTGGAATTGGGCTGAAGTTTGGCCCCAAAAATGGCATAAAAAAAGGGACTGTCAACCTTAAATGAGATTTGTGCTGTGTATGTGCAATTAGTGTGCAGACGCAATATGGCAAATGCATTTTTGCAGTAATATATTTTTTATACAATTTTAATATTATTTATTATTATTATATATTAATATATGCATTTACTGAATTAAGACTAGGCAATCGTGCATTGCTGGCAAGTTAAGTGTTACTTTCACTGACTCAGAAACTATTCTTCTTCAGATGAGACTGAACTGAAATCGTGGCCAAAGCTGCTGCTGTACTCACGCACGGAACTGAAGACATCTGACCACAGGTAGAGAGTTCACTGGTTGGAATTATAGCAACTAGTTATCTCATTTCACCTAATTATAAGTGTATTGCAGATGACAATAGACCGACTATTGTCACGAATAGCTAAAACAGTCCCCAGCCATTGTTACTGGATTAATTTCTATTCATCGAAAATCACAAACGTTACCACGTGCTCATTTGAATATCACAAACATTATGCACATGCTCTGTTGTATACAATAGTTAAACCACTGTACATGTGATATCAAAGTGGGATGATTGGATAATATTGCAGATTCATTTGAATATGATTGACATTTGTAGAAGCATCTATAGGTGCATTAAGTTTGTGAATAAAATGAGGGATTTCTTGGTTTAACAACAAACTATGAGTCTTTGAATAGAATGGGGGATTTCTTGGCTAATTAACAACAAACTATAAGTCTGTGAATAGAATGGGGGATTTCTTGGTTAGTTAACAACAGGCTATGAGCCTGTGAATAGAATGGGGGATTTTTTGGTTAGTTAACAACAAACCGTGAGTCTGTGAATAGAATGGGGGATTTCTTGGTTAGTTAACAACAAACCATGAGTCTGTGAATAGAATGGGGGATTTCTTGGTTAGTTAACAACAAACCATGAGTCTGTGAATAGAATGGGGGATTTCTTGGTTAGTTAACAACAAACCATGAGTCTGTGAATAGAATGGGGGATTTCTTGGTTAGTTAACAATAAACCATGAGTCTGTGAATAGAATGGGGGATTTCTTGGTTAGTTAACAACAAACCATGAGTCTGTGAATGAAATGAGGGATTTCTTGGTTAAACAGCAAACCATGAGTCTGTGAATAAAATGGGGTATTTCTTGGTTAGTTAACGACAAACCATGAGTCATTCATTGAACATAATATTATGCCAAAATATGAATAGGTATTACTAAATATTGAGGTGACATTTAATATATATAAATGTTTAACAGGGCTTTCATTAACTTTTGAAATCTGGAAGTTTGAACTTCCTAGCCTCTGATCTTATAAGTTTTGCTCATGATATATTAAAGTTTTGACAGTATTGTATGACATAAATCCTGAGCATTTTAGATTTGTAATTAAGTAAAAATTTAAGGTCTGTTTTAGGTCATTTCTTTTTTCACCTGGTGTTTATATTTATTCAGTTAAATGGGTAAATATTGAGATGAATTACTTTAATATTTCTTCTAACTTGTTCATCCTTACATTATGAAACTTCCATGGCTGCAAATATGGAAGTTCTGAAAGTTCCTTGGCTGCAATTGTGGACGTCCTGTGACAAAAACTGGGAGTAAATTACTCCTAAACTTCCCTATATGCAAGCCCTGTCCTTACCTATATCGGCACCATTTAGAGGTACTCATATTGATTGGCAATGTACAATCCTAGATTACATTAGAGGATACCCACTTGCCTGTGTCTGTAAAAACCTGAGGTTTCCTTGCGTGCATAGCAAATTCTTAGCATCAACCCAGTCCATAAAGGACATTATATTTATTCTTAAATGAATTAAAGAGTAATTTAGATTATACATATCTACTGTAAAATCATTTTCTTTCGTGAAGTCAAAATTTTGCACATTTTTGACAAACGGCTAATTCAGGTGGACTTTATTTCACGCATTTTTTTATTCGTAATTATACATTTAAACAACCATGCAGAATGAAAAACAAAATTCTGTGGGGGTGTTGATTTCGCTCTACGCCCGTACCGCGAAAAATGCTAAATTTAGACCACCGCAAAATCAAATAATTTTACAGTATTTACGCTCGACTGTGTCAAACACTAGACACTTTCCTGTTTGTTGAGAAAGATCATTCAAATGCTCCCGGAGCAGGGGTCAAACTCATGATTTCCCAAGGTGGACACGATATGAGGCGTGTCGTGGGAAAACCATGTTCAATGCATGTGCTTAAAGTGACATCCCAGATCAAAGTGTGCAGTCCGCACAGGCTAATCCAGGATGACACTTTCTGCCTACAGTAGATTTATGTTTAGAAGAGAATTCCTTGAAACAGGAAATACTATACAAGCGGAAAGTGTCGTCCCGGATCAGCCTGTGTGGACTGCACACACTCATTGGGGACAGCACTTTAAGCTCAGGCATTAATCCCGGTTTTGCCAAGGTACGCCTCATATTTATTGAAACAGGAAATACTATACAAGCGGAAAGTGTCGTCCCGGATCAGCCTGTGTGGACTGCACACACTCATTGGGGACAGCACTTTAAGCTCAGGCATTAATCCCGGTTTTGCCAAGGTACGCCTCATATTTATTACTTCACTGCAATATCCAAAGAGTACTATTCTTCCATTTATTGAAATAAAATAAAATATTTCCAGACCAGTCATGGGGCTGTTTGACGTTCAAGTGATGAAGGTGCGCGAGGACGCCAGGGACCGCGTCTACGAGGAGACGCTCTACTCCCAGGGACCCCAGGACGCCACAGTTGTCGTAGCAATGGCAGACGGCGACTTTGATGACGATATGGTGGACGAGATTGTGGGAACATTCTCCGACGTCGGTGAAATCATACTGGTTAGGTACTGTGTCACTCTTCTATTTCTGTTGTTTGGAGGCCATTAATAAATGAAAGGTCCTGTTAATAATGTTACATTGATATGAATTCATATATTTTACTGAACTTTTTCTTTAGCCAAATTTATATTACATGCATATGTTCATGCCATTTTTGAGTTATTTTTAGTTTTCTGAATTTTATTAACCTTCTGTAGCTTAAAGTCCTATTAACCTATTGTCTAATTAATAATTTGGCCAAGGAATTTTTTTTTTATGCCCCCGATGAGAACTTTGGGGGCATATAATAATCGCTTCTTGTGAGGAGCATAACTCCATTAGTATTGAAGGGATTCAAATGGAACTTCATATAATGATAGAGGACAATGAGAGGGAGGAAGTGCAGAGTACAAGGACCACAACTCTTTCTTCAATATTTACAGAGTTATTGCCCTTTGTTTTATTTTCTTGTGCGTAGCATATCTCCATTAGTATGAAAGGGATTCAAATGAAACTTTAAATAATGATAGAGGACAATGAGAGGAAGTGCAGAGCACAAGGACCATAACTCTTTCTTCAATATTTACTGAGTAATTGTCCTTTGTTTTATTTCCTTATGTGAAGCATTTATTTTCTTGTACAGAGCATAACTCCATTAGCATTGAAGGGATTCAAATGAAACTTTATATATAGATAGAGGACAATTAGAGTTATTGCAGAGCACAAGGACCACAACTTTTTCTTCAATATTTAAAGAGTTATTCCCCGTTGTTTAATTTTCTTTTGCAGAGCATAACTCCATTAGTATTGAAGGGCTTCAAATGGAACTTCATATAATGATAGAGGACAATGAGAGGAGATGCAGAGCACAAGAACCATAGCTCTTTCTCCAATATTTACAGAGTTATTGCTGTTTGTTTAATCTTATTGTGCAGAGAATAACTCCATTAGTATTGAAGGGATTCAAATGAAACTTCATATAATTATAGAGGACAATGAGAGGAAGTGAGCACAAGGACCATAACTCTTTCTTCAATATTTACAGAGTTATTGCTCCTTGTTTTATCTTCTTGTGCAGAGCATAACTCCATTGGTATTAAAGTGATTTTATATAAAACCAAATATATTGATAGAGGACATTAAAAGGAAGTCCAAAGTACAAGGACCATAACTCTTTCTTCAATATTTATGGAGTTATTGCCCTTCAGTTAATTTTCTTCTGCAGTGCATGACTCCATAACTATTGAAGTGATTTAAAATAAAACCACATATATTGATAGAGGATGTTGAGAGGAAGTTCAGAGTACAAGGACCATAACTCTTTTTGTAGGAAGCGTCATTTTTGCCAACATGTAACTGACAATGTGTTGCCTTCCAATGACAAGCATATGCTTCAGGGGCATACGTCACATCCTGTGACAAGCCTTGTTTACATGCATTTTGTTTAAATAAGGGATATTGCTGTTGGTGTGATTTTGGTGTAACAAGTGTTATTATTGATGAAGTTTAAAGAAATACGTTTGTTTCCTTTCATATCTATGAGCTATGATTTAATTAAATAATTTATTGTTATTAAAATTGTACTCAGGTTAATGTAGAACACTGTTGAGTAAGTAAGATTTAATAATCTCCAATCAAGTAATCAATTGATCTACAAAGTTTTTCCATTCTCTGCAGATTTGTGGAGGAGGAGATGTGGTTGATATATAGAACTGGGCAGATGGCTCTCCAGGCACTAAAGTACAACAACACAAAGGTAGAGTGTAACCTTGAATGCCTTGTGGTCTTATTAGATTGTAACCTCAAATGGGAAAAATCTAGAACTTTTGCATAAAAACATTAAATGTTGTGACAGTGTGACTGTAACCACTTGTGTAACGGCCTGAATCAACTCTAGCTTCACAATAAAAATAAATGAAATGAGGAATTGAGTATTTTTAGCATAAATATGCATGAAACAAATATTTTCTAAAATTATTTGACTGGGATGTTATGGTGTCAGATGGCTGTCTGTATCAATGACCACCAAACGTTCTGAAAAACATGTTCTTGTCATGATTACAGGTAGTAATATTTTATGTTAAAAATAAATTGAAAAGTTAGGAGAATTGTGAAAATGACGTTAATGCTTGGTCATCTGCGTACCGGTACAAGTAAGGCCAAAAAAAGAATAAGTGGCGAGTCATGAGAAAACCGGTCATAATGCATGTGCGTAAAGTGTCGTCCCCGATTATCATGTGCAGTCCGCACAGGCTAATCCGGGACAGCACATTCCGCTTTATGGTATTTTCTGTTTCAAGGGGGTCTCTTCTAAACATAAATCCACTGTAGGCGGAAAGTGCCATCCCGGATTAGCCTGTGCGGACTGCACAGGCTAATCCGGGACGACACTACGCACATGCTTGAAGTCCGGTTTTCCCACGACACGCCTCAAAAATTCTGTGTTTTGGGCAACCCAACCCTACCTACTCCCCGACCAGAGTTCTCACTAGGATTTTTAAACCTGGAGTCCAGGACTCCTTCCTCAGAAAAAGCAGGAGTCCCACCATAATTAAGCATTCCAGATCATTATTTGATTATCTTCGTATTTTTATATGTGTCTAATGTATATTGAATAAACCATATTTAAACCATATTTTGTTATAATAGTTACTATTACAGTAGATTCTGCTTAATTGAATAGCCCATTTGTCACGTCCGAATATTCAAATAACCGGAGTATTCATATATGCGGAATCAGTCATATTTCAATTATTTCAATGTTAATCAGATATGTTATGATCTTAGTTAATCCATTTTGATGATATAATGTCCAACCTTTTACTTAACAAAATGTTTCATACTTTAGAATGCTAATAAATATGCAGAAAAACGTTCATAGATGTTTGTTATCCATTATACGGTGCATTTGAAAAATAATTCACTTGTAATAATCACTAACAGGCTACATTGCTTCCTAGATGTGTATGCGCTGTACTTGACCCGCAAATTACACCTATTAGTCACGTGACATTCAACAGACGCTGCATTCATGCGTGGTGTGAAATGATAACAAAGGCGGTCATAGAAGCGTGACTGTCAAAACTTGCGATATGATACGTATCCTCGGATATTATGAGATTATCGAGTGGACTATACGCCTACAACTGATAATTGGCTATTCAATTAACCGGAGGACACCATATTTTCTATCAGATTAGGCGGTATTTTTACAAATTAATGAATGCAACCGGTTTGGTGTTTTCAATCTTTATTCAATTAAGCGAAATATTCAATTATCCGATATTCAATTAAGTGGAATCTACTGTACAAACACTGTGTTCAGCACAATTATTTATTTTTATTTCATATATAACCATACAACATGTTCACAAATACATAAACATACATATTAGACATCACTTTTGCTTTCAGTTTCACCATCACGTTTTGTTTAACTCCGAGTCCGAACTGTTGCAACGTCTGTTGCTGCATTATTACACTACACTTTTCAAAAACAATAATTTTATCGCAAATATAAAAACAAATAAACACTAAAAAAATATACTGTATTAAATAAACATCCTGACGAAACAAATTCTGAATATAAACTGACAATATCTGTTTAATGAAACTCTTGGAAATTGGAGCATTCCAATTAACGCCTTCCATTTCAGTTTTATTATTACAGTAAATAAGATGTATTTATTATTAGCCTGATTAGTCGCGAACCTGCACTTCTAAAAGACCGTGTCTTTACTCTTGATGTCTACCGTTCACACATTCCATAGAACACACACGCCGAAATTGAACTTGTTACAAACAATACCCCCTTTACTGTGCCCCTCAATTTATTAAAACGAGCCATGACTGAGATACTGGACATGGCTCACACTGTGAAAAAGTGCTTCTGAAAATTTGCGCGATTTGATTGGCTGAGTGGTTAGCTGAAGTAATCCTGACTCCGCCTACAAAAAGATTTTATTGATTATTGACAGACTGCTGCAGTAGCCAAACAATGGAATATGTTGATAGCAAGGTTAATCGGCATGTGCGATCGTTTAGTGTATGGGAAAACATTTCGTACGCAACCGGATATTGACGCATCCTAGAATCTGACCCTGGATTTTATGGTGTCCTTTTCGGAAAAGTCCGCGTCCAAATACGCTGAATCTTGCATTATCGAGAACTCTGCCGACCCTAAAGTTTTTAGCGATGATTGTTTCCTGTGAAATCCGTTATCGTCAGATTTTATGTAATTTTCTATGTTTTTGACTGAAATGTGTCTTTAAAAAAATAATACAAAAAAAGACCTCAATCCCGACCCTACCTAACTTTTTTAAGACCATTGCCTCAAACACACAATTATTTTTTTGGCCATAGTACATGTATTCTATGGATGCTTTTGACTCGAGTTACACGTGGAATGACAACACCCTAATGCAGTACAAGGCTGTACACCATTCAATATTTAACATGGCTTCTTTTCAGATAATGGATTGCTCGTTGAATGTTCGTTTAAAGACCGGTAACTGGCGTGACCTGATAGAACATGAGCTGAAGCTGAACTCACTAAAGTCGGAGCCGCTTTTCAACACCGTGACCAACAGTCTACTGGGCGAGGATTTTGATGCGCCACAGATGGACAACTATGACAGTGAGGGTAGGTATCGCCCAAAAATGTTGGACAACATGCATAAATCTGATGTTTATATCATAAAATCAGTTCACTTTTACAGTGTGGGTAGGTATTGTCCAAAAAGGTGGGATGAATTTATTATTTATCATCATATAATCATTTAGTAATCATGATTTTGGATACAAAAAGGAACCAGGTGCTGTTGCAAAGAAGCAAGTGGAAAGTTGGAAAAGCAAGTGGAAAGTTGGAAAAGCAAGTAAGTGGAAAGTTGGAAAAGCAAGTAGAAAGTTGGAAAAGCAAGTGGAAAGTTGGAAAAACAAGTACGTGGAAAGTTGGAAAAGCAAGTGGAAAGTTGGAAAAGTAAGTGGAATGTTGGAAAAGCAAGTAAGTGGAAAGTTGGAAAAGCAAGTGGAAAGTTGGAAAAGCAAGTAAGTGGAAAGTTGGAAAAGCAAGTGGGAAGTTGGAAAAGCAAGAGGAAAATATGAAAAGCTAGTAAGTGGAAAGTTGGAAAAGCAAGTGGAAAGTTGGAAAAGCAAGAGGAAAATATGAAAAGCAAGTAAATGGAAAGTTGGAAAAGCAAGTAAGTGGAAAGTTGGAAAAGAAAGTGGAAAGTTGGAAAAGCAAGTAAGTGGAAAGTTGGAAAAGCAAGTGGAAAGTTGGAAAAGCAAGATGAAAATATGAAAAGCAAGTAAGTGGAAAGTTGGAAAAGCCAGTGGAAAGTTGTGGAAAGTTGGAACAGCAAGAGGAAATTTAAAAAGCAAGTAAGTGGAAAGTTGGAAAAGAAAGTGGAAAGTTGGAAAAGCAAGTGGAAAGTTGGAAAAGCAAGTAAGTGGAAAGTTGGAAAAGCAAGAGGAAAGTTGGAAAAGCAAGTTAGTGGAAAATTTGAAAAGCAAGTGGAAAGTTGGAAAAGCTGGTTGAAAGTTGGAGGAGCAAGTAACGGAAAAGTTGGAAAAGCAAGTGGAAAGAGGGAAAAGCAAGTAAGTGGAAAGTTGGAAAAGCAACTGGAAAGTTGGAAAAGCAAGTGGAAAGTTGGAAAAGCAAGTGGAAAGTTGGAAAAGCAAGTAAGTGGAAAGTGGGAAAGCAAGTGGAAAGTTGGAAAAGCAAGTGGAAAGTCAGAAAAGCAAGTGGAAAGTCGGAAAAGCAAGAGGAAAGTCGGAAAAGCAAGTGGAAAGTTGGAACAGCAAGTGGAAAGTTGGAACATTTATCAACAAATAATTTTATAATGTCAGGGCTTTTGTTCTTTTTTTTCAGCTTCAAATTCAAGCTTTGTAAATAATGCCTGTTTATTTGTCGGTGACATTTTGTAAAACTGTACTGAATTTCAAAAGATATTTAACCCACAGGATTGAGTGGTATTCATTTTGTTGTAGATAATGCGTTGTTTAGGTTTTGCAACAAAATTATAAATGCACATAGAGAAAGGATTCTTATGATATTTAAAATGCTCACAGCAAAAATATGATAATTTGCATTATTGTAAAATATAACAAATTAGCATAGTTTTACACTACAGCATCAAACTGGTGATTTCAGGAGATGACGAGGAAAGTGAATATCCCACAGATTTCCTGCCTGAGGCACTGCAGCCTGAAAGATCGGGGAGTCGGTCGCCGAGCTCTGGTGAGAACATGGCATGACCTTTGTGTCTAGAATTTTAATTTAGACCAGCCTTAAAAAATTGTTTGTTTGCCATTGCCTACCCAAGGTTGCTTGTAACGGGTCGCTAGGTAGGCATTGTTTATTTTTTTGGAAAAAAATGTAGATTTTTTAATGATCCATTTAGCGTCAAAATATAACATATAACACAGACTTGCTATTAATAATATAATCAAGTGTCTGTTGATATAATGAGAGTTTGCTAGTAATCATCTTTAATTAGACACTGAATGCTGACAAACTGCCTGTTGTTTTCACAAGTTTGATAACACATTATAAGAATTGCATTTTGATATGGCCAATTATAAGCAAGGGTTTAGCGGATACAGTTAATTTATTAACCCAATGAAAAACGACCGAAATGAAAGAAGAGTGAGCTTTTATTTAACCCAAATAACAAAATAGAATATTGAGAATTAAGAAAAAATGGTTTGATTTAACAAAGAAAAAACTTTTGAGTAGTGACGTTTTCGTCGGGTAGTTAGGCAATGGCAAACAAAGTTAATTTTAATTTTGGCCCTACCAGGCAATAGTTGTAGGCCTATGTTGGCATGTCATCTGCATGCTCACTCTGATGTTCACTTAATTAGGCAGTGGGTATAAATTTAAACTTAATGGCTTAAATTATTATGTTTGGCTATAAATTTTGCTGCATGAAAAGACAATACAATGCCAAGTTAAAAAGGCATTCAACATGATTTTCAGCCATCGGTAAGGTAGGAGTTTCCATTACAAGAACCTACATGCATAATTAGTCATCATCACCTCTTTCTTTCAGATTGAGTAAGTTATTTCTTCGCTAATTAGTCATACAACATGATTTTGTATTGTTAAATCTGTAAACAAAAGAAGTATTGTTCCTGAAAACATTAATTGTTCCAAAATATTAATGATTATTAATAATCATTGGGGGTTTAGGTTCTCCAAGCCCTGCAGATGGCATGTTTGCCTCCACGGAGACCAGTCCGCGCCAGCAACCACCCAGACCACAGCCAGCAAGTAGGGCGCGGCCTCCAGCACCTAACAAGCCAAGGGACAGCACTCCAACTGGTCAAGGAAGGGAAAGCACTCCTCCTGTGGTGTCAAGGGAGACCACTCCTCCCATGGATAGCAGATTGGCAGACTCAGTTATTGTCCCTGAACAGCAGCCCAGACTGAGAGGAAATCCAGCTGAGGTATATATGTTAAAATTGAATGTAATACAAAGAGTCTGGACAATTCTGGTTAAAATACTTATGATGTTCTTCTTAACATTAACCAGACAGTGCATTATTGAAGGATCTAGTAGTTACCCAACATGGCCTATGGCAGCCCGGAAGCTAAATTCTGATGGGTTCCCATGCCTCATGCTTAGTAATGGATTTTGGGATTTTCTCAGATACTGTAAATATAACTTCATGGCATTATTAAATACAGAAGCAATATTTTTCAGGCCAGTTCGAGGACCAGCAGTGCCCCACCCAAGCCCGGCCCCCCTACCAAACCACCCCCACCCCAACGACCCACAGGGGGTCCCCTCAAACCTGCTCCCCCGGGCGTGGTAACTAGACCTTCAGGTAAACATTGGTAAAGATGGTACAATATTTGTGTAAAAAAAATAACATCAGTATATGACAGGCAGCACCCTATCAGATTAAACGGTTAGGTATCCTAATATTAAGTAAGATTTTGCTCAGTCGTCAGTAGACCATCTGTGTTTCTGCTCTCTAATGCACTGGTCACAAATAAGGAACTGCTGGCGGATGGCGTCCGTTTTATCCAAAATAGGACGGTGCCTACTAGGCAGCTGTTGCAATTGGGCAGTGGCAGCTGAAAATTTTGGTCATCGGACGGCGCTCGTCGAAGTTTAGGAAATACTTAAAAGTTAACGGCCGCCGGGTGATTTCTTTCGGGGTCAGGGAGTTCGAAAAAACATTGGCTTCGCACCGTTTGATTGCCGGACGCCACTTTCTTGAATCGGGCAGCGGCCGTACAATTTGTCTACTTTAAAAACATCGTCCGATTTCAACGGCGAAAGTGAGGTCACGGAAAGGCACCGACCAATGTACAGTTATCGTCAGGGTATGGGGCGGTGGCCGGCCAACTTACATTGACTGGATACCTTTTTCAATACATTTCAGTTGCAGTCATCTACAATCCTGCGCAGCGACCATTCGATTGACATATTTATCACACGGGCACCGTCCGTCAATCGGCCAGTCTCCGCCTGTTGCTCAAACTGCTTGTTCCCCATGTCAGTCAGCGAAAATCGTCTGGCGCCCGCTTGAGTTTGTGACCACGTTAGGCAAACAATATATAAATTGCGCGGTGCCTGTCAGGTTCCAAAAATTGCCGTTGCTGTACCGTTAGTTAAAATCGGATGGTGCTGTTCTTTATAGGCAAGATTAATAACCAACTTAATCGCCCCTGGAACTGCAGAGTTATTACCCTTGAATTATTTCTTTGCCTTTTCAGCAGTTTCTGCTCTCTTGAGTCCAACAGTTTTCATCCAATCTTTACCAAACTTTATGAAAATGTTTGTGGGCATAATATCTTTGCCAAGATCCTTAATCAACCAAATCGCCCCAGAAACTGCACAGTTATTGCCCTTGAATTCTTTCAAATTGGCCTTTTTAGCAGTTTTGTCTCTCCTTGTCCAACAGTTTTAATTCACCCCATCAATTTCAAGCCCGGTGTTGTACAGAGGAAGTGTTATTTAAGGAGAACGGCATTGTTCAAAATATAAATGCAAAACAAAGTATCGTTGTCTTTCATGCAATTAAATTCTTCCAAAAAAGTATCAACAAGATAGTTATGGTTTTATCATTGTTTAAGATATTTGGTTGACAATACATTTGGCCATTCAGAAACAATGACGGTTTTGAAGGACTGTTTGTGATAGACATCTTGTAAAAACAAGTGTATTTCATAAAGGAGTAGGCAGGGATATGAAACCAATAGCAAACTTTTAGTTATTTGATGTAGTCTGCCCTGTTAAATGTGTTGCTTTTTTCAGACTCTTTCATGATCCCCCTAATATGTCATGGCTATAATTGAGGCGTGTCATGGAAAAACCGGGCTTACTGCATGTGCATAAAGTGTCGTTCTCGGATTAGCCTATGCAGTCCGCACAGGCTAATCCAGGATGGCATTTTCCGCTTTTATGGTATTTTCTGTTTCAATGAAGTCTTTTCAAAACATAAATTCACTGTAGGGGGATAAGTGCCATCCTGGATTAGCCTGTGCGGACTCCACAGACTAATCCGGGACGACACTGAACGCACATGCATTAAGCCCGGTTTTCCCACAACACGCCTCAATTTTATTTTGATTTTAGAGAGACGCTTGCCTGACTTCCAGGATCCTTGAGGATGTCTAGGTTACAAGTTTATCAAGATTGTCACATTTTACCCCCACCAGAGGTACATTGTTTGTCATACTGTTTCAGGGTCGCCCAAGATGTCCCGGCCCCCCACGGGACCACCCATCAAGCAGCCCCTGGGTCCTCAGGCCATCGGCAAGATCAAATCTAAACAGCAGCACAAAGTAGGTGCAAATGTGATACTAGTGATGTCTTCATGTTTGTTATCTCTACTTGTCAAATTTAGTGTGTTGCCGTGCCTTATTCCGTATGGTCCTGTTCGAAAATTGGTTAAGTGATGCTTCTGGTCTAAAAAGTAGCCCTTACCTCTAGACCATGAAACAAAATACAAATGAAACTTACTTAGTTAAATAAGATGTCTGTCTCACAGCAACGATTACAAATGTATGCGGTACTTCGTATTGTTATCTTGTAGCATTGTTAACTAAGTTTGCGAAAAACGAAGTCCAAATGTTTCTACTTAAATTTTAGAGTTGCACTTTGTTGAAATATACCGTAAATGTCCTTTTTGATGTGCAGGGCGCGCATCATTTTATGACCCCTGCATGTTTAAATGGAGCCATTTTTTTTAATTCTGCCGTTATCCATAAATCAAGTTTTCATGTATGCGCACTTTCTTACAGTCTAAATAGGGCCGATGGGCTTTGTCCGCATGAGAAAATTCACGATGGTACTCTAAATTAATATCGTCGATCGACACGACAAGCTCACTCGCACGACGTAATGCACAATGGTACAGTCTAAATTATTAACACCTAGAACGCTAATACATGTATGCTAACGGTACATGCATAATAATGGCACTGTTCACAACATGCTGGTTGACTGCTTTTGAAAGCGCTTGTTGTTAAAACCTCCACGTGGGAAGCGTGAAACTTGCTTTGCGTGCGCAAACTGTTATTACATGTTCTTATAATAAATATTTATAATATCGTAATGAATTTTTGGGGTCCCATTCACTTGCGTCATATATGGTTGCGTGTAACCCGTATAGTGGGGCATAGGTTTATTTATATACAGGCAATTCCAGATACATAAATATGGCGGTCTATTTAATCATTTTTATCGAAATTAACTTCTTTTTTTTTTAATGTTCGAAAAAATAGATCGACAAAAAATATTTCGGGAAGAAAAAATACCCCATGCGCGTCTATTAGGGCATGGGCATCAATAAGGACATTTACGGTAACTGGCGGCAAATTAGTACTCAAAACCCAGTTAACAAAAATAAACTTGCTCAAAAAACAACACAAACTAACGTCTTTTATATCAATGAAGTTTTTAGTCCCCTTCTGTTGTTTCACCGTATCATAACTTGAATAGTACTCAAAGATATTTTCATGAAATATAAAGGGCAATGTGAGGTTTATGCTCAACTTTCTTTTTCACCAGAGGTCAAAGGTCAGGTCAATGTAAGTAAAAATTAAAAAAGCAACGATACTGCTGTAACTCAAGAAATACATCTATCTGGCACAAATTATTGATAGGGTTTTCACTGGTAGGAGACTCTTGTATTGCTTGCAATACTGTCATGTTCACTGATGTTATCGATATAATGAGCTCACCTGAGCAAGAAGTGCTCAGTGCTCACCTGAGCACGAAGTGCTCAGTGAGCTATTGGTGTATGGGACCTCCTGCGTCCTCCGTGTGCTGTAAACAATTTGTTTCATTCTCACGCTGGAGACCACTTTTTATCCAATCTTAACCAAACTTGCACAGTTTGTGTATGACCATAAAATCTCGGACGGGATTGTTATTGGGCCAGATCACACCAGTAACAAGAGTTATTGCCCCTTTTTCATGCAAAAAAGTGCAAAAATGCCCTTTTCCAACATACAGACTTTAGTTTTAATCCAATCTTAACCAAATTTTCATAGTTTGTGTATGACCATCAGATCTCAGCAGATGCCAAAAATGGGCCAGATTGTGTTTCAAACACCGGAGTTTTGCCCTTTGTTTATGAAAAAATATACAAAAAAATGGACATTATTCAGGATAGAGACTTCATTTTTCATCCAATCTTCACCAATTTTGCACAGTTTGTCAGTGACCATTTATTAGATTACAGTTGTAGTCGAATATAAGCAAGATCAGACCAGAAACACCGGAGTTATCGCCCTATGTTTGTGGAAAACAATATGCAAAAATGGACATTCAGGATAGAGACTTCATTTTTCATCCAATCTTCATCAATCTTGCACAGTTTGTCTATGACCATAAGATTACAGGTTAAGTTGAAAATAAACAAAATCAGGCCAGAAACACCAGAGTTATTGCCCTTTGTGAAAAAATATACAAAATGGACATTAATCGGGATAGAGACTTCATATTTCATCGAATCTTCACCAATATTGCACAGTTTGTCTATGACCATAAAATTAAAGGTACACTAGAATATAAGCAAAACCTGACCAGAAACACCGGATATATAGCCCTTTGTTTGTGAAAAAAAATATACAAAAATGGACATTATTCAGGATAGAGACTTTATTTTCCATCCAATCTTCGCCGATTGTGCACAGTTTGTTGTCTATGAACGTAAGATTACAGGTGAATTCGTATATAAGCATACGAGATTTATTGCCTGCCCCTTGTGTGTAGGGAAAACATCAACAAGTGATCAATGATTGGCTTGCACACCTGATTTTTTATTCAATGTTTACCAAACTTACACAGTTTGCGTATGACCATAAAAAGAAATTGATAAAATTTGATTTCCAGCAATTGCAAACCTTGCATGCAGTTATTTGTACATGCAACATTGATGGCTTTAGAGCCTGCATTAACATCATTTATCATCATTGGACAGAAACTTGTCAAAGGAAAGCAAAACTTGACCTTATAGCACAGCCATTGCAATTATCGCATTGCAACTAGTTCTCCAAAACTGTGTGTGAAAAAGATATCAAAATCTACTGTTTCTGCAATTTCCAGAATTGTCACTGACTTAATGAAAAAGGGTCAGGTAAGAATATCAAAAAAATTATTTGAGAACCATTAGCAAAAACACCGCACATCCACATCCACTCTAACTAGTACTTTAGTTAGCCCATTGCACTAACTGATTTTAATATCAAATCGATCCTATCCCCTTGGCATATTGTTCAGATACCTTTATTTTCAAATCTGTCACAACAGTATGGTCTTCATCTGCACCAGTTCTCAGGTGAGCGCTTTGGGCCATCATGGCCCTCTTGTTTTTAGCTCACCTGAGCACAATGTGCTCATGGTCAGCTTTTAGGATCGCCATTTGTATGTCGTGCATCATCGGTCGTGCGTCGTGTGTCAACATTTTCATTCAAAGAACATCTCCTAAACCACTGGGCAGATTTGCACCAAACTGCACAGGAATGATCCTTGGGTGACCCTCTTTCAAAATTGTTAAAATCGTTTTGGTCCGCTGCAAATGTAGGTCCCCAGAGCTAAAAATAGATAAAAAAAAACTAAAAACTTAAAACATCTTCTCTGAAACCACAAGGCTTGGAGCTTTCATATTTGATATGTGATATCCTCTAGTGGTCCTCTACACAGATTTTTCAAATGATGCCCCTGGGGTCAAAACTGGCCACACCGGGGGGGGGGGGGGATGGGGGTCACATGGTTTATATAGACTTGTATAGCAAAATGACTTTAAAAATCTTCTTCTCTGAAACCGCAAGGCCTAGAGGTTTCATATTTGGTATGTAACATTGTATAGTAGTCGTCTACAAAGATTGTTTAAATGATGCCCCTGGGGTCAAAACTGGCCACACCCCGGGGTTCACATGGTTAATAAAGACTTGAATAGCAAAATGACTTTTAAAATCTCCTCTGAAACCGCAAGGCCCAGAGGTTTCATATTTGGTATGTAACATTGTATAGTGGTCATCTACAAAGATTGTTCAAATGATGCCCCTGGGATCAAAACTGGCCACAGCCCGGGGGTCACATGGTTTATATAGACTTGTATAGCAAAATCACTTTTAAAATCTTCTCTGAAACCGCAAGGCCCAGAGGTTTCATATTTGGTATGTAACATTGTATAGTGGTCCTCTACAAAGATTGTTCAAATGATGCCCCTGGGGTCAAAACTGGCCACACCTCGGGGGTCACATGGTTTATATAGACCTGACTAGCAAAATGACTTTAAAAATCTTCTCTGAAACCGCAAGGCCCAGAGGTTTCATATTTGGTATGTAACATTTCAAATGATGCCCCTGGGGGGAAAACTGGCCACACCTCGGGGATCACATGGTTTATATAGACTTGAAAAGCAAAATCACTTTTAAAATCTTCTCCTCTGAAACCGCAAGGCCCAGAGGTTTCATATTTGGTATGTAACATTGTATTGTGGTCCTCTACAAAGATTGTTAAAATGATGCCCTGGGATCAAAACTGGCCACAGCCCGGGGGTCACATGATTTATATAGACTTGTATAGCAAAATCACTTTTAAAATCTTCTCTGAAACCGCAAGGCCCAGAGGTTTCATATTTGGTATGTAACATTGTATAGTGGTCCTCTACAAAGATTGTTCAAATGATGCCCATGGGGTCAAAACTGGCCACACCTCGGGATCACATGGTTTATATAGACTTGAATAGCAAAATGACTTTAAAAATCTTCTCCTCTGAAACCGCAAGGCCCAGAGGTTTCATATTTGGTATGTAATATTGTAAAGTGGTCCTCTACAAAGATTGTTCAAATGATGCCCCTGGGGTCAAAACTGGCCACACCCTGGGGGTCACATAGTTTATATAGACTTTACTAGCAAAATGACTTTAAAAATCTTCTCTGAAACCGCAAGTCCCAGAGGTTTCATATTTGGTATGTAACATTGTATAGTGGTCCTCTACAAAGATTGTTCAAATGATGCCCCTAGGGGGAAAACTGGCCACACCTCGGGGGTCACATGGTTTATATAGACTTGAATAGCAAAATAACTTTAAAAATCTTCTCCTCTGAAACCGCAAGCCCAGAGGTCTCATATTTGGTATGCAACATTGTATAGTGGTCCTCTACAAAGATAGTTCAAATGATGCCCATGTGGTCAAAACTGGCCACACCCTGGGGGTCACATGGTTTATATAGACTTAAATATCAAAATGACTTTAAAAATCTCCTCTGAAACCGCAAGGTCCAGAGGTTTCATATTTGGTATGTAATATTGTATAGTGGTCCTCTACAAAGATTGTTCAAATGATGCCCCTGGGGTCAGAACTGGCCACACCCCATGGCTCACATGGTTTATATAGACTTAAATAGCAAAATGACTTTAAAAATCTTCTCCTCTGAAACCGCAAGGCCCAGAGGTTTCATATTTGGTATGTAACATTGTATAGTGGTCCTCTATAAAGATTGTTCAAATGATGCCCCTGGGGTCAAAACTGGCCACACCCCGGGGGTCACAGTGTTTATATAGACTTAAATAGCAAAATGACTTTAAAAATCTTCTTTCCTGAAACCGCCACCCTGGAGGTTTCATATTTGGTATTTAATGTTGTAAAGTGGGCCTCTACAAAGATTGTTCAAATGATGCCCATGGGGTCAAAACTGGCCACACCCCGGGGCTCACATGGTTTATATAGACGTTAACGGCAAAATGATTTAAAAATTCTTCTCTGAAACCACAAGGCCCAGAAGTTTCATATTTGGTTAAAACATTATATCTAGACCTCGATTGGGATTGCATATGGGATGGGTGGGGTCAAGGTCAAGGTCACTGTTACTAAAAATAGAAAAACATTTTTCGCTCAATAACTTGAGAACGTATTGAGATATTTTAATGAAACTTCATACATAGATATATGGTGAGCGATCGATAGCTATTGTGGCCCACTTGTATAATTGATATTAACTTCCTTGCTCCTTGTACACAGATCATGAGCATCGGTCTTCCCACCAACGTGACTCACATGGGGCACGCCAATTCCCCGGAGGAAGCCGCGGCCCTTATAGAACAACTGCTGCAAGGGGCTGACCTGAAGGGGACACTTCCTGCTCCACTTAAACCTGGAGGTAGTAGTCACATTGGGTTTTGTGTCTGGACTCAGGCCCAGTTGCTCAAAACTTTTACAGCAAATTCAGCCAATCGTACATGTAGGTACAAACAAATTTATATAACAATTAAAAGTAACACTCGTTTTCCAAACATTTCCATAATTATTTCTCAATAATTGTCAATACTGGTTGTTAAAAAAAGTATTCAAATTGTAATGTCTGATATGCATAACTAACTTTATGAACATGATCATTGTTGTTAAAATGTTGAGCTACTGCCTATGGGATCCAGTTGCATAAAGGTGCATAAAACAGTTACAGCCTTATAGGCTAAAAGTCATTCTTGGTTTTACAAAGTTATCAACGTTGTATCAAAAATATTACAACCATTAAAGTTTGCACATTCATGTAACAAAGTTATTAAAGGAAAGCTAACATACATTAATAGTTGAATAACAATTTATTAGACAATCCTTATTAAATATTTTCTTCTGTATGCCTAATCAATTATTTGCACTTTTATGTTATCTGATAATTGGAACCTGATTTTCAAATTACTTCAGTTAGTTTCATGGATTTCATTAAGACCCGGGAGCCTGGTAAATCACCCAGCTATTTCGACCTTATTACTGGCTATGTTTTTGCTGTAGAGCAAGTGTAAATCAATATCAGGACCCCCTAATCCCCAGCCTACTTTAAGAAGTACTCCAAAACTTAATGAAACCCCTGTAGTTTAAACTTACTATAAACATTCATTCAGCTTGAACAAAAGATTGTGTACATTCTAGGCCTGAAAACACCGCCAACCAGCATTCCACGCAGCAGAACGTCCGATGACATTCCAAGCTCCGAAGGTCAGCTCCCGCTACCCACCAACCTCGCAAAAGCACAGAGCATGGAAAACATGAACGGCGCTAACAAGTCTGCACCAGCACGCTCCAATGTGGGCCCCAGCATACAGCCCCCACCAGCGCGCTCCAATGTGGGCCCCAGTATACAGCCCCCTCTGCCTGCCCCCAGGAGGGACAGCTTGCCAGATAAAGACTCTGAGTTGCGCTGTCTTCCGAAACCAGCACCCAGGCGGAATGTGCAGAGTTGCGTGATTGAACCAAAAACGTCCTTGCCCTCGTCTCCGCCGGTTGCTGCAAGACTGATTTCTGTTTTCAGTCGAGGTCAACTTCCACCGTTGCCAAAAAATATTCCCGAGACAAGTACGAACTACTATTCTAGTGTTGTCGTTGGGAATAGTGTTGATCCTGAAAAAGCAAAGGTTTTGTTAAATGGAAAAGTGAAAGATTCGCTAGATACATGCCAAGATGTAGCAGACGACACTTATGGATGTATATGGAGTGACTCGCCCCCCACAGTCCCAAAAAGGAAAGACATTGCTGAAAACTCTAGCAGCTCGTTACTAGATAAACCACTATCACCGCAAGCTTTAAATCCATCCTATGACCCCTTCGATACAAGCAGAATCACACAGAATATACACCCAAAAACTCCGCTAGTTCCATTAAGCTCACCTCAGAACCAGCAATCATCTGCCTCAGTGTTGCCCAAAGTCCCCCCTCGGCCACTTACAGACCCTGTTTCTCAGACAGGGGCCCCTTTAAGTGCCCCTCCATCCAGCCCTCCTCCTTCACCACCCAAATTTTCCCCTCCCAGCGAACCCCCACCTCCCATCCCAGGGGAATTCTCAAGCTTGTGCAATAGCAAAAATCCAGAAATCTCTAATTTTGAGAATAATTTCTTGAATCAAACTGGTTCAAATTTTCAAACAGTTAGCATTGTGAATACTGATGTAAAAACCGGTTTGGCTCTGCCCCCTGTACTGTCTAGACCAATGGCACCAGGTGAATTCGAATCAGCCAATCAGGAGCCAGGATTTACCCAGACTCGTCCCATCCCTGCAAGGCCTGCCCCGCCCCCACCTGTACCAAAACGACCAACAACTTAGATGGAGTTCTTCGATATAAAAATCACTTTGACATAACTTCGTAACTTAAATTTTAAGACTTGATATTTAGATTCATCATTTAAGTGACACATTTAAGAGTACTAAAGTGACTTTTTAGTTATATGTAACTTGCTGTTATTACATTGGATTCAGTCTAAAAAATGTCATGATTATCTTTTTTTTATCCAATCTTGTAATGCTCTAATTCTTCTTTATCAACACTAGAAAGTGACGCTATTTACCTTCACATGGTTCTTATTTGACTGTTTATCAGACAATTTATATGCGTTCTAAGTTCTATTTACTTAATCATTGAACATCAGTATTTTGAATCTGATTGAACAAATTGTTAAGTGTAGAAGTAGACAATCTATTTTTTATTATTATATAGAGGATACTTGTTGGTTTCTGTATAATATCGATTTTATTCACAATTGATCATAGAAAGTTATATTTTCACGAGTGGCACATCCACGAGTGAAAAGATTTATTTTCTATGATCCCAAGTCAATAAAAAGTCAATATTTTACCGAAACCAGCAAATTTTAGTTGTATTTTTTGCTTTTTCCACCGTTTTGTTTTCCATTTTAATTGCTATCTACGAGGTGCAGTCAAAAAGTTCCCGGACTACTCGCATATGTGTCATGATTTTTACCATTGATAAATTACATTTATATGGTCTGAAAGAATAATCATTTCTGATCAAAATCTGTAATTTTCATACTTCGGTATTAAAATACATACAAAAAATACATTTTACAAATACAACATATCACATGTGTACGGAGCACTTTGTTGTCATTACGGAGCGTCATCATGACTTTTTCTGAACGTTGTCATCATGGACTGTCAGAGTTTCTCAAAATATGCCCCGAAACACTCCACACACTTCCTATGACGATGTACCCACTTACTTTATGTGTCAACATAGAATTGCTGAGGATATGAACACACATCTGATCAAACTGCATACTTTAGATTCTCCTCAGTCGCGAACCTGTGACCCCTGAGATGTGACTTGCGACGGGGGAATATGCTGAAGTCTAAGGGGTCAAATCCGGACTGTACGGAGCATGCTGTAGCCTCTCATACCCCAGGAAGTCGATGGTGTTCAGTTTGTCCTTGCCCGGTGAGGGGGAGCGTTATCTTGATGGTATATCAGGTTCTCTATCTCACACCCGGGCCGCTTCTTCCGGATAGCGTTGGTGAGATCTCTCCGAACAACCTGTAATGAAAGAATTAACGAATAAATAAATGCTCTCGGTATATCATAAATAATAAAATTTGCGCAATTGTTTATATCACGCTTATTAACAAAATTTGTTGGTATTATATATGGGAATAATTAAATATTTGTGTTACTTACTTATTGATAATACTCCTTATTCATGGTCTGCGCCCTGGGAACATCGTGTTGTAGCAACATTCCTTTCCTGTAACAAAAGGATATGAACATTACGCGTTTCCCTGACTTGCATGCCTTCTTTGGAGGTGGAGATGAGCTGCACTTCCAAACCATTGATTCTTGCTTCGTCTCCGTATCATAAAAGTTCACCCACGTTTCGTCGGTAGAGACAATTCTGTCCTTGTTCCACCTCTTTTAAAATGTTCGGGATGCAGCGACGGGCCTTTCATAGTCATCGTCACACAAAATGCGGGGCACCCACCTGGCGCAAACTTTATTCATCCCTAAGTCCTTAGTCAATATTCTATGCACTGTTCCACGGCTCACACCAACACTTCCTGAAATGTCATCAATAGACTTCCGGCAATCAACAGAAACAACTTTCACGACAGAATCTCTGGTATGCTGCTCCGTGGTAGGCCACCCGGCCCGTTTATCGTCAGATGTATCCTCTCTCCATTCTCTGAAACGTCAATGCCACTCAAACACAATTGTTCTGCAACATTTTAAAGCTCCATCCTTCTTTGAAAGAAATTTCCACGGTTCCGTTGGTGTCATACCCGACTTAACACAAAACTTTATTTCTGAACCTTGCTCCGTACACTCAATTGACTTCGTCGTTTTGTCGTCTGACATTTTTAGGTGCCTTTCAATTTTCTGTCATAATTTACTTGAATTTCACTACTTCTCGCTTATTTTTTCACATCGTTTGAAAATGATGTTAATAATACGTCATGTTAAATATGACAACATTTGGCGCGTAAATAACGGTTTCGCTTTCACGTTAACACATACAAATAATATTCTGTGTGATAGTTTTTCAAAGTGCTCCATACATCGTTCATTGTGTAGATATAGCAGCTTAAATATATAATACGCTAAAATATTTTTACATGATTCTTTGTTTATATGTTAAAAATAGTGCAATAATGAACCATATAAAATTTCATTATTGTGCAACATCAAATTAACGAAAATTTGAAGGAGTCCTGGAACTTTTTTACAATTTTGAGTCCGGCATCGTTGACGGTCCATTTCATTTACTGTTTTAAATCGGGAACCAGTATGAAACCGTGAAAATTGTCAGAGTGGTAATTTTCACTGTTTTAAACAGTGAATTACCAATTTTATTTCACTGATATTTCCCTATAAATTACTGGAAAGCATGAAATAAAAACTAATTAGAAAGAAAGAAACAAAATTTTCACTTCATGTCCAGGCATGTGTACTGATTACAACTGTACTGTTCCGTCAGATTGGTGGTAAATACTTTTACAAGTGGAACAGAAATACACAATCTCTAAAAGAGTTTTAACAAGTTATTTAGGGATTTCAGTGTTTTGCTCATTCAAAAACCTAACTTATTAGAGATTATATGCGTCGTTTTCAATATGTGTGCAATATTTTGTGCTCTGTGTTTCCAGAGTTAAAACAAGCATTTATGATTAGACCATTGGTCATCTGTGATGCCATGGTGTTGCTATTTCACACTTCACACTGTAATCTGTGATGCCATGGTGTTGCTATTTCACACTTCACACTGTAATCTGTGATGCCATGGTGTTGCTATTTCACACTTCACACTGTAATCTGTGATGCCATGGTGTTGCTATTTCACACTTCACACTGTTTTTAGCTCATCTGAGCACAAAGTGCTCATGGTGAGCTTTTGTGATTGTCCGTCGTCGGTGCGTGCGTGTGTCCGTCCGTCGTCAACTTTTCATTTAAACGACATCTACTCCGAAACCACTTGGCAGATTGTTACCAAACTTCACAGGAATGATCATTGGGTGACCCTCTTTCAAAGTTTTTCAAATCTTTACAGTCCGCTGCATATGTAGGTCACCAGAGCTAAAAATAGATTTAAAAAGTGTAAACTTAAAAAATCTTCTCTGAAACCGCAAGGCCCAGAGGTTTCATATTTGGTATGTAACATCCTATAGTGGGCCACTACAAAGATTCTTCAAATTATGCCCCTGGAGTCAAAACTGGCCATGCCCCGGAGGTCACATGGTGTAAAAAGAATATATAGCAAATGACTTTAAAAATCTTCTCCTGTAAAACCGCAAGGCCCAGAGGTATCATATTTGGTATGTAACATCCTATAGTGGTCCTCTACAAAGATTGTTCAAATTATGCCCCTGGGGTCAAAACTGGCCACGCCCCGTGGGTCATGGTTTATATAGAATATATAGCAAAATGACTTTAAATATCTTTTCCTCTTAAACCGCAAGGTCCAGAGGTTTCATATTTGGTTTGTAACATCCTTTAATGGTTCTTTACAAAGTTTGTTCAAATTAGACCATGTGGTCAAAAGGGCCACGCCCCGGGCGGTCACATGGTTTATATAGAATATATAGCAAAATGACCATAAAAATCTTCTCCTCTGAAACCACAAGGCCCAGAGGTTTCATATTTGGTATGTAACATCCTATAGTGGTCCTCTACAAAGATTGTTCAAATTATGCCCCTGGGGTCAAAACTAGCCATGCCCCGGGGCATAATTTGGTTTATATAGACTTACCGGTAAATAGCAAAATGTCTTTACAAATCTTCTCATCTGAAACCGCAAGGCCCAGAGGTTTCATATTTGGTATGTAACATCCTATAGTGGTCCTCTACAAATATTGTTCAATTTATGAACCTAGGGTCAAAACTGGCCACGCCCCGGGGATCACATGATTTTTATACACTTAGCAAAATGATTAACAATCTTCTCCTCAGAAACCGCAAGGCCCAGTGGTTTCTTATTTGGTATGTAACATCATATAGTGGTCCTCAACAAAGATTGTTCAAATTATGCCCCTGGAGTCAAAACTGTCCACGCCCCGGGGGTCACATGGTTTGTATAAATTTAAATAGCAAAATGTCTCTAAAAATCTCCTGAAACCACTAGGCCCAGAGGTTCCGTATTTGGTATGTAACATCTTATAGTGGTCCTGTACAAAGATTGTTCAAATTATGCCCCATGGGTCAAAACTGACCACACCCCAGGGGTCACATGGCTTATATAAACTTATATAGCAAAATTACTTTAAAAATCTTCTCCTCTGAAACCGCAAGGCCTAGAGGTTTCATATGTGGTCCTCTACAAATATTGTTCAAATTATGCTCCTGGGGTCAAAACTGGTCATGCCCGGGGGTCACATGGTTTGTATAGATTAAAATAGCAAACTGACTTTAAAAATCCTCTCATCTGAAATGGCAAGGCCCACAGCTTTCCTATATGTAGTACGTAACATTGCATAGTGGTCCTCTCCAAAGATTGTTCAAATTAAGCCCCTGGGGTCAAATCTGGCGGCATCCCAAGGGGTCACATAGTTTATATAGACTTAAATAGCAGAATGACTTTTAAAATCTTTACCTGAAACCGCAAGGCCCAGAGGTTTGTTCTAAATTGTTCAAATTATGCCCCTGGGATAAAAATAAGCCACATCTCGGGAATGCAAATTCCAATTGGGTTCCAAAGTCTCAGGTGAGCGTGCTAGGGCCCTCAGGGCCCTCTTGTTTTAAACCCACTGTAAGGTCAGTGATGGCTATTATACAGAGCCCTTCAGGATGGGAGAATCACTTCGTTTTTTATGAAAAAGGGAATAGTTTACAACTCATAATTTCAGTCAGATTCAATACCTGACTACTTTGAAATTAAAAAATAAAAATAGAGTACAAAACTTGAGGCTTAAACAACTTTATTAATACATGTAGTTTGGATATGGTGTGCGATAAAATTGGTTTGTTTTCCCTACTTCTAGAGGGGAATTTTTTGCAAAAATAGGGGAAAAAATACATACTTTTTTCAGGAGGGGAATGGGGCCTAATATCGGTCACAAATGGTAATAAAAAACACTATCTTCCACAGGCTTGTATTTGTAAAATTACCAAATTTGATTTGCTGATTCCAAATACCATTTTAAAGTCCTTTTCCTATATTGTAGTAAAATACTGCTTGCAAAAGCATAATATGTCAGGTATTTACTATTCCTATTCTTATGGAACAAATTGTATTTGAAACGTGTCGTGGGAAAACCGGGCTTAATGCATGTGCATAAAGTGTTGTCCGGGATTAACCTGTGCAGTCCACACAGGCTAATCCGGTATGGCACTATATCTCACCTCCTACATAAATGACCCGATTCGATTGGCTAACCGCATGACCGTGGTGTATTTTCCTTACACCATGGCTAATTTTCAATACTCCATAGGAAATAAAACAAAATGACGATTGCTGTATAATCTGTTGTTTAATCAACTTGACGTGGCATGGCATATTTTTTATGTTTAAATACAGATTCCAAACAAATGTATCTTAATACTGTGAAAGAACTGTCTAACGTGCACCAACTAGATCTATACAAATTAAGTCATCTTACCTCTGTGTTTTTGCTGTTTATCAACGTACCAAGTGTGTCTGACAAAAACAAAATACTGCTTTGTTCTTGTCATATTTTAATAAATCCAATTAAATCAATCCATTTTCACATGAGCATATAATTTCCACAGTTCACTTGTTCATTTCATTGACTTTCCATGAGAAGTCGAATTAAAATGACTTAAATATCCAATGTCCATAAAAAATTAAATAAGATTTAATAAACGCTGCTTTTATCAATTATTATTTATTATTCAAGGACTAACATGTGCGTACCTAGATCAAATGAAGAGAAACCAATGAAAGGTAGTCTGTGAGATATATTCGTTGCACTGTTAGTAACTGATTGTGTTCCTAACATTGTAACTAATATTCCACTTTAATGGTATTTTCTGTTTCAAGGAAGTCTCTTCTAAACATAAATCCACTGTAGGCGGAAAGCGCAGTCCCGGATTAGCCTGTGCGGACTGCACAGGCTAATCTGGAACGACACTTTACGCATATGCATTAAGACCGGTTTTCTCACGACACGCCTCATTTCTTTTCAAGATTTGTCATATATCCACTGAAAGATGAACACGTAACAAACATATCTAAGGAGGCATTATACAGGATGACTTATTCTCTGAACACACTATTATGTGAAGTTAGAATAAATTAATACATCAAACATGGAATAAACTGTTTAATTATTGCAATGTTTATTATACAGTGAATCAATTGTAATTTAAAAAATGCAGAGTAAGTAGTGCAATAGACACTTGCACATATAAATGCATCAGTAAAATTGATTTTACCACAAAACTGTATACTTGTTTGCATTTTTCAAAATTTTCACCATATAACAGAAGTGTGTCAATGCATGCATAAATACAGTTTTTAAATACAGTAGAAATGATCAAGGACACTCTCAGTTTTAACAAAAGATTCATGGCAAAATAAAAATTATACCAAAAGTATTGATAGAATATAACCAACATACTTACTGACCATTAAAAGCACAGTTTTATGTCAAAAAAGAAACAATACTTGTCTATTATATGTTTGATGACTTATTCTAACTTCACATAGTAGTGTATTTCTATTTAGTTATGGTACCATTGGCATTATCTATCTATACATGTTTAAAATTTGTAGTTTAGTAGATCAGTTAAAATTTAGAATCTGTTACAAAAATGTTTTAATGTGTCAATTCGCCAATCTGTGGATAGGCCCTTTTAGGCCAAATTGTGTGTGATAGTCATGATAAATTTTGTTGGACAATGTATACACCTGTATGCAACTTGTATCTTCTTCTTGTTAGTTCTTTCTTGTATTATGTTAGTGTTGTTGCTAAAAGCATAATATTTATCAACATTGTGATAGATGTAGAGAGTTAGTTGTGATCATCGGGCAGATGGTATTTTTACAGTTCATACCTTATTTATAATAAAAAGATTCCATGATGGAAGTACTGGCTGTCCTCTGGGGTACATGGAGTTATTGCCCTTGTTGCAACCAATTCATCATAAAATGTTGGTTTCCACATACGTCTCCCAAAAAATCGGGGGGAGGAATGACTGTTTTTCTTTCGCTCACTTTTTTTTTCTTCACGGCATATTCACCACACAATTTAGGTTATTGGACTGCATGTAAATTGTTTAAACGCCTCCAATCAAAGAAACTGTACCTTACGGTATGTCATTATCTGAGTACCTGTCTAATTCAAAATGTTTGTTAATTACCGGAAAGCCGCATATTAGCGAAAACTGCTCTTTTTAATATGATTTGAAAAAGTTAATGATTGATAGGCAAAAAAAAACTTTTGGGTCGGTGGAAAAAATAAGTTGGAGTCAGGTAAGCGGAAACCAACTACTTCTTTTACCATTATTACTAATTATTACAAAAGATTGCATGGAAACTTGTGGATTGGTTTTTAATGGACTTAAATTAAAGGGGCATAATCCTGTAGAAATGACTTTACAAGGAAATAGGAATGTAACAGTTATATGGAGTGAACTCTTGGTATGAACTCTTCGTCGTGACATGTTTACTGCACGCAGTGTAATGGGGGTCTCGGAAAATAACCGGCAATTAAAGCAACACAAATAGCAACAGACTTTTATCAGAAACAACAACATCGTTCTCTATGTTAACTAGCATATCTGTAAGTGGTTTTAGCTCGACTTTTTTGGAGAAAAAAATTCCAGTTATTGTCGCTCTGTCGTTTGCCTCAGCGTCTGCGTTTATAGTTAAGTTTTTGGGTTTAGTTTTTTGGTTAAGTTTTTTAGTTAAGTATTTTGTCAGAGTCCATTTCTCAAAAACTGTCGAAGGTATCCATTTGAAACTTTCAATACTTGTTAACTATCAAAAGGGTAATTCATTACAACAAGGCAGGTAACTCTGTGATTTGTATTTCCAGAGTTTGCTGCCCTTGTTTGACTTAAAATATTTTGACATTTTTTTTGTTAAATATAACATTTCTCAATAACTATCAAAGAAATTAAATTGAACTAAGATACTTGTTTATGGTGCTGACCCCATTCTGCAGACATGAGGAGGTAACTCTTTTAAGGATTTTGTAGAAGTGATTACCCTTTGTTTTCAAATTAAAGATTTTCGCTTTAGGTCCAATTTTTCAGCACCTATATGAGATATTGACTTGAAACTCTTGATCACAGTTGTTGATCACAGTGATGAATATATTATGTAAACAAGAGGAAGTAACTGTATCAAGGATTTTGTTTGAATAATTGCCCTTTTTTGAACTTAGATTTTTCGCTTTAGGTCAAATTTTACACTAAATATAAGTGGTATTGATTTGAAACTGAAAATACTTGATCACAGTTATGAACCTATTCTGAAGACAATATGAGGTAACTATATCAAGGATTTTTGCAGAGTTATTGCCCTTTTTTCAACTTAGAATTTTAGCTTAAGGTCAAATTTCTCATGATCTATAAGAGTTACTGACTTGAAATTCAAAACACTTCATCACAGTGATGAACCCATACTATTAACAAAAGGCCAGAATAATATCAAATGCTAGAAAGTCGAGCGTTCAACACCCGTAGGCGGTGCTCTTGTTGTTTTAATCATATGGGATCTGTTTAGAAATGTGTGTTTATTTGCCTTACTGTGACAAGATTGCATGCAAGTTAAAACATTTTATGAAGGATATGTCATTGAATAAAATCAATTAATTAATTTTTTATTTATATTTTATTTCATTTATAGGCAGATTATTTTCCTTTTTATAGGCGTTTATTTATGTGTTTTAGGCTGATAATGGAACAAATGTAGTAGTTGTTGTAAGTTGGATGGAAAAAAATAATGAAACTTAAAGTTGTAATGCCCACTTTTTGGTTTGAAATAAACTGTGTTTGTTTACTAGTAAGTTAGAACAATGATACATTATATTGCAAAACTATTCCAACCATTTTCATTGGAGTTGTGCATATTTTATACTAGAATTACTCAAATGCTTTCTCAATTAAGCTGAAAAATTAATGTTCATTATAAGCCATCAATGTAACATTGGAAACATAGAGAATAATGTGTTGTAACTTTGTTTTGTCGTATTTATTATTGTATCTTCTTGTTGTTTACCGTATTTGTTACGTTATAAAAGTTTAAGACAATGTTAATTCTAAACAAATACCCACTTCAGTATCATATTTGTAAAATTTAAGTAAACATCATGTTGATACAAAACATATAATAGAATCTGTGATGTATTGTTTATTGATGTAATAATATATGCAAATATAAGTGTTATATGTAATTTGTAACTTAAATGTTGTTTTAAAAAAATAGCATTTATGTGTGTGACCTTAGTATTAGTGCACGAAATACACTGAAAACCTTTACATGTTGTATGTCTATTTAGATACACCCACATGGATGAAAGTTAGCAAACAGATAGCACATGTACTTTCGCACATTTACATTTACATTCCCACTTGCAAACACGTCCTTCCCCACACATAAGCACACAAGTCCATCCCCACATGCAAACACACAAGTCCATCCCCAATTGCAATCAGACAAGTCCATCCCCACATGCAAACACACAAGTCCATCCCCACATGCAAGCACACAAGTCTATCCCCACACCCAAACACACAAGTCCACCCCCACAGGCAAACACACAAGTCCATCCCCACATGCAAACACACAAGTCCATCCCCACATGCAAAATACATCCCCACACGCAAACACGTTAGTCCATCCCCACAGGAAAACACACGGCCATCCCCACAGGCAAACACACAAGTCCATCCTCACAGGCAAACACGTAAGTCCATCCCCACACGCAAACACACAAGTCCATCCCCACAAGCAAACACGTTAGTCCATCCCCACACGCAAAAACACACGTCCATCCCCACACACAAACACACAAGTCCATCCCCACATGCAAACACACAAGTCCATCCCCACAGGCAAACACACAAGTCCATCCCCACACGCAAATTACATCCCCACATGCAAATACACAAGTCCATCCCCACACGCAAAATACATCGCCTCACGCAAACACACAAGTCCATCCCCACACGCAATCACACAAGTCCATCCCCACAGGCAAACATACAAGTCCATCCCCACACGCAAAATACATCCCCACAGGCAAACACACAAGTCCATCCCCACAGGCAAACATACAAGTCCATCCCCACACGCAAACACACAAGTCCATCCCCACAGACAAACATACAAGTCCATCCCCACACACAAACATGTTAGTCCATCCCCATAGACAAACACACAAGTCCATCCCCACAGGCAAACACACAAGTCCATCCCCACACACAAACACACATCCATCCCCACACACAAACACACAAGTCCATCCCCACACACAAACACAGAAGTCCATCCCCACACGCAAACACACAAGTCCATCGAAAAACGCAAACACACAAGTCCATCCCCACATGCAAATTACATACCCACATGCAAACACACAAGTCCATCTCCACACGCAAAATACATCCCCACATGCAAACACATATGTCCATCCCCACAGGCAAACACACAAGTCCATCCTCACATGCAAACACACAAGTCCATCCTCACATGCAAACATACAAGTCCATTCCGACACGCAAAATACATCCCCACACGCAAACACACAAGTCCATCCCCACATGCAAACACACAAGTCCGTACCCACAGGCAAACACACAAGTCCATCCCCACACGCAACCACACAAGTCCATCCCCGCACGCAACCATACAAGTCCATCCCCACAGGCAAACACACAAGTCCATCCCCTCAGGCAAACACAAGTCCATCCCCACACGCAAAATACATTTCCACACACAAACACACAAGTCCATCCCCACACGCAAACACACAAGTCCATCCTCACATGCAAACACACAAGTCCATCCCCACACGCAAAATACATCCCCACAGGCAAACACGTTAGTCCATCCCCACACGCAAAATACATCCCCACACACAAACACACAAGTCCATCCCCACACGCAAACACACAAGTCCATCCCTACAGTCAAACACGTTAGTCCATCCCCACACGCAAACACACAAGTCCATCCCCACAGGCAATCACGATAGTCCATCCCCACACACAAACACACAAGTCCATACCAACATGCAAACACACAAGTCCATCCCCACACGCAAACGCACAAGTCCATCCCCACAAGCAAATTACATCCCCACTTGCAAACACATAAGTCTATCCCCATACGCAAAATACATCCCCACACGCAAACACACAAGTCCATCCCAACATGCAAACACACAAGTCCATCCCCACATGCAAACACACAAGTCCATCCCCACACGCACACACACAAGTCCATCATCACAGGCAAACATACAAGTCCATCCCCACAGGCAAACATACAAGTCCATCCCCACACACAAACACGTTAGTCCATCCCCACAGGCAAACACACAAGTCCATCCCCACACACAAACACACGTCCATCCCCACACACAAACACACAAGTCCATCCCCACACACAAACACACAAGTCCATCCCCAAACGCAAACACACAAGTCCATCCCCACACGCAAACACACAAGTCCATCCCCACACGCAAACACACACGTCCATCCCCACAGGCAAACACACAAGTCCATCCCCACATGCAAACACACAAGTCCATCCCGACACGCAAACACACAAGTCCATCCCCACACGCAAATTACATCCCCACATGCAAATACACAAGGCCATCCCCACACGCAAAATACATCCCCACACGCAAACACATAAGTCCATCCCCACAGGCAAACACACAAGTCCATCCTCACATGCAAACACACAAGTCCATCCCCACACGCAAATCACATCCCCACATGCAAGCACAAAAGTCCATTCCCACGCGCAAAATACATCCCCACACGCAAACACAAAGTCCATCCCCACAGGCAAACACACAAGTCCATCCTCACATGCAAACACACAAGTCCATCCCCACACGCAAAATACATCCCCACATGCAAACACACAAGTACATCCCCACATGCAAACACACAAGTCCATCCCCACAGGCAAACACACAAGTCCATCCCCACATGCAACCACACAAGTCCATCCCCACACGCAACCACACAAGTCCATCCCCGCATGCAACCACACAAGTCCATCCCCACAGACAAACACACAAGTCCATCCCCACACGCAAAATACATCCCCACAGGCAAACACACAAGTCCATCCCCACACACAAACACACAAGTCCATCCCCACACGCAAACACACAAGTCCATCCCCACATGCAAACACACAAGTCCATCCCCACATGCAAAGTTACTACCGCTGCTGTGTTACACTTAGCTTTAAAATGTTTCAAAATAAGTTCGTATTTTCTACTTGCCCTTACGATCGCTTGCAGTCTCTCCATAACGGCATATGGAGTTGACCGAATTCTTAGTTTATTTAAAATCACATCTGCCCATTCTATACTCGACGACATTTGATGTACGAATCAGGGTCAACTCGGCCCGAATACTAACTCGGTCCGGTCTTTCTCGGCCCACTTACCAATTCGGTCTGGTCCTACTCGGCCCAGTTTTATTTCATTAGTGTTAAATAGGTAGAATATGGTAAAGTTTGTGGTACAAACCTGGTAAAAGGAAAAAAAGATATTGTAGATCATTAAACGTTGTTTCAAATCAAATGATATATGTATGTACAGCATGAGATCTTATATTAATATTTGCAAATACAAAATGTACTGTATGAATGATTAGGGTTGTTTACCCTTGGGACATAAGCCCTTTTTCAAAGTGTGAAAAACACACCCCTTTGATCCAATTTGAATACTGGGCCGAGTAAAAAAAAACGTTCTTAACGATGAGCTGAATATATTACATACATGTATATAAGTAATAGTTTTCTATTTATCATTGTTTATTGATCAATAAACAACAATTTGGAGTTGTGATGCGTAGGAATTAAACCACGAGGGAGTTAGCTCGTGTGGCTTAATAGCCACGCATCAGAACGACAAATTGTTAATTGGCCGTTAAACAACGATAATGCAAAAATTATTTCCATTCTAACATGATTTGACAAATATGTTTGCAATTGTAATGATAACTAAATTTTACATTGCACCGCTCAGAATTGGGACTACTTTTTGCGTTGTTTATTGGGTATTTTAACAACGATAATTTTGTTCAAACAGATTAACTACATCAGCGTAAAGCAAACCGTTGGGGTCGTTTTCTTTCAGCAAAAAGTAAGACGTTTTGCCATAACCCCAATACGGCAACCCACAGCATGACAAAATTAATATTTGCAGTTCTCGGCCATAATTGTTATGAGCCAGGAGGCCGTTTTATCAACGGGTCGTAGAGCGGTCGTACGTAAGATTTGGTCGTACGACAGTCGTAAGACCGGTGGACCATTTTATCAACACAATCGCACCTATGACGTCGTAAGATTTTTGCTAAAATTTACGACTGGTAGAAGGCACTCTTAGCGGTCGTAAATAGGGCTACTTCATGTTAAATCACAGGCAAAGCATTAATAAAAAATATGCATTTAAAACGTTTTTAACATTAAAAACTAGAATTGTCACATGAGTGACGGATATACCCCCACAATATGGCATTGTCACAAAACTATGGCGTCCATTCAAAAGAAATGGACAGAGAGAGAATGCTTTAATTTGTGAATGGTCAACAGTGTATTTGGAAAAATTTAATTTCAATAGGAGCCATAACTCTGTCAAAATTTAGTGGTTTGTAACCAAAGTCGAACTTGACCCGTATTTTATGATGCTACACATGTATACCAAGAATTAATTGAATATGTCAAGCCATTCTTGAGTTATCGTCCAGAAATCATGTTTTTAGGGAATTTTAAGTCGAAAAGGGGCCATAACTCAGTCAAAATTTACTGGTTTGTAACCAACATCGAACTTGACCTGTATTCTATAATGTTACACATGTGTACCAAATATTATTTGAATATGTCGAGCCTTTCTTGAGTTATCATCCGGAAACCATGTTTTTAGGGAATTTAAAGTCGAAAAGGGCCATAACTCTGTCAAAATTTATTGGTTTGTAACCAACATCGAACTTGACCTGTATTCTGTGATGTTACACATGTGTACCAAAAATTATTTGAATATGTCAAGCCTTTCTTGAGTTATCATCCGGAAACCAAAAACGAACACACCGACAGACCGACAAGCTCACTCCTATATACCCCCCCCCCCCAAACTTTGTTTTTTGGGGGGTAAAATAATTTAAAACAATCAAATAGTACCTGTGCCATCAGGAAACAGTGTTATTTTGGCTGATGAACACAACAAGCACGGATTATATATAAGTAATGACCCTGCATTGCTGGAATAATTTGATTCTACAGTTTACATCCACTTGAATGTTGGCTTGTTGCTGCTTGTCTATGAATCGGAAATCGTCTTACCTCAAAAGTTTAAAATCCAAATTAATACATCGTTCGCAACACAACACAACAAAGATATAGATATGATAAGCGATTTTCATACATCCACAAAAATTAATACATATAGAATTCATTTCATAAAAGTAGTCGCTTCTAGTGAAAATTTTAATTCTCTTCATGTAATTATTAAAACTCGATTTTGTCTTAATATATCGAGCTAGTTCTGCAGTAATAATTAGTCGAGTTTAATTCTACTTATCAGTTTAAACTTTAATCATTAAAACAATCTCGGAACTAGATATAATCAGATTTTAAACGTTAAAAAAATCGGGAAAAACGTCATGACTTTCAGACTGGTTTCACGTTTTTCACGTCGTAAGAGCTTGAATAATCTTAGCTGCGACCGGACACTTACGATCACCTTCATAAAACGGTTTTACGCTGGTCGCCAGTTCGGTCGTACACCCCGGACTTAAGATAAGATCAGTTTAAGATATTAAGATACCATCTGTTGATAAAACGGCCTCCAGGAAGTATATGGGTTTTCGGGTAGTAGTAAAAGTATGTACATGGATTTCCGTTACCTCCCATTGGCGTATCCAGGCGTACTCCTGTACACATGGACATACAAAACGGAATGACAATATACGACATTTCATCAAGATATCTAAAAAAGCGGAAAGTGAGAATATCACATAATAATATGACAAAATATTCGGATTCCCCGAAATATCTCGCAATATCGACTGAAAAAAACATACATGTATAAAATACAATTTACATAATGTTTTCCCAGCATAACTCTGATTAAGTAACAGTTAAACCATTATATGCACATATTTTTAGCTCACCTGAGCACGAAGTGCTCGTTGAGCTATTGGTATAGGGGACCTCTCCGCTGTCGTCCGTATGCCGTCAACAATTTGGACCGTTATCGCGATAAAGACTACTTACTAACTCATTTTGTGAGTAAATTTATTATTATCTATTCTTAAAATACTGAGAAATAGAATTATAAAAAATACTTACACAGACATCAGCATCATCATCACATAATAATTATGATAATCACATAAACATCACCATCGGAAGTGCATTGTCAGCTAATGACATTGCGAAGAGACTGACGTTGCTGGACGCGATGCATATGTTAGCGAAAGCATGGAATAGCGTCACCACCACGACGATCAAAAACTGCTATGCCAAAGCAGGATTTGGTACGGAGACAGCGGTATCCCCTACGCCAGTGGAAATTCCCGAATCCATGAATGCTGAACATCTTGAAGAATACATGAACCACGATGAGGACCTCGAATGCCATTGGATGCCAAAGGACGAAGACATATGCAGCGACATACTACGAGAGGAAGAACAGAGGAACCATCAACAGATGAACAACGACATCGAGGACGAAGCCACAGACGAACCAGTACGACTCCCAGGAACTGCCAGCGAAGCAAGAAGTGGACTAGCCGACATCAGAAGATTTCTAGAAGACACCGGATGCAAGGACTATCGGGCCTTCTACGAAGCTGAAGAACAGGTGGAGAAACTAGCAGCAATGACCAAGCGACAAACGAGAATGACGGAGTTCATTAATTGGATACCATAAATATTTTGTTATGTACATATGTCATGTATTTGTGTTTGTCTGTATTATTTTTGTTAATTATGCTTATTAAATGCTGTAAATATTATGTGTAGTAAATAAAGCACATAACTAAAGTAATTCAATGAGTTTTGTTACATGTAATACATTGTACAAACAAAGCGCAAGTACACATCTAGAAAGCAATGTAGCTGTTAGTGATTATTACAAGTGAATTATTTTTCAAACGCACCGTATAATGGATAACAAACATCTATGAACGCTTTTCTGCATATTTATTAGCATTTTGTTACGTAACAGGTTTGACATTATATCATCAAAATGGATTAAATAAGATCATAACATATCTGATTAACATTGAAATAATTGAAATATGACTGATTCCGCATATATGAATACTCCGGATATTTGAATATTCGGACGTGACAAATGGGCTATTCAATTAAGCGGAATCTACTGTATATATATAGTCATTAAAGTCTCAGACACAGTGAGCTGTGACACGTGTCATCTGAAAACAATAATTATGGACGGGCGAGAGGGAATACTGCCTATTTCTTTATCCACCTTGTTGCTGCCAAACACAGACCACAAATGACGATGAATTTCCTATACACGGCTCAATTGCGAGAATTCCGGGCATAACCCGCCAAACTTTGCTGTAATCACTCTAAAAATAACTAAATACCGTACAATACCGTACTTTTCGAAACGAGAATAATTTCATATTTTTATTCAATCTTGACCAAACTTGCTCAGTTTGTATATGACGATAAAATCTTGGACGAGTTCGATAATGGGCCCGATCGGACCAGGAACACCAGAGTTATTGTCCCTTTTTTTGCCCCCAATACATATATTCCTAAATAACTCACCTGGTAAAGGGAGGTAAATGCAGTATCAAGAAGATAAGTGCCATACGTGTGTTATTTTCCTTTAGTCACAGATATAACCCAGATAGTGGAGTCTGCTTATCAGTAAAATCAATACATCACTCTGAGTCAACATGATACTTCTATTTTAGATCAGCATCATTACACATACATGTAGTAATCCATGTATAGCCTGCTGCTGACCTATATTTTGGTTATGTGTGCAGCAGTAAATTTTTCCTTTGTCTGTCTTGGCATCCATTCAGGAAAAAGATGTAAACAATTATAAATAGCTAAAATTCATGTTGTAAACAAGCAATCAGAATATAGGATTTATATCATGTGATCTAGTGCCTGAAAGGGTTAATTATTTTCTGTAGTTTTTGGACTGTTTTGTTAGTAACTTATTCAGTATCATTTAATCATGTAACTTTTGGACTGACTTATACATTTGAATTGGGATTTTGGAAACTCAAGTTATTATCTTACATGATTTTTGAAGTTGATTTATTATTTCTCCTTAATTGAAAAATACTTCAACACTGTTTTGACTCAAAATTGGTGTGATTATTAGTAAGTTTTTACACAAATCAACTAAAAGGTTGTATAGTTATTTATAATTTAATCTGACAATGTTGATAGGTGCATGGTTCTTAATGTTAACAATGAGTATTCCTATATAACATAGAAAATTGCCTTTTCCTAAGAGTACATTTTGGAAGTTTGTCCTGTGGGTGTCATTGACTCAAAATTATTAGTAAGTTTTTACGCAAAACAACTAAAAGGTTTTGTAGTTATTTATAATTTAATCTGACAATGTTGATAGTTGTATGGTTGTTAATGTTAACAATAAGTATTCCTATGTAACCTAGAAATTTCCTTCTCCAAAGAGTACATTTGGAAAGTTTGTTTGTTTGGATATTTCACCTTATTTATCAGTAATTCAGTGATATAATGGCGGTCAGTTAACCTACTCACACTTTTTCTGGGCAAACTAAGCCAACGTAAGTGGTTTACCAGTACCAAGTGCCAGTAAATGACAACTGCCCTACTTGAATCAGAGGTAAGGGGAGAATGGCCGTAGAAGTTATTTCACGACCAATCCCCACACAAGTTATGTGGCCGGGCTGGGGCTGGAACTTAAGAACCCTTGATTGAGAGAATAGCGCTCTACCAACTGAGCTAGACGGGCCAGCAAAGCCAGAATAATCTACTTGGTTTGATACATTTATATGGTGCCATTATGATGATATTTAGGAACTTTTGGTAGAGTGTAGTAACTATAGAGTGTCACTGTATGTACCAGTTTCGAACCCATAAGGGTTTATCCATGCTTATGGACTTGGTTGCAAAAACATTACAAACATTTTTGAAAACAACAATACAGACCAATATTTTAATCACTGATACGCAAAGTTGAACTGACATCAAATCGGTCTGTGTACTGGTGTTAATAAATGATTTATTATTTTAACTCAAACATATACCGGTATGTGCAAAAAGATGGATTATCCAATCATAAGCTCTTTATGCATTTTATAGAATTATTTCCATTCTTTTTTGTATCGCCCCTGTATGTTAATACCATGCGAAATTTGTTTTAATAGTACCGAGAATGCGGGTATTTACGGGTACCTGGTGCATCCCTAATGGTCGCCATAGTACTCAGACTCAGGTGAGCGCTTTGGGTCATCATGGCCCTCTTGTTTACCTACCCTACACCTCTCTTAGCATACCCCGACGGAGATCAAGTCTACGGGCGTAGTTGCAATCGTTTAAGCGACGCCCCTGCCTCGAAATATTGTATCAAGGACAAACACTGTATTTATCTGGGTCGTACGTAATGGTGGATAGATAACGTGCACACGCCGATTAATTGTAAACTTATTACCGAGTTATAACGGCATAATTATTACATGCCAATGGATTCCAAATATCCTGAGGTAAGAAATTCATCGATTTTGGCAACTGGAAATGACTGATGCTAGTGACGTTGAACAAAGTAAAATAAAATTGTACTTATAATTGAAAACAAGTGTTAATTTAAAATTGATACCGCTTAAATTTGCATTTATTTTAAACGCAAACGTTTACTAGTTTTTTTTAACAGGTTAAATCCATAGCGAATTATAACACAGCGCCATAACAATGGTATAAACTAGTGGTACTATGCCTGGTCGGGTTACGTTACTACCTGGGTAGCAAATCACTCGTAATATACATTATTTTGTCCGTTAATTCTGCGTTAATTTTATGTTGCACCTCAATGGCGTTTGAAGTTAATCTGTTTTTTTGTTTTTTTCATTGATAACTGGCAGACGCCACGAAAGCGCAACTCTAGTTTGTTCTTGCATATGTGTACCTTATAAAAGACTGTAATATATTGTAAGAAATGGCCTTTCAAAGAAGTCTGGTAGGTAGACATGATTTTTTAAGGCTTAACGCACTGTAAACGGTTTGCGGTAGTGTGCAGTGGAAATAACCATTACGGTCGGCTACCCGAAGGCCATTCATCCACGTTTACCCTGGTAGTAAATGTTCTCCTCACCCCAGCCCTATAATGGACCCGGTATTCACAAAACCCCTACGTATAATTTTAACTTAGATTGTAAGTGGAAATGTAAGACCAACTATTCTGGATGAAATGTAGTGATTTCTGTTCATAAAAGGGAAAATACAAAACATTGACTGAGCAATATTGACTGGTTTTAAACTTTTAACGTAAAAAGAAAACACACTGTTGCATGCACATTGAAGTTTTATAAATTAAAGAAATTGAAGTTTTTACTAAGGAACTTTGTGAATACGGTCGCTGACCTAAATCTTATTGTTCAAGAAATACATGTTTATACTTTCTCCAAAATCTACGCCCATATAATTATGCAACTTCCGTTTTTAAGCATAGGCATCGAAATGCGTTAATAATAATTAAAGGGACCTGTTCACAGATTGACGAATTGGCAATTTCCGAAATTCTTTGTCACAGATTCAAACAAATACAAGAAAACTGCATATAACGGAGCGAAATAGCACTAATGACATAGAAATATATTGGACATTTGATCAGACTTTGATCCGGAGGTCGTAGGTCCGATCCCCGGTGGCGGCACATTTGATTTCTTTGTTAATGCTTTTGTTGTTATGATACTTAAGTTCTTTAGTTCAGAGGCTTTAGTTTTTCCAGTTTAAACATTTAATGTGATATTTAAACAATTACAAAACTTTGTGAACAAGTCCCTTTAAGGCCATGTGGACTTGAAAACGGACTTTGACATGCTGTGTTACCTTGTATATAATTTAACACGTATGCGTACATATCAAACAAACACTTCTGTAGGCATGCCCCCATGCCATACTTATACCACCATTAAATATACATTTAACTCTCTGAATTACATAACCCATTAGTATTCATTATTAGTAAGTCGACCTTGAACAACTTGCAAGTGCGTATCGTTGATAACCGTGAGTGCAATAAGGTTTTCAACAATCGGTCTGCGAGTTTCTCAGACACGGCACATGTTATCGGTGAGACATTTCGTGTAGCCCCATTATACAGGGTCTCCAATACATACATGTCTAAATCTCAAACCTCTGTGGTCATTTATATTTCCACGTGCTATCATGTGTCAAATTCAATAACTGCACATGGACATCGCAAGCGATTAACATGTTCTTCATTTCCAGTAATGATATTATTTGACATGAAAATATCGAACTTAACTGAAATTAGTATATGAATGTGTTAAATCTTAATACTTATTTCTTATTTTTTGACAAGTTTTAAAATAATAGCGCGGTAATTATAAAAGTCACAACCGATTAACCAAAGGTCTGGTTAGAAGTGCCTATAAGTGTATGTGCAATTTAAAACAGCCGACTACTGACTGACTTCGGTTGCAAAAAAAACAACATAAATGGCAAGTTATGCTAACATCCGCTTTAACATTTGACCTTTCTAATGTCAATATCGAAAAATACAGAATAGCTCTGAGTAAGCTAAGGTTATCATCTCACAGACTTAACATAGAAACTGGCAGATGGAATAAAACAGAAAGAGCTAATAGAACTTGCCCAAATTGTAACGTCTTAGAAGACGAATTCCACTTTCTTTTTGAATGTAATATTTACTCTAATCTCAGACATAGGTATATGCCACTATACTATCATTGCCACCCAAGTATGTTTAAATGTGTTGAATTATTTTCTTCCAAAAATGTTAATGTTATTAAAAATTTGGCTGTTTATGTCTATAGAGCTTTTCAAAAGAGAAATATGCTTATATTGGAATATTAATAATAATGTATAGACATTGACTGTTTTATGCTATGATAACAATTTGCTGATGCTCATGGGTCATTTTGACCTAATGCATTGCGTGCATGTATGTTATATTTGATTGAATAAAGTCTTCTTCTTCTTCTTCATTTAGGAACTCTTAAATCGATTGCTTCATTTTCCAGGCTCTTCACAATATGCTATGTTTACGTAACAAGGGAAAGTAAACTGAGACGAGTCGCTCAAGTCGCTTTAAAAGCTAGCTTTACATTTTCCGAAAAATTAACTTTAAGTAAACACATTGAAAACTAGTATGATGACATTTGATATTGTGTGTAATATTTAACTTGTGTGGGGATTGGTCATGAAATTATTTCTACGGCCATTCTCCCCCTACCTCTGATTCAAGTAGGGCAGTTGTCTGTTACTGGCATAAGTATATGTGCACTTAGTACTGGTAAACCAGCTTACCCAGGAAAAGTGTGAGTAGGTTAACTGACCGCCGTTATATGACTGAAATACTGTTTAATACGGCGAAAAATCCAAAAAAAAACAACATATTAAGAAACAACAGGTTAATCAAAACGCTGACAGCGTAAAAAGACTTTTGGCGACAAAAGAAACTAAACGCAAATTAAGCGTATTTTTATCATAAGGAAGTTATTGAAGTAAGTCACCTGTCTGGTATATCATTTCTACATAGCAAATCTCGAAACTCATAAATATACACTCTACTTAAAATAAATTGGTATAAGCTGATATTTGACCTAATTGAAGATAGAGATCCAGGCCAATGTCTTTTGCAAATTAAAACTTATATAGTGCGCGTCTAATCTATGCTATTTATCGACGACATTCTCATCATTATTTTTGTAATTTGTGGTAGGCAAATATTTTATGTGCAAACTATTTAAAAAGGAAACATAGTTATATGCATATCAGTAAATCTACAACGGGTAAAAATAGTCGATGAACCGTTTAAGTTTGAATCAATTTTCAGAGCTTTCTGTCACAAGCGCTATGCTCGGTAAATACCAATTAAATAAAAATAAGTTTAATTATTAAAATACATTCAAAACTCTCTTTAGAAGTGCAATGCTTTTCCACACTTCGTATGCATACTTCAAAAACAATAGCAATCGTCGATCGAGTGGTTACGATTGATCCGCTATCTGTACTGAGTCAATACACTGTTGCTAAACTTCCGCAATTTGATGTAATACGCAGTTCACCAGTAAACAGCACACACAGATCACACTATGTGAATAGACATAACATGAAATTACTTGTAGATGTGGACTAAATGGATTATTATTAATCTTTATTAGTGTTTTAAGACCGAGAAGCTCACTTCTGTCACGCCATGAACTTGGTCACTTTAAGGGGAGAAGTTGTGTGGCGGCCCGGTTAGCTCAGTCGGGAGAGCACTCGCCCTGATAGCGAGGGGTCCCAGGTTCGAGTCCCGGACTGGCCGCACAATATTCTCACCCTGTGACATTTGGCGCCCAACGTGGGGCCCTGACGTGAAGTAAAATAACTAAAAATCACTAGAACTGCAGGACCAAATCTGACATCAAAACTGTATCTAAAAATGCCACAAACGTATCTTATCAACATGCAGATGAAGCAAAGTTGTAAATATAAAATAAAACAAAATAAAATAAATCATAGATCATTACTGTAATATGGTTATTTCATCCTAGTTTTTTTTAACTTTCCATCAAGCATCATTGAATTTCATATAGCGTGGCCACGTTTTACCCCAGGGGCATTATTTGAACAATCTTTTAATCCATTCATAGAAAGTAGCATTTAGATTACTAATATACTAATTCCAATCCTTATGTAATTTAATGTAAAAGCAATAACTTTAACCAAAAATAAATGCAACATTTTGCACATAGGGACCCTTATAACGATACCTTTTCTTAAAGAGCATTCTAAGCTGGATTGATTTAAGCAATCAAAATGGTATGTCATGTAATATGTAAGAAAAAACTCGACACTAAACAAAGGTGACTGTTTTATCACCATCTTTTTAGCGGCTACTTTTCAGTGATTTATTAGTGCATACCATTGCTTACCCTACCAACATCTCCTAAAAAGAATATCAAAGCAAGTGTCTAAACCTAAAAACATGTCCGAGTTAAACTTGTTGATTTATTTAGAGAGTACAGCCTACATGACTTATTCATTTAGTGTAATGTGACCTTGATAACAGGAAGCCACACTGCTCAGCGAGCGAAGCGGAGCAATTTATTGATTTACTGACTCCTAGCCTTTAGAGTAAAGAAGTAGTTCCCTCAAGACCTATTTCTGAATACAACTATTAAATCCTGTTGGCCTCCGCCAAAAGTCTAAAAACCATTATTTTTTTAAAACAAGAAATATCTTTAAAACTCTTTGGCGTTCGTTGTTTATACTGTATATATATATATATACTATTAGGTGAATATCACTTTAATATGTTATTGATGACTTAATAACTATATATTTAAATTAATAACTTTAATATGTTATGGCATTATCTACACAAAATGTAACGTTTCATGAACATATAACTGTTAGTTTGTTCTTACCGATGGATTTATTCAACACTTCCGATCGTATAAAATTGTATGGCAAAGGTTGGTCTAGACAGCTGCAGCAGGACATTACAAAAAATAAACTGGATGGTAGCAACGTTTTTGTGGGTACCGTATCCGTCAACTGACGAGCAACTATACTACAGCTATGACATGAACGGCGTTCCGTAGTTTCAGAAACACGGAAACAGTGTCACAAAGTAGCATGCATATTGAACAACTTGTGTAGTGTAAAACATAACAGCACTTCAATGCAATAACAACATGGATTCACAAAACTCTGGGGTATGTAGTCTTTATAGCGTTTCATGTCGTCTGCTGAAAAGTGGGTTTAAACGTTAATACTGCTAGGACATTTTGCACTGAATGTATTAACTGAACATAGTAAAGTATTACTAGTAAATGTACTCTTATATATATATGAGGTCGGTATTCACCTTCTGCCCATACAAAAATAGCTCAGAATCCAACAATTACTTCTAATAATTTGAACTACTCAGTATAGTAAATGCAGAACTATTCGAAGATGCCAGTTTTGACTGAATCGATTATAATGCATGTCCCACCTATCGAAACAGTCAAGGATGTGAAACCATGTTGCACGGTGTTAATAACTAAATATTAAACAATTAGTCCAATACGGCAAGTGTGAGTTTAGTGTAATAGCCAATATTGAGCTTATAGCGACTTTACTCGACCGAGAATTTAACGTACAGAAAAAAGTAGGCCTAGATATAAATTCTCTTCGTTAAACGTCTTATTAACAAATATTCATTACGGTGTATACAGCAAAGGTGGCATATCGAATTTTCAAAAGCAGGATTGCATTCAGACGCATACAATCTTACGTGCCTACACCTCGACTGTGCTGTTAAATTGCGCCGTTGATATGCAGGCGAAGGTAAAAGAGGCTCAGCACGTGATGCAGTTCACGTGCATGGGTTTACACTGAGGCTGACTCAACATATCATCTTTACCATCACCACCACGACCATTACCATCATAATCTTCATCATAATTGTCATCAGCATTAGAATTATTTTCATCATCGTAAGCATCATCATTATCATAGTTATCCACTTATCATCGCCGCTATCATCATCGACATCCTTGTCATTATGATAATAACCATCTGTAATGTTCAGTGACCAATAAAGGGTTGGTTAAATCAAGACCCAAGATGGATTTGTGTTTCGTACGTTTATTCTGTGTCACTATCTAAAGGCTACTGATAACAACGTAGCATGCATGATAATACAACAAAACTCTAATTCGCTAAGCCAAGAATAGGCGTGGCTTATCAGCCAATCGCTGACCACTACACCATCGTCCTCCTGTTCACGGATCATCGTCATCACCAGTTATCGTTCTATCACCATTCTCATTATCAACAGCGTCAGCATCATCATTATGATCAACACCACCGACCATCAATCAGTTATCATTCTGATCACTCCGACCATCAATCAGTTATCATTCTGGTCACTCCGACCATCAATCAGTTATCATTCTGATCACTCCGACCATCAATCAGTTATCATTCTGATCACTCCGACCATCAATCAGTTATCATTCTGATCACTCCGACCATCAATCAGTTATCATTCTGATCACTCCGACCATCAATCAGTTATCATTCTGATCACTTTAGTCTTCATCACATCGTCACCGAAGTCGTCATGAGCATTATCATCCTCATCCTCATTTCCAGTCGTCAATAAATCATCATTTTCTTCATCATCGATTAAATCATCATTTTTTTCATCACCAATCATCAAGAACACTTTCAACACCCCCACAATAACGTCACAGCTAATACGTGTACAGTTTCTTGTAATTCTCTTCCAATAATCGATAAAGATGTCTACCACATTTAGAACATCCCAGAACACCAACTGTTACTCAGTCACAGCCCCCTCCCACACGTCCTCACCATAAATGAAAATACCAGTTGCCATAATTATTCCAGAAACATCTTAAGTAAAATCTCATGCTTAACCGTACAATTATCAGTTTTATATTCCATTTGTATAATTATAACATTGCGTTTATTTATTATCAACTATATAATCAAATATTTTGTAGGTCTACTTAACTGAAAATGGATTAAAGAAATACTTTAGAAATACTTTAGAATTACATTACAAAACTTGGAACTTGGGTTATTTTTTTTTTTTAAATAACCCAAACGCACATTGTTGCAATGACGTACGGGTATATATGGTGAACGTCTACTTCAGGATCACCCTCGGACGCTGCTTCCGGCCCTCTGCCGGAAGTTCTACGCTCTGGGCTGGATGTACGGCACCGGAGGAGCGCTCAGTCTCAGAGTCGGGTAGGAGATGTCATCACCATCATTAGCAGCAACACCAGCACGCCGCAACAATAATAATATAATTAGTATTTACTTCTTATACAAAATGTTTGTTTCTCGTACTACTACTTCTACTACTTCTACTACTACTACTACTACTACTACTACTACTACTACTACTATTACTACTACTACTACTACTACTACTACTACTACTACTACTACTACTACTACTACTACTACTACTACTACTGCAATTACTACTACTACTACTACTACTACTACTACTACTGCAATTACTACTACTACTACTACTACTACTACTACTACTACTACTACTACTACTACTACTACTACTACTACTACTACTACTACTACTACTACTACTACTACTACTACTGCTGCCGTGTCGGCTAGCTCAGTTGGTAGAGTGCTGGACTACAAATCCGAGGATCGCGGGTTCGATTCCCGGTCCGGCCACATTACTTGTGTGGGGATTGGTCATGAAATTATTTCTATGGCCATTCTCCCCCTACCTCTGATTCAAGTAGGGCAGTTGTCAGTTACTGGCATAAGTATGTGCACTTAGTACTGGTAAACCAGCTTACCCAGGAAAAGCGTGAGTAGGTTAACTGACAGCGGTTATATGACTGAAATACGGTTGAATACGGCAAAAAATCCAAACAAACAAACGCTACTACTACTACTACTAATAATAATAATAATAATAATTACTTCTACAGCTGCTACTACTACTACAATAAAAACAACAACTACTACTACTACTGCTGCTACTACAGCTGCTACTACTACTACTACTACTGCTACTACTACTGCTTCTACTACTACTACTACTACTACTACTACCGCTACTTCTACTACTACTGCTGCTGCTGCTACTACCACTACTTATAATAATAATAATTATTATTATTATTATTATCATTATACACTATTCTAATCATTATGGTCATTATTTATGATGTTGTTGGCTTCAAGAAGTTGTTTGTATGAAAAAACTATGCATTTTGATTTTTTTCAATCATTGTTTTCTGCAGAGACAAAATCTACACAACTCCTTCTGGAATGAACAAAGAAGACGTTCAGGTAAAAAATGTTATGTAATCTTTATGAATTCATATTTGTAATTCAGCTAATACAGTACATGTGTATATTGTAATTGTTGTCTCAATTAAGTGGCATTTCATTTGAGTTACATTGTTAACGATATTGAAATATTAACATTTTGTTCGGCAATACAAAGATATGGCCCTGCTTCCGTAAATTAACAACTTTTTATCAAAATAAGAACACGTTATAAGAACATAAAGGACTTCAAGCATTAATGAACCATGTTGATACTCGTGATACTTAACCCGTGATGGCCCATGAAACCCTTGACACTGTTCAGTCCTTTTACTCGGTAGAACCCGTACTTTGTGTCTATTGTGCGGCTCGCTTTTAACGATTCGTGCGTAGCGGCCAATCTCATAATCGGCCGATCGCAAGGCAAACTCGTCGCAGCGGTTACCTCCCCTATCGGTGTAACCACTGCCATCACAAATAAAATCCTTCCATATCTGGAATGCTTACGAGATTGTAACTTTTACTTATTTAATGCAACTCAGTGCAATGTTCTACATAACTTGACTTTATATATGGTTTGCAGTCAATAATATGAACAGAAAAAGAAAATAACTAATTAAAACCATAAACAATATCTAGAAGATTTAAATCGATAATAATCACGTGGTTTGTTATGACGGCAGGGATTTGATTAGAGCTATGCTCGGAACAAGTCAAATCTCTGCGCGGAGGTTGATCGCAAGGCGGTGGTATTCATTTTACCATCGAGACCTTACGTGAACCTTTTCTTAAAGGGACCCGTTCACATATTTGGCAAATTGACAATTTTCTTTTTTTATCGATCCCAAAAAGAAAAGTACATTATATATAAAATAGCGAAATAACACTACAGAAAAAAATATCGTTTAGTGTCGTTTATGAAAAATCGTCAATTGAAATGGATAAAATTATAAAGCGTTTGTAACGCTTTTCATCGGTATTTTGGACTTTAAATGACATCTTTTTTTAAAACGAAAATGTGTGAACAAGTCCCTTGAATGAACATTAATATGACTGCATGCAAAATTGCTGCTTGTTTCCCGGAAAAGAATATTCATTCTCTCAATTTGTTTTATGACAGCAGTTTGTATTGGCCAAAATTAACTATAAAATCCGTTAGTTTAAAACCTTTTTCTATTTTGGAAAATACGAAAACACATTGATTTCTTCTAAAAAGAAAAGAAATGAGGCGTGTCGTGGGAAACCAGGGCTTAATGCATCTGCGTAAAGTGTCGTCCCGGATTAGCCAGTGCAGTCTGCACAGGCTAATCCGGGACAACACTTTGCGCCTACAGTGGATTTATGTTTAGAAGAGACTTCCATGAAACAGAAAATACCATAAAAGCGGGAAGTGTCGTCCTGGATTAGCCTGTGCGGGCTGGACAGGCTAATGCGGGACGACACTTTGCGCAGATGTATTTAAGCCGAGTTTCCCACGACACGCCTTAAATGGATTTTAAACCTTAAAAGTAATGGACCTGTTGTCGGTGTTTTCAGTCGGACGACCTGTTCGTTCAAAGCACTGACGGCACTGATATATCTCTACCTCCGCCGGAAAAGAAACTCAACAAGAGCACTTGCACACCGCTAATAACCGCCGTCTATAAAGTACAGAAAGGTACGGGAATTAGAATATTATGGACAAACTATTTGTAGACATATGGTTTCTTGCCTAAAATTTCGTTCCTCAATAATTATGTTGTTTGTTGACTTTATATTGACTCAAGGACTTGATGTTTTAATTTATTAAAACGATTTTACAAGCAAACTGTTTCAATGTTAAGCGTTTGCAACTTTCTATCTCACTTTTAAATGCATCGTTCTTATGTAGAATCAGGGCTACCTTAACGCGTGTCCGTCGGTCCGTGACCTGTGAATTTTTTGCTCGGACCAGTTGTCTTCGAAGGACGACCGGTCCGGTGACGACCGGTCCGGTGACCAGTTGTTTTGGACTAGTTCCAACTGTGTAATTCATGAATTATTATTTGTGGTTAAGAACATAGGAAACCGTCCTGTATGATATTGTTTACGGTTATTTTACCACTAGCTCTCGTGTATAAATCGCACCTTTTCCGATTCCTCAACTTTCCAATCATTATGTTTTAACAAAGTGTTATACGCTGTTCATATCACATTATGTTATATTATTTACTGAATAATAGATGTTCGTGTGTCTCAATATATCTTCCGATTTCAATTCTAAAAATTATTTTATTTGTTTAACTATTGTATGCGATATGCAGTTCAATGTATAATGATTATCGGGACCAGTTCATACAGTATCGGACCATTAGGCTTTGAATGTAGCTGGTCCTGTGGACCACCACTTCCCAAAAGTTAATGTCAAACCCTGTGTAGTATGATCAAACATTTAATGGAAGGAAAAAAGCTTAATACTAGAAGTGGCGTAAAATTCTGCTTCAACACTCTCAGTCGGAAATAATATTTAAAAAAAAACGTTAACTTGTTACGTGTAATAACGTTTGTTATTTTTTTATTTTTTTTATTAAATATCAATAAAACATACATTATACATACACATGTATATACATGCAGTTTACACTGAGAATACACATGAGAAATGAGTTCAGAAACACTTAAAGCAAGCATATGCAAGTAAATTATTTCCCAAAATTTAAACGGAGAAAAAAGAGCAACAGTTTATGCACGTATAATGACGTGTTTTACCGGATGTGTTTTCTTTTTATCTTAAAAAAAAAAATATGCTAACTAGTTAATCTTGCTATAAAAGAGAGGTGCTTTAAAAGGTAGAGAATATTATGCTGACAAAAAAAGGAAAAAAGAAATAAAAAGTGAGGTTCATGTCTGACTGTCGATTAAAATTCGATATTTTGTATAAAATCTTTCAAGTGTATCATTTTTTAGGGCTATTTCGTGTTCAATATCAAGACGTGATGTCAAGATCGAAATAAAACTTTTGAAGTCGGGATTACGATCCCGACATTTCATTGTGAATATAAAATATTTCATTAGATAGATAATAAAATTGATCGTTGTTGCGGTTTTATTGTTGTCTAACTGACCGAAACATACTAGTTCGTAGTTAAAATATACTAAAATGCCTTTATAACGTAATCAGGAACTCTGATTTTATTGGAGGGTATAATAACGTTTGTTATTATACCCTCCAATAAAATCAGAGTTCCTGATTACGTTATTAAATACTTCCGAAAACAATCACTAGTGTGTTTTTACGTTTTTATTCACTAAAATTACCGACTTCACGACACGCGTTGCTTACATTGTTGAATCACCGGAACACTCACGTCACGTGCTGTTAACCTTTTTGAGTCACTCAAAACACTCACGACAGTTGCTGGTAACGTATTCGAACCATTCCGTGCTTGATCACCCAACCCATTCGTTCCCTAGACGTGGGTGCCGTGTTCCACCTCCACAACACGGCCGCGGTGATGGTGTCGGTGATGTGCCCGGGGGTCGAGTTCAAGATCACTCACCAGAAACTCATACAGGGCATCAAGAAGTCGAATTCCAGTAAGTAAGACGCCCGTTATAAAACGATGAGTACCTAGTTTTGTGTAGTTCGTTTTGTGCGCGGTGCAATATGGGTAACTGGTCACTTGCTGCAATAAAGGACACTGTGACGTTGTTAATAAGGGGTTATCTACTGCTGAAGCGTGCGGAATACTTGGCTGTTAGAAATGTTTCGTTATGTTACCAAATACATAAACATGTAATATTTTATCTTATGTCATTACTGACCCATATTAGTCAGTCATTGATCGGTATTTTACATTCCGAATTTTTTTTGCTCTGCTTGCATACGCATACAATATGGGGAGGGGGCTAATGTACAACTATGTGTATGTAAGATTTGGCAATGTTCTTTACCCGAGTTGTCCCATACTTCAGACAAGCACTACGACTACCACGACACGCTGGTGGTGCCAATCATAGAGAACAAGTCGACGGAGGACGAAATCGAGGTAAAATGGCATGTTAGCCATTTCCTGTTATTAAGTGAACGCAACTTTTCAAGATGAACAGTCAAGAAACCGACTGTATAATTAAAACAACATAGAGCTCTGCTCATGGCATTTCCTCCAATATTTGTCGTAAAATCTGGTTGTGTCTTCTTTTTATGCTCCCGAAGGGAACGTCGGGGGGCATAAAGTAATCGCATCGTCCGTCCGTCTGTCCGTCCGTCCGTCACGCTTCTTGTGCGGAGCATAACTCCATTAGTATTGAAGGGATTGAAATGAAACTTCATATAATGATAGAGGACAATGAGAGGAAGTGCAGAGTGCAAGGACCACAACACTTTCTTCAATATTGACAGAGTTATTGCCCTTTGTTTAATGTTCTTGTGCGGAGCATATCTCCATTAGTATTGATGGGATTCAAGTGAAACTTCATACAATGATACAGGACACGAAGAAGTAATGCAGAGCACAAGGACCACAACTCTTTCTTCAATAGTTATGAAGTTATTGCCCTTTGTGTTATTTCCTTATGTGAAGCATTAATTTTCTTGTGCAGAGCATAACTCCATTAGTATTAAAGGCATTGAAATGAAACTTCATATAATGATAGAGGACACTAAGAGGAAGTACAGAGCACAGAGTTATTGCCCTTTGTTTAATTTTCTTGTGCTTAGCATAACTCCATTAGTATTGAAGGGATTCAAATAAAACTTCATTTCATGATAGAGGACAATGAGAGGAAGTGCAGAGCACAAGAACCACATCTCTTTCTTCAATATTTATGGAGTTATTTCCCGTAGTTTAATTTCCTTATGTGAAGCATTAATTTTCTTGTGCGGAGCATAACTCCATTAGTATTGGATGGATTCAAATGAAATTTCATGTAATGATAGAAGACAATAAGAAGAAGTGCAGGCACAAGGACCATAATGCTTTCTTCAGTATTTACGGAGTTATTGCCCTTTGTTTAATTTTCTTGTGCGGAGCATAACTCCATTAGTATTCAAATGAAACTTCATGTAGCGATAGAGGACAATGAGAGGAAGTGCAGAGTGCAAGGACCACAACTCTTTCTTTAATATTTACAGAGTTATTGCTCTTTGTTTTAGTTTCTTGTGCAAAGCACAACTCCATTAGTAATGAAGGGATTCAAAAGAAACTTCATATAATGATAGAGGACAATGAGAGGAAGTGCAGAGCTCGAGGACCACAACTCTTTCTTCAATATTTATGGAGTTATTGCCCTTTGTTTTATTTTCTTGTGCGAAGTATTAATTTTCTTGTGCGGAGCATACTACCATTAGTATTGAAGGGATTCAAATGAAACATCATAAAATGGTAGTGTACAATGAGAGGAACTGCAGAATACAAGGACGGTAACCGTTTCTGCAATATTACGGAGTTATTGCACTTTGTTTAATTTTCTTGTGCGGGGCATTACTCCATTATTATGGAATGGATTCAAATGAAACTACATATAATGATAGAGGACAATGAGAGGAAGTGCAGAGTACAAGGACCATAACTCTTTCTTTAATATATATGGAGTTATTGCCCTTTATTTATTTTTTTGTGCAGATCAATACTCCATTAGTATTGAAGGGATTTTAAATAAAACCACATACATTGATAGAGAACGTTGAGAGGAAAAGCAGAGTACAAAGACCATTATTAATTCTTCAAAATTTACAGAGTTATTGCCCTTCGTTTTTCGGAGGCAGATAATTACTACCGTAGTATTGAAGGAATTTTAAAATAACACCACATATATTGATAGAGGACATTGAGAGGAAGAGCAGAGTACAAGGACCTTAACTCTTTCTTCAATATTGACAGAGTTATTGCCCTTCTGTTAGTTTTCTTGTGCAGTGCATAACTCTATTAGTATTGAAGTTATTTAAAATAAAACCACATATATTGATAGAGGGTGTTGAGATGAAGTGCAGAGTACAAGGACCATAACCCTTTTTGTAGGAAGCGTCATTTTGTAAACATGTAACTGACATTGTGTTGCCTTCCTCTGACAATCATATGCTTCGGGGGCATACGTCACATCCTGTGACAAGCCTTGTTCTTATTATTTCAAAGTGTATTTGAGTTCCTTCGATACTTGCTTAATCGAAGGTGTGGTTGTCTGCAATATTGTAATACACGTCGCGCAAGTATATATCAATTTATAATCTGAGTCTAAAAAGACAAAATACCAGGCTCAGTTTGTGTGTGTTTTGTACTTTATTACGCCCTTCAGTGCTACAGCAGCATTTGTGTGTGGACCAGGGATGTGACCACCCCCAACCCTTTCGCCCACCCACCCCCGACCCCCACCTAAAATACTTATTCACGGAAATGTGGGACATTATTTGGTTTAAATTTCCATTTATTTTATTTTACCGGAAGCTTTTTGAATGTCGATGCGGAGGAAAGCCACGTGTCCGATATGGTGACCACTAATTGTATACATATGCCGGGCGGGAATCGAACCCGGGTCGCCTACATGAGTCACTGAGTGCGTTTTACCATTATTTTAAAACCTATTTATTTTAGCTTGATTTAGCTGCCAGAGTGGGGATCGAACCCGGGACCTCCCGATCGCTAGGCGGTCACCACATCCACTACGCCACCGCGACCATTGCGCTAGACAAGGCCCGTGGGAACCTGGTTTAAAAGTTGTCTAAAACACAAAATAACAAATGCATAAGGCTTAGGAACACAAAAAGTGGAAGATTTTGTGAGAAGTCAGTCTGTCTTGGAACCTACAAGTTAGCCTAATATTAAGTTGTGAAATGCTTCTATTCTGTAGGACTCTATGACGCTCGCCATGTTGGATTACCCAGAAACCAGTGCAATTATTATCCGTCGTCATGGGATGTACGTGTGGGGACCCACGTGGACCAAGGCAAAAGCCATGTAAGTAGAGATGATGATAGATGTGGTGGTTATGCTGATGCTGCTGTTGATGATGATTGTGATGATAATGGTGGTGGTGCTCATGCTGCTAATGATGATTGTGATTATGATGATGATGATGATGTAGGAGGTGGTGGTGGTGATGCTGCTGCTGCTGATGATGATTTTTTTGTTAATATTGTTGTTGATGATATGAAGTTCTAACTGATTGACTATATGCGTTTTCTTCCGGCTTGTATAAATGTACAATGCGTGGCATTAAAAACCACCTACAGTTATACAACACCACGTGTCTATTTCAGGGCGGAGTGCTTCGACTACCTGTTCGATGTAGCAGTGCGCATGCGGCAGCTGGGACTGGACCCGGCGGAAGTGCCCGTTCCGCCAGAGGGTGCCTACATGTAAATTTTCTTCCGGTGATGTCCCTGCAGAGGGCGCCTGCATGTAAATGTACTTACTGTTTTGTCCCGTAAGAGGGCGCCTAAATGTAGATACACGTCCGATTACGAAGTTGTCGTCATTAGCGCGTGCAGGCTAATACATCAACGAGTTTGATGGCAGGTCTGTTTGCGTGGACCGCAACATGCGGCTATAGTACACAGTGAAACACTAATGTGTTCATTCCATTGGATAACTCGAAAAGAAGAAGCACGAAGTGACAGTATAGTACAACAAGAAGCAAGAAATGACAGTATAGTACACTGGTGTAGACCTACGGCGAAGTTGCTCCTGATTGTTGTTTTCAAAGATATGCGTTTGTACAAACCAAACCAATGCATTGAACATAAATGTACATTAACTTGTAAATATCTTAACAAATAAATTGTCTTTTATTACTGCGTAATTTCATGCGAATTAATAATTTTCATATCTGAATGTCCACTTACATTGTGTACAACGCAAATAGGTTATCTCGCTCTTTGAACATCGTATAAGTGTTTATGATCGTTTTCATTATTGGTGTATTTCCATGAAAACGGAATGTTACTGTAATAAATAACATTTTAAATACCTTGTGTGTAATATTTGCTCATTGAATAATAGCATAGTACCGGATATGTTTGACTTCATTATGGCATAAAAATTCCGTTTTCAGTCCGTTACAGGGGTGTTATGGAACAAAATGCGGTCGGTTATTGTAAAAAAGGTGTATTTTTCAATAAAGTCACGCGCCAAGAACGACCGGCTTAGTGTTTTATATAAGTTTGAACAGGCTTTCCTTGTTTTTATTGTCCATTATTAAACGCTTGCAAGCTTAAATAACAGTATTACGTTATCATATGATATGTTTACCTTTTATTACATGTGTGATGCACGCCGAATCCATGTGAAATCCAATTTTAAAATTCGAATCGTGCTGAAAACACAATCAAAATGGCGACTAACTAGTGCGATTCCAGCTCGGCTGAACACGGCCCTGGTTTTTTTTATTGTTTTTTTTATTTTACGCCGTTTTTAACAGTATTTTAGTCCTATCACGGCGGTCAGTTAACCTACTCACACTTTTCCTGGGCAAAAGTAGCCGATCTAAGCGGTTTACCGTACCAAGTGCACATACATATGCCAGTAACTGATAACTGCCCTACTTGAATCAGAGGTAGGGGGAGAATGGCCGTAGAAATGAGTTCATGACCAATCCCCACACAAGTTATGTGGCCGGGCTAGGGTTCGAACTCACGATCCCCGGATTGACAGTCCAGCGTTCTACCAACTGAGCTAGCCGGGCCTGGTAATCTCCTAATTAAGTATTAAAAACTATAAACAATCAGGTGCTCGATTTTAGGTAACTCGATACTATAAAAATCGATTTTATATAATAAATTACCCTTTTGTTTCGGTTTTATTACTCTATATGTATGTTTTTATGCTATTAAAGCGACAATACGCATTTTTTCGTTCGTTAACGTCCGCACTCGGGCTTTAACCCATTGTTCGGGTCTTTTCGGACGTTAACGACCGATAAATGGTTTAAGTATCCCCATACTAGTATACATGGACAAAATTAAATTTCATATATACGGGTATGAACATATAAATGTATGATCGCGTATATAACAAGTGGCGTAAAAAGATATGGTAGTGCATGTTAATGAGATATACTTGTTTTCTTTACATGCTGAAGTGCATTGCTTGGTTAATTTGAATCGACTGCTGGCACCAATATATGTGGGGAACTCATGACATAACGCAGACATTACCATATTTCTCGCACGTATTTCGTAATTCACGAACGTGTGTCATGATGTTGCACGATTCGCCGAAGGAATACGATACACGATGTACATGTATTCATGTATATTCAGAATACGAGGTCAGCGTCTGGCAACTTAGTATCACGATCTCACCACTTCAAACAATACTACTTTAGTCTTTAGTATTGACTAATATTACGGTCCAGTGTTATTTATGCGATGTTCAGTTGCATCGTCATTGTGTCAGGTTAAAAATGCATTTAGTCTCGTAATTTCGAATTTTAGAGAATTATCACACGCGGAAACAGGATTCTCAGTTTCAGGGGCAGAAATATTAAATAACTGAAACAAAAATATTGGTCCCTCATACATTATGGGATAGAGAACGAGTGAACGAAAATGCAGAAGAATGGAGTTGACTTTGACAAAAAATTTATCAAAGAACATATCAGTGGGAAAGAAATGCATGTGTTTCAATATATAGTGATTTTTAAATACTCAATTTTTAGACCATTTGAGAGGGTTAGGGTTATGATAATATTTTTAATTATAATGTATAACTGCATCATTATAATTTACATACATCTTAAATTTCCGCTAAAACATTACTTCGCCCCCATGTCCGATTCATTTGAATGCCAATTGACCATGAATGCGTAAATGCACATACATGCGCATATACAAGCTCCCATACATGCATACACATATATACACATACATGCGCATATACAAGCTCCCATACATGCATACACATATGTACACATACAAGCGCATATACAAGCTCCCATACATGCATACACATGTATACACATACATGCGCATATACAAGCTCCCATACATGCATACACATATATACACATACATGCTCATATACAAGCTCCCATACATGCATACACATATATACGCATACATGCGCATATACAAGCTCCCATACATGCATACACATATATACACATACATGCGCATATACAAGCTCCCATACATGCATATACATATATACGCATACATGCGCATATACAAGCTCCCATACATGCATACACATATATACACATACATGCGCATATACAAGCTCCCATACATGCATACACATATATACACATACATGCATACACATATATACACATACATGCATACACAGGTGAGAAAACGGCAAGCTTGCCCATGAAAACTTTCCATAATAAACTAAAAGCACTTGAAGAGCGCAAACCTCTGCCAAGGCAGCTCAGTAATAGTTGTAGCACACTTTGACCGAAGTATGTTGTAGTTATTTAACGAGCCCACAGGGCGAGATTAAATAATTAATATATTGGGGTCAAAGAGTGCTACAAAGGGTTTTATACCATATTTACCAATCACATCGCAACTTACTACGATGCAGAGCTCAATGGGTTGTTCCTAGACGTCACGTGATGTCTGACATGCTTGACACCTGTGTCGTTTTCATGACAACTAAATTTCAATATACCGCACGATACTTATTTCACGATAAGCTTGCATATTAGGCTCCGCCCACCGGTTACCGTTCTGATTTCACAGTTATTGAATACCGAAAAGCAAAAAAACCTTGCTGAAATATTGTATAATTCGTGTGTTGCGCAACTCGTTATATACAAAAGTGCGGCAAATGACTCTATCTCAATAAATAAACAATACTTAAAAAAAATACTGGATCTTAACTGACCGAATCACAAACCAAAATCTAATTATTTGTTCACTTGGCCATTTTCAAAATTCCAAGAAAATTTCACGCAGAGCTGTTCGTAACATTTTCGTTAAAGCAGTTGTCCTTAAATATTCCATGGACAGCGGCTTTAAGTTGCTAATTAACAAACAAACAGACAACCAAACCAACATCGACGAAAAGATGACGTCCTTTGTGTACTGCTAGAAGAAAGGGACTAATAACTTGTTATTTGATATGATATGGCGTCAAAAATTGGCGGTAATCTTTATTAATGATCGTAATGACGTCAGATAAACGTTCGCGCAATTCAAGACGTGTTTTCATATAAAAAACTATGTGCAAAAAGTAAAATTTATTATATGCTGTTCAGTGAAATATCGAATTTTATTGGTGAAATAAAATTATATATTTTCACTGTTGAAGCAGTGCAAATATAAGATTTTATATATTCACTGTAGTTAAAATATAACCTAAAACGGACTATTTTTCCACAAATAGCATATCTATCTAGAAGTAGTGGTTTACAACCCTTAGCAAATGTATATACATGTACAGTTTGAACATGCATGTGTTTTATTATATTCTTTTCAGTGAAATATCGAATTTTATTGGTGAAATAAAATTTTATATTTTCACTGTTGGGGTAGTGAAAATATAAGATTTTATATTTTCACTGAAGTGAAAATATACATAAAACGGACTATTTTTCATAAATGTCATCGATCTACAAGTAGTGGTTTACAACCCTTGGCAAATGTACATACGTATACAGTATAAACATGCATTTGTTTACATAAAACACATGACAAAATTCAACAAAATTATTATTTAGCGACAACGACTCACAAAATATGGCACTTTTTTCCCACCATACTAACGAGTGACAGTTTTGCAATCATTGATGATGTAATTTTTATGACGTCAGAATACACGAACGTGTGACGTTTAAGGTGAAATATAATTTTATATTTTCACTGTTGGAGCAGTGAAAATATAAGATTTTATATTTTCCGTGCAGTGAAAATATAACATAAAACGGACTATTTTTCCATAAATTTATAGCATCAATCTACAAGTAGTGGTTTAAGACGCTCGGCAAATGTATTTACATGTACAGTATGTACATGCATGTGTTTACATAAAACAACATTATATAATTCAACAAAATTATAATTTAGCAAAAACGACTAACAAAATATGACACTTTTTGCCCATCATACTAACGAGTGACAGGTTTGGAATCATTTATGACGTCATTTTTATGACGTCAGAACACACGCACGAACTTGTGACGTATAAGCGTATCTCGCGCAATTTTATTTATTTATTGTCCAAAAGCATAAAATAAAAAGAAACTTTATTGATTTCGATGTAAGATCGTATTTTATTTCACTCGTGATCATAGAAAAAATATAGTTTCTATGAACACTCGTGAAATAAAATACGATTTACACCGAAATCAACATAATCCTCTATTTTTTCGCACCATTAATGTTCGAGTGACAGTTTTGGAATCATTTATGACGTCATTTTTATGACGACAGAACACACGAACTTGTGACGTTTATGCTTATCTCGCGCAAGTATATTTATTTATTGTCCAAAAGCATAAAATAAAAAGAAATTTAAATTTGTTGATTTCGGTGTAAGATCGTACTTGATTTCACTCGTGATCATAGAAAATAGATATTTCACACCGAAATCAACAAATATCCTCTGCTCCGTAACGTCAGCCCGTAGTTGCCTGGGCAACTTGTTAAAAAAGAATGGTAATGATTTTTCTCAAAGTACATATAATATGTGTTCATCACATAATTGTCTATTTGCTGCTTTAATTAATATTTTATTGTCACCACGTATTCTTAAGAAATGTACCTTGTCCACGAACTTTACGTATGTCTACACAAAATGTGATAATCTAAATCAGTATAAATGATAGTGTATCATATACGAACTTGCTTTACAACATCTAAATTAAATAATACACGAATATACATCGTATGCTTTCTAAGACAAATACACAACTGCAACAACCAACCAACCAGAATGCTTGGCAAAATGATAAACTCCACCCACAACGCAGTCCTGAGCCACAAGAACGTTTGACAAATATCAGTTTTCTTTAGAAAACGTGTGTAAACTATGGTTATAGAAGATACAGACAATTGTGACGTCTAAATGTAATCAAGAACACTAGAAGCCCTTGTCTTGACATAGTCTCTGTAATTGTTCGTTGATACTTGATAGTGCATTTCATTTTTCGTTTAGTCCCAGTAAATAGGCCTATTCGTTGTTATGCACATATCAATATTTTCCACATGGGGTGAGCTGCTTAGGGGAATTTGACATATTTTATTTTTGGGGGTCTAATTCCGAACTCTAGAGCCAAGCATATTTGTCTAAATCCCCTCAGTGGGAGATGCTATATGTCTTTCAAATGGCCCGGGGGCTTATATTACCAGGATCCAAAATCCGACCCAAGTCTATTACCCCGGAACCCTTAATAATTTGGAATGTCAAATTCCCGCCTGTCGGGAATCGCTTTCAGTCTAAAGTCCCGTATATGCCCGCCGCCCCCCCCCCCCCCTGGGGGAAAACATTGATAGGTGCATTAGTCCCTGTAATTATTTATTGAGTTCCATTACAATTTCAACTCTTCACTGTCACTTGGTAACTTGAAACTGTTATAGCTCTAGGGAAAGATCTAGGATTAGAAAAGGTACAGGGTGCTGCTAAAAAGGTACAGGGTGCTGCTAAAACGGTACAGGGTGCTGCTAAAAAGGAGAAGGGTGGAAAGCTGCAACAGTTTCTTGACGTAATCTAAACATTTGCTAAATCCAGGGGTTTCAAGAGTCTACTGCTTCAAACAGAGGCTTTTAAGCATTGTCTATTCATTTGTCCATTGAATATTTGCAAAATATATTTAATTTCACAAGATTTCTGTGTTGACCAGTCCACAGGGGCAGCAGGGGGAACCAAAAAGGAGCAGGGTGCAGCACTCTGTTAATTCATTCTAGGTCTCTCCCTATAGCCCTTACCTTAATCCCTTTGCACGTAGTCACCAAAACGTCAGTACCGGTATCAATAAGGCTTCTATATTAAATCTTCAAATTACAATATTTTGTTTAACTTATATGAACTTTATTTTTTTGTATGTTCACTAAACTTGTAACATACTTAGCATCAATTGACCAGAATCTAGCGGTACTTGGATGTTTCAAATTAAATTGTAATAGATTTACTTCAGATTTTTACTTCAAGAGCATAAATAATATATATAAGCCCTGACATGCCCCGTGATTACTATATATAGCTGCTAAAACTTAGTCTCAAATTCTCAACAACATGTATGAATACTGCTCAGTGTAAACGCGTGTTACATGTGGATTTTGATTTTAATCGGCTAATATTCTAAGAGTAATACTCAGATTAAACTTAAGAGCGCCCCTAATATGACAACGAAAATTCTTAACTTAGTCTCAACTTAAAATATTTACCAATTAAATTGGCTGTTACATATTAGCTTTGAATTTCATTGGCTTGTAATGAAAGTTAAGACTAGCTTTGAATTTCATTGGCTTGTAATTAAAGTTAAGACTAGCTTTGAATTTCATTGGCTTGTAATTAAAGTTAAGGCAAACATTGAATTTCGTTGGCTTGTAATTAAAGTTAAGACTATGTTTTCAATTTCATTGGCTTGTAATTAAAGTTAAGACTAGCTTTGAATTTCATTGGCTTGTAATTAAAGTTAAGACTAGCTTTGAATTTCATTGGCTTGTAATTAAAGTTAAGGCTAACATTGAATTTCATTGGATTGTAATTAAAGGTAAGACTAGCTTTGAATTTCATCGGCTTGTAACTAAAGTTAAGACTAGCTTTGAATTTCATTGGCTTGTAATTAAAGTTAAGACTAGCTTTGAATTTCATTGGCTTGTAATTAAAGTTAAGACTAGCTTTGAATTTCATTGGCTTGTAATTAAAGTTAAGGCAAACACTGAATTTCATTGGCTTGTAATTAAAGTTAAGACTATGTTTTGAATTTCGTTGGCTTCTAATTAAAGTTAAGACTAGCTTTGAATTTCATTGGCTTGTAATTAAAGTTAAGACTAGCTTTGAATTTCATTGGCTTGTAATTAAAGTTAAGGCTAACATTGAATTTCATTGGCTTGTAATTAAAGTTAAGACTATGTTTGAGATGGAGAGCTGGCGTAGTCGTGGGACAGGGTCCGTATTCCAGAAACGTCTTAAGTAATATCTTATCCTTAACCTTAAAGGCAACATTTTATTTAACTGTTTAATTTGTGTTTACAGTGCAGTGTACTTAGTGTGTTTTTTTTATATTACGAATTATAGTATTAACTAAAGTATATATAAATATATAAAAAAAATCACAAATTTATATGTAGTTTTTAAAATATAAAATTTTGTAATTTTTAACTTTAGTGCCAATATTTAAAGAAACACATAAGATGTTTATCGAATATGGCCCCCTGCTTTAAAAGTGACAACTTATTTTCGTGCCCGTGCCAGTCCAGCGTTCTTCACTCTGCGGGTTTGTTCATTGCGTCTAAGAACTCAATATTCTGCAAGTCGATCGTTGCTATCTTCGCATTTTCAAGGGCGTTTCCGGTGTCACTCGCGCAGTCGCTGTTGGTGTGCATGGACTTGGCGCGCTGGGACGCTATACCACCAGAGGGCTTTGTTTTACGTAGATTACGCGCCATCCGCGAGCTCTCTTTGAATATATCCGCGGCATTCCTTGGGTTGGGAGTACTAGTGACTTTGGATTTCGAGGTGAGCTTCTTATTTAAATTCTTGAAGCTGGCTGTCTGGGGCATCGGTCCCCGCGAGCTACTTCCGCCAGTCAGAGAGACCTTCTGCGTGTTGATGTCCGCCGCGTCTACGCCCGAGTAGTAGCGCGCGAAACACCTGCACAACTTCACCTTGGTAATAATGCAGCTTTTGCGAAGCAGAACCCAGTACAGCTTAGTGATTCTTCGCGTGCAGATAAACGAAATAAAGATAAACACCCCTTGGCCCGCGTTCAGGACTATGAATATATATTCAAGAGGGTCAAAGTTGGTCCAAAGGTACAGGTATCCGAATATCCACGTAACGCCGGTTAATGAGGAAAGCTTCATGTAAATAATCGTGTTCGTTCGATCTGTCGACTTTCCTCGCCTCCGCATTGTCGACGCAGAAATTTGATAAACCACGGCAAAGAAGAATCCTAAGTTTAAAATAATGATCACCCCGACAGGCAGCGCAAACACCCAGCCGACCATGACCGGGCTCGAGATGTAGCAGACCTTCCCGCCATAACCGATATCCTTCCCGCCTGATTTATATACCGATATTGAAATATTAATCGCGACCATGGCCAGCGCGATGCCATAGCAGTACAAGCCGTAGCAGAGTACCTGGGGATCGAGCGCGCGAACTGACCGGTAGCTCTGTCCGGTCACGAACGTCCGAAACATGTGCAGCGTGCAGACGTTCATCCAGAAAATGGCAGTGAGCCAAAACAGGTGGATGAAGATACCGAACACGATGCACATGTTTGGGTACTCGGTCTTGTCCATACAGAACTGGTAGAGGCATTGGGCGATCAACAGGTGGACGGCTAGCAGCATGTTGTTCTTGCCGGGAATTGTCCGCAACTCCTCGAAAAGTATGTAGGTTATAATGGTCACAAAGAGACCAGTCATGGAGAGCATGTTGCAGACGACAGAGAGAATCGCCTGCGGAGTAAACGCGTTTTCTTTCAGTTTCTGCTCGTAATACAGGCCGGCTTTCCGCAAATAGTCGCTGATACAGACGCGCACGGAGTCGTATCGCCCCGCGCGCGAGAATTCGCCCGTGTACAGGCGTAGATCGGAAATACGTATATCGACGACGTCAACGAAGTCTCGGATTTCTTCTTTCTCTAACGAGAACATCGGGCAAACAAAGAGTTTATTGATCGATGTGTACTGGAACGCTTCTTCCATTGCTGAAAGATTTACGCGGTACAAAACGCTCATGACTTTGAACTCCAGCATATCAACTAGAACTATGTCACCTAGAGGGAACGTGTTCAGCTCCATTTTGATACCGGTAGCGAAATCTACACTCACTTCAATCGAATTATTGGACGCTTCGTACGCCAGACGTTGTCCGTATGTCGATTCATCAAACAGTTTACTCACAAATTTTGCGTTCTCCGTTACACGAATGACCAGGAACGAGAACAGGTACGACCTATCGTTTCCGGTGGCCAATACGATGATTTCTTTTTCCAAACCAGCGTCATCTCCGTATATTTGCGTCAAAACATCCAGAGTTAAGTCCCTTTCATTATTGGATTCCAAAACCTTTGCAGACGACTTTCCGAACCGGATCATCAGCGAGATGCTAAAGGTCGCCTTGATGACGTCAGTATACAAAGGGACGCAACTCATGTCTGCGTTTGACCTCGTGTGACCCAACGGACAGTACCATTCTCGACACCTTTCCTGAAAACGGAAGTACGTGTATACGCGTGGCTGGCTCACATACGAAGAAGGTCTGGCAAATAAATGTCGTTGCTTTTACATGAGTATTACTTTAAAATCTCATCGCCCATCATTGAATGGCTCAACTATTTTACCGGCAAGTATTGAACTATAATTTGGAACATCGTCCCAATTTGTGTAAGGTAATATTTTAAAAATTACATATAATATATATTAATGAATCCAATAATAGTTAAGTAAATAGTAGTTAATAGTAGTTAATAATAAGTTGAAAATTAGTGTTCCTTTAGCAGAATTTCATGTACACATGAAATAAAATGCTTAAGAAAAATGATGATTTTAAAGCAAAGGACAATATTTCACTTGGGATGTTTACGTTATTGTAATGTAATGTTAATAGTCTGATTGCAAATGACAAATCACGGACCCAAACGTACCCTATACAGGTCGTAGGTCATGCCCTCCGCACAGCGGACCCCTTCCGGTCGGTACCGGTCCGGGGACAGGCCCCGCGTCTCCCACGTGGGCAGGAAGTGGGACTCGTTCGTGAGCGGCGCGTTCATCTGCACCACGAATATTCGGTCGTCATGGAAACCGAGTTTCAGTTCTGTTGGGCATTGGTCGTCATTATCTTCCGTGTTGTTGTTGTTACATAAGTAACAGAAATAGTTTGCGTACGCGCGGGTCATTGTCGAGTCCGAGCGAAGATACGGTAGGTACAATGTCTCACATGCTTCTAGGAACTCTGCGTTCGTATAGTTTTTAGGACACGAATTTGTAACGGTTTCATTTAGGAAACAAAGGTCTGTTTTATTTATCTCATGCGGCGGTACAAAATCGACACCACAGTTGTTCTGGTCGGTGTCTGTAGCTTCTTGGTACATTTTGTCGGGTGTATTTGGAAACAGCAAGTTATCCGCTTTCATAACTGATTTCAGCGAACAGGAGATATACGTTTTCCACGGTATAAAGTCCGTCTCATTGAGCCCGTTACATTCAGCGCAAAATCTGTTCCTGAAAACCGTACCAGTGTGCACTTCCGTCACCGGCGTATTTTCCTCCAATTCCGAAACGTTGTGGTTCACACAACGTGACGAGTTGACGTAATGTGGACAGGAAGCGACCATGTAGACACCCAGCTCCGCAGCGGACACGCTCCAAGATTCATCGCCCAGACGCTTGTCCGCCCTTTTCCCCTGAACGCTTGTTGAGAGGCACCGTCGCTCCACGGCGCTGGTTCCCAGCACGTTGCAACACGAGGCGGAACCTAAGCAGTTTCTTCCGGCATCGTCACAGTAACATCCGGGTTGGCAACATGAAGTAGAACTGCTATTGGGCAAAGGATTTAAGCCGGATGTTACGTCACAGTGTCGATATTCTGGACATCGGTGCGTGAGCGTCTGAATTATTGACGGCGGTGGGTCGCCGTTGCCACAGTTCATGTACAAAAAAACGTATAAGAGACCATACAGAATAATCTCTGAGGACGTCATTCTGTGTGGGTAACGTTAACGACTTGCTGCCAAATGGTTGTCTGAAATAAATAACGTTTGTGTACCGGTTTGCTTAAACGAGTATGCTGTTATTTCGTTTTGGGCGATTATTTCCTACCAATTATAGTAACAATATTAAGTACAGTTAACGACTTTTTAATCCCACGTGAATTAACTAATGCAGCTTATATATTAACTAACGCAAAAACGTCTTAATACAGTAATAATGTAATTATTGCGTAGACATTTAGTTGACATACCATTGAAAACAATGTGCTAAACTGTTACCACAATACTTGTTCAATAACGGAAACATTTTCCTAAATATCCAGCCTGATTTATTATGCATATGCATGTAGTTGAAAACAAATGGTTGCCTACTTTTAACAAAAATATTAGTTATAAATGCTGTAAGGTGTTGTAAAATACAAGAATCCACACATTCCCGTCTCACACTAAATATATCTCTTTATTACACTTTAAACGTACACGACCATTCTGTAATGTTCTATTGTTAATATAAAAATATTGCACATGTATTTATTTTTTTGGAAAAATATTTATTCAGATTCATACAGCTTCATATACTAGTAAAAGCTTTGGCGTAAAAAAAAAAATTGGTTTGTTTTCGCTTACCCCCCCCCCCCCCCACATGCACCATTCAAGAAGTATTTTGGAGTTGTCATGCATTACTTTAAGTATACTGTGTTGAGAACCAAACTAAATAAATATTTAATAAATAAATAAATAAATCAACATAAATAAATAAATAACTATCAATACATAAATAAATAAGTAAGTAAGTAAATAGATAAATAAATAAAATATTTCCGTATTTCAAATGAACGTACCGGCATATTTAAAGGCGATACTGTTTCAGCATTGGTTTAATTTCGTGAAAAATTCCAATACTAAACTTCTGTAGAGATTGTTCATTTAGGCCTGTACACTTACTGAAATGTTTATGGATTAAATTACGGTAAATTTACTTTGGGCGTAAAAAATATGTTGTTTTTCAGGTTACATGTCCCCCCAAAAATGAGGGTAGGTTCCGGTAGGTTATTAATTTTGTTATTATAATTGTTTTTGATTTGGTAAATGGTAAACTTGAAGATTCTAACACTGAATAAATATTCCAAACAAATCCGTCATATCCTTAAACATTGTTTATAAGTGGATGTTATCAAAACAAAACACTTATTTAAAAAACAACAACAACATTTAATTAGTGGGGAAAAAAAGTAAAACAAAAAATATCTGGCAAACCCAATAAAATAGGGTAAGGGCATTTGTTTAAGGTAGGTCTGGTAACCTGAAACATACATATTTGTATGCCTTGTTTTCGGAAATATAAACACAGCCTTCAACTCTAAATGACTTGAAACTACAATCTAAGACTGAATAATAGAATCTTTAACCTTTAGTATGAATCGAAAACATGAACCAATAAGAATTGATTATCATTTACGAATCTGTCATTTGTCAATGTTTTGATAAACACTGAGCTTGCCAAACAACACAAAACACTAGTTAATCATGTCGAAACCGTTACAAGTCAATTCGATGTTATATTCGATGTTATACATTTTGACAATGTGATTTCCAATCATACATATATATTATGTATTATGTGTGTCTATTAAATCAATTGAAATAAATTTCAAGCATACCTCTTATTATTTACATTCCTTGAAAATATATAAATAACGTTCAAAATATTTTATAATAATATAACGGTTTTTCTGATCCAAACAACAACGCGTTATTGCTTTTTTACAGAAAAGAAACACAAATTATGACGTTTGAGCAGAGAGACATCAAATAGACGGCGTTGCGACAGCTAAAGAGCAGGTGTTATAAAGGCACTGCGCGTTGTCATGGAAACCGATGTGACGATATTCGACATATGTGACTAATTTAGTAATAACACAGGTGTTTTCGTGCTTATTGTTCGCCGAAAGGAAAGAAAATCTAACAAGATATAGATTTACAAAACGACACTCGGCTGTCGAGCGTCTGCCAATTGTTGGAAGGATTGGTGATGAATCTACAGGTATCGTCTGAAACATTGTGACACCGGTTTCTTGTGATATGACATTTTGAAAGTTATTAAATTTCACCGATTCCACTACCATTTCAGTAGAATGTAGTATGTTGTGTAGTGGTGGCTTCCCAACCCTGGGATCGCAGGTTCGAGCACCCGCTGTACCATAACCTACAAACTCGTCTTTCGCAGTGGACGAGATGCTCCTTAATCTCATTTACGAGTCTTCTAGGGGCGATGATCAATGGGAGAGAATTTCGTTGCACTCGATAAATATTAATCACACACCCACAGCACTACTCATATTAATTCATGAGGTTTGACGACCACGTTTTATATTATGTAACTCGCGTTGCAAACTCTTGCAATGCAAACGTATCGAACACCAGCCAGGTTACCATGGACTTGGTTGTTTAAAAAATAGCTATGAGGCGTGTCGTGGGAAAACCGGGCTTAATTCATGTGCGTATAGTGTCGTCCCGGATAAGCCTGTGCAGTCCGGAGGGGGGCGAACTACCCGGAGGTCAACCCACCTGTCTCACATACGTAAGCACCTGGAATTGAACCCCGATCGCCGAGGTGAGAAGCGAGTGTGCCAACCACTGAGCTTGCCAAACAGCCTCGCAGCTCGAGTTCGACAGGGTCGACGTTTTTAATAACTTGATGTTGACGAACATTGTTCACATGTCTGACGCTATTTTGTAGAAATAGTGGATTACATACAAGGTGTTAAATCAGTCATATAATTTATAAACCATACAGAACAGCGTTTTGTTGAATTGTGTGTAAAGAATAATACTACTTTTTATCAAGTTATTTTAAGCTTAGGGCGGAATCGGTGGCTTGAAGACGAAATCTTTGGCGATGCTGTATTTCCGGCGCGCCAATCAAGATTTAGTAATGTTATCTAATTCCAAGAAATACCAGTATGGACTTAGTTTCAAGAGAAGACAAAATACGAAAACAATTTAACATCATTAATGAGAACTACGGGAAGTTTTACATAAAACCTGCCTGTCAATTAAATACGATAAACATTCGTTGGAAATCTTAATGGGTAAATATAGCTGAGAATAACACGTGATGAAGAAATGTAAAATGATTTATTGCAATAGTTTGACAGAAATATACAATGAAGACGTGCAGAAAGGTGGTTTGACTATGAATTCACCGCACTATCAGACAAAAGACGTAAACAAGTTCTTCTGAAACCACTGTTAGGCAGTATTTATGATAGAACATGATCGAATATCAAAACATGGTACCTCTGGTTTAAACTGCAAAACAACAGGCGACGCAATCAACATTTTTCGAATGCGTTAATCAGGAACCAATGTTAAATTAAAGTAAGGCGTGTCGTGGGATAACCGAGCTTAATGAAACTGCGTAGTGTCGTCCCAGATTAGCCTGTGCGGACTGCACAGGCTAATCAGCGACGAAACTACGCAGATGCATTAAGCCCGGGTTTCCCACGACACGCCATGTTTAATTCGTATCCTTCGAGAGTTACACAACGAATATATTCTACCTCTTAAAAACACCATTTCTCCTCATTAATTAACATAAATACTAGCACATGCACATAATAAATACATTATTAATCAATTACAATACAAGGCAAAGTATGCTTATTTTTGAAGTCACACATGTCGTTTACACGTGAAATACATATTAACTTAATTATTTGTTATACTATATTTAGATGTATTTACAATAAAATGTGTCTATACAATTAGTTATTTCTATTGACTACCATAAATTTACAATTAATTTACTGCAGCCACCATATCATTAGCAAAATTGTGCTTTAATAAAATTACTCAAAGCGGTTAAGGTTATTGCAGCTAACACAGTTCTAACTTCACAATCTATTGTCATGGAAACTTATTTTTGAGCGAACATGCCTTTCCAAAACTTCTACAGCTAATTAATTCGTACAAACTTATTACAAATCCAATACTGACGTACAACACAGAAGTGGTGTTAAACTAAAACATGACTCATTTAACATTTTCATGATCATGTTTTCGTCTTTTTTCATTCATTTCCTGAGCTATGTTACATGGTTAAACAGTATTACATGTATCAATAGAACAACAGGTTGGCTACATAAAACATTGTATAGGAACGGAAACACATGCTAAGATATGCACACGGATGTTACTTATTTGTTAGTACTGTTTAAGCATGACGCATAGTATTAAGTCATTTAAATTAACCAAAACAAAAAAGAAACACAAATGTAGACTAAAAGTCAGATGAAGATCATGAACAAAATATCATAACGAGCAAAACAAAAGTGTTGAAACTATTTCTAAATAAAATAATATAGTAAAATAACAAACAGTTCAAACTATTTGCACATGATTGCACATTTATATTTTGCCTCCCAATACAAAAACAGCTACAAATAAAATGCTGTACATTTAGAAGTTACTTTAAGCTTGTATTATAAGCATGAGTGCAAAATAATTCACACGTGAATAGCAAAAATCCGTTATATAAACCTTTATCTTATCTATGGATGTAATTTAAGCTATATGTTTGGCACAAAATAAATTTTGGTAACTTGACATTGAACTTCATTGAAGTTGATTTCAAGTCAGATGTTTATATGCAGCTTTGATGCAAAATTAAGGTGAGTAAATGTTACTTAAATTGAAAGCATATACGCTCTTAAAAAGTAATATGTACATACAGAGCATTACTTAGATCCTAAGTTGCATATTTGGTTTCAATCGTTCTTACATAAAACAAGAATACGGTTAAATACAATAAGCATAATGAGCTATGTAATTTCTATGTAGTACATAAATTCACTACACTGACCTCAGTCAAATCAATTAAAATGTAAGTTTAAGGAATGCATGAAGATGTCGGTCACAAAACCTCAAACAAATAAACCATAAGAAGATAAATATGAGTTTTCAACATTCTAAACACTTCCTTATAGTCCATTGATTTTGATTTGAAATAATATTAACAACAAAAACAACTCAATCTTTCAAGTATACAGAAGGGAACCCAGAATACCAACTAGCTGAAAATAAAAATAAGACATCTACAGTTTGGCCTACAAAATGTGATAAAAACAAAATACCAAAAAAATAATAACTATCACATAGTTCAGAACATTTGGAATGTTCAATAACATTTTAAACTCCACTAATGCCTAATCCAAACATTTTGGGTCAAGGATAATAAAAATCACTCCCATGATGTTCATCACCTAGGTGCAAAGTAAAATAAACTATATTTCTTTCGCTTGCGCCATAAAGTAGAATCAAGATTTTTTTTAAATTAAAATATTTGATATTTAAATATGTTTTTGTGCTAGAAAAACTTAAAATGGGAGCTATTAATTTATGGAGCAAGTACGCGTTCATTTGAATTCTTATGAAATGAACAGCAGTTATAAATATGAGACAATTTTTATCTCTTAAATGAGATATTTAAACTAATTAACTCTCACGGTAAAAAGTGAACACAAATTTTGGACTGGCATGCAATTATCTGAATTTATATAATAACAATACATTCAAGCATATATTGTTCTTGAAGCCAAAGCAGCTAATGTAACTAAAAGCAGCTAACTGTCTTAAAATCAGGCGAAAGCACCTAAAGTAGTTAAAAGAAGCTCATGAAGCTGTAAAGACTAAAGTATTATTATGTACCCAAAGTAGCTGAAAGTCCCCCAAAGAGCTATATTTTTTAAAGAATATAGTACCGGTATGAATTTGTACCCAAAGTAGCTGAAAGTCCCCCAAAGAGCTATATTTTTTAAAGAATATAGTACCGGTATGAATTTGTACCCAAAGTAGCTGAAAGTCCCCCAAAGAGCTATATTTTTTAAAGAATATAGTACCGGTATTAATTTGTACCCAAAGTAGCTGAAAGTCCCCCAAAGAGCTATATTTTTTAAAGAATATAGTACCGGTATTAATTTGTACCCAGACTAGCTGAAAATCCCCCAAAGAGGTATATTTTTTAAAGAATATAGTACCGGTATTAATTTGTACCCAAAGTAGCTGAAAGTACCCCAAAGAGCTATATTTTTTAAAGAATATAGTACCGGTATTAATTTGTACCCAAAGTAGCTGAAAGTCCCCCAAAGAGCTATATTTTTTAAAGAATATAGTACCGGTATTAATTTGTACCCAAAGTAGCTGAAAGTCCCCCAAAGAGGCATATTTTTTTAAAGAATATAGTACCGGTATTAATTTGTACCCAAAGTAGCTGAAAGTACCCCAAAGAGCTATATTTTTTAAAGAATATAGTACCGGTATTAATTTGTACCCAAAGTAGCTGAAAGTCCCCCAAAGAGCTATATTTTTTAAAGAATATAGTACCGGTATTAATTTGTACCCAAAGTAGCTGAAAGTCCCCCAAAGAGCTATATTTTTTAAAGAATATAGTACCGGTATTAATTTGTACCCAAAGTAGCTGAAAGTCCCCCAAAGAGGTATATTTTTTAAAGAATATAGTACCAGTATTAATTTGTACCCAAAGTAGCTGAAAGTCCCCCAAAGAGCTATATTTTTTTAAGAATATAGTACCGGTATTAATTTGTACCCAAAGTAGCTGAAAGTACCACAAAGAGCTATGTTTTTTAAAGAATATAGTACCGGTATGAATTTGTACCCAAAGTAGCTGAAAGTCCCCCAAAGAGCTATATTTTTTAAAGAATATAGTACCGGTATTAATTTGTACCCAAAGTAGCTGAAAGTACCCCAAAGAGCTATATGTATCAAAATCAAGTTTGAACTACCCACTTGCATAAATTACCTGAACAACTACAACACTCAAGTCTTTGTCCATTAGGGAAAATATGGACAAGACTTGAAGAATATCAAATTAAAATGAGAATACATAGATCACAAATGCCATATTAAAACAAGTCAATAGCACAAAAGTTTGCAAACTTGAACCACTATTCCAGATATTTGTTCTTATGCATACAGAAAAAACTAAATAAACTTATTTTTATGTATATACACATCTTTGTAAGTTTTCTATATGGCAAACATGTTGAAATGTGTCTTAAGGAACAAAAACAGCAACAAAAAACCCATTCAAAATTAACTGTTTAACCACATACTTTTAACGCAGTACTTGTTAAAGCTCTGAATATCTAAAATTGAGTTGCCTTGGAAACCAACTTTCTGGGAAAGTAATTTGAGCTATTAAGTCATTGAGAATAACTACATCGACATTACTACAAAAGGATTTAGAACAACTGTAATTGACGTTCGTGTGAGCTTAATAAAATTTCATGTCCTTCTTCATTAATAAAAACCAATAATAATACTGAAGCTGTTATTTGTGCAGTTCATTTTAACGGCATCATTTGTGTACAAAACTACCACTTTATTTCTTGAGATGCTGCAAACAATGAATGCATTCCAGAAACGAGCCAATAAATTATTAGTACAGTGACATCTTCACACAAAAAATGATATCTAGTTACCTCTGCAAATATTGGCAGATATGCCGATTTAAGGTGCTCAACGACAAAAAACAACATGTGTATAATATAGTATAATATAATATACATAACGAACAACTCAAGAACATTAATCTTGCAGGATTAAGGAATCAAATGCATGTCTTCCCCCCCCAAAATATTTTAACACATTACTGTTGGAATTTTTTTATAAATGAATTCTATACTTAATTACAACACTGCACTTGTACATCTAATATCCCCCTCTATTCGCTCTCCAGTCACTTCATGTGTTAGCAAAGCCCCATAAATGAGTATTATACCTATATAATTCAATAAAATATCAGAGACGATCAACCTCGCGGCTCACACAGCACATGTATAAAGCACTCAACAGCTATTTTAATAATTAACAATTTCAATCTATTTCTACATTTGAACGTCTTATAACTCCTGTAGTTTTTATGGCATTAGTGTAAACCTATTTGTGGCGCGTCATGGGAAAACCGGTCTTAATGCATGTGCGTAAAGTGTCGTCCCGGATCAGCCTGTGCAGTACGCACCGGCTAATACAGGACGGCACTTTCCGCTTTTATGGTATTTTCTGTTTCAAAGAAGTGTCTTCTAACCATAAATCCACTTTAGGCGGAAAGTGTCATCCCGGATAAGCCTGTGCGGACTGCACAGGCTAATCCGGGATGACACTTTACGCACATGCATTAAGTCTGGTTTTCCCACGACGCGCCACATTTGTTTTAGCTCAATTGCATCGCAAGCCTTAGGATCATTGAGACACTTTCAAGTCCGCTACCTGGGAAGAACCAGTACCTGGGCAAGTCCGCTACCTGGGAAGAACCAGTACCTGGGCAAGTCCGCTACCTGGGAAGAACCAGTACCTGGGCAAGTCCGCTACCTGGGAAAAACCATTACCTGGGCAAATCCGCTACCTGGGAAGAACCAGTACATGGGGAAGTCCGGTACCTGGGAAGAACCAGTACCTGGGCAAGTCCGCTACCTGGGAAGAACCAGTACCTGGGCAAGTCCGCTACCTGGGAAAAACCATTACCTGGGCAAATCCGCTACCTGGGAAGAACCAGTACATGGGGAAGTCCGGTACCTGGGAAGAACCAGTACCTGGGCAAGTCCGCTACCTGGGAAGAACCAGTACCTGGGCCCATATCCACAAAGCTCCTAAGGAAAATCTTAACTTATGATCTACTTAAGTCTTTATTTCAAATACCATTTTCTATGTGAAAACCATTATTTTATATTTTATATATGGTACCATTAGAAGCAACTGTTGTTTCTTAACCAGAATAAAACAGTTTGATACAAAATACACTTACGATGAAACAGCCATTTACTTAAGTTTTCACTAAGGCGCTTTGTAGATACGGGCCCTGATGTCTTGGGAAAGATCTTGAGAATGCTCCCTGAGTGGGGATCGAACCCGGGACCTCTCGTCTTGATAGCAAGGCAGGAAACACCATATCCACAACAACATTACGACCTTTTACAGCATTGTGGTTGGCATGAATGAACAGATACACAAAAAGGCTTATTGGCTAAAAGGCTTATAAGGTGTAAAAAAAAAATATGTTTGTTTCAGGTAACCCGACCTACCCTAAAAAAATGCCCCGACCCTAGAACATTTTATTGGGTTTGTCAGATTGATTTTTGTTTTGTTTAACTTTTTTAATAATTAAATGTGTTTTGGATAAACAAGTGTTTTGTTTTGATAGAATCCACTTATAAAAAATGTTTAAGGATATTACTGCTATGTTTTGAAAATTTATAATTTATTCAGTTTTAGAATCTTCAAGTTGACCATTTACCCCAAAAAAAAAAAAAAATAAAAAAAAATAAATCCCGAACTACCTAACCGAATTTTTTTGGGCATGTTACCTGAAACAAACATAATTTTTTTTTATGCCTAAGGACAAAAGTTGATGGTCATATTATGGTCCCTATTTCACCAACAGATCGCTTTTTGACTACAAAATAAATGAGGCGTGGCTGCACAGGCTAATCCTGGATGGCACTTTCCACTTTTATGGTATTTTCTGTTTCTAGGAAGTTTCTTTTAAACATACATCCACTGTAGGCGGAAATTGCTGTCCTTGATTAGCCTGTGCTAACACTTTACACACATGCAATGAACCAGATTTTCCCACGACACGCCTCAAATTCATGATTAAGCACTTTTGAACATCACAAAGTGACAAGTTTTTTTAATAATAAAAAGCTAACAATATTAAAATAATTCAAACTAATTTAGTTGAAGATAAAAAAGTGCCAATTTGGCACACATGGAATAAAATCAAGTATTTAAGACCTGATTCGCACCAAGAAAATCATGAATCAAGCTAGACAAGGTTTCTAAAGAGTTACCACCCCTGAATGCAAATCCAGTCCCTGAGTTGTTGCCCCTGTTTAGCCCTATAGGCTAACACGTAATATAATAAAGTTATAATTTTGCTATTACAATTACCATTAAAACTGTGACCAATCTACCGTATATTCCCTAACAAATTCCACGATTATTAATGCCCCCCTCCCCCCTATTTTTTAGAATACTCAAACCATCCAGTCTGACGAATGCAACCATTTTGCTCAAAACACTCAATGCAAATGTGTATCTGTTTGGTAATTCTTTAAAAAGATGTTTTCAGAATGAACTACAGTGTCAAATGATCATGTTTTCTTTACACTAGTTTATGTGACAGAATGCCAAGAAATGGACTCACATTCAACGCCCCCGTCCAGGGCTCTCGCTGCCTTTCGCAAATGTCGCCAAATGCGACAATTTTTTTAAAAGTGGCGATAAAATATTCAATTTGGCAAAAGTAAGTGGCGACAACTTTCTTATACTTAAAATAGTAATAAGTAAACAAATATCATGATCCGACTTGCAGCAGCCATTTAAATTGTCTACAAACAAATGTTTTTTGCTTGTCAGCAGAATCACAGCTATTTTTAGGTCTTAGTGTCATCACTGAGTGTGTGATGAGATTATTAATAACGCAATCAAATGGCTTCAGTTGCCATATGTCATGGATTAGCGCTGTGAAGTAATTCAGTAAACGTTCTTTTTCCCACGAATTCAATGTAACTGCAGACTGGCTACAAAATGGCAACAGTTTTTACTAAATGGCGAAATTGGTGGCGAAAGACAAATATTTTTCAGTGAGAGCCCTGCCCGTCAAAAAATGTAAGGGCCCGGGGACCTTTATTAGGGAATATACTGTATGTTACAAAAATCAAGCCAACTTTATAATATTTAGGTATTTTGCCCTCAAAGTCTAACATGCATTTAACGCTAAACAGAGTAACAGCTCTTGGAAACATTTTATTTTTAAATAACATGTTTTCCCTATGAGAACCTTTGGACAATATGCCCAAACATTCACACTTACAATGCAGCTCATCTATTTACAGATACAAAATCAAACAAACCGTCATATACAAAATCGTCAACAACCACTAGACATACACACTGACAGCATTGAACACTAATTAGGCATAAAAAAAAATTGGTTTGTTTCAGGTTAACCGACCTACCCTAAAAAATGCCCCGACCCTAGAACATTTTATTGGGTCTGTCAGATTGATTTTTGTTTTATTTACCTTTTTCAATAATTAAATGTGTATTTGGATAAATAACTGTTTTGTTTTGATAGTATCCACTTATAAACGATGTTTAAGGATATTACCGATATGTTTTGAATATTTATTCAGTTTTAGAACTTTCAAGTTGACCTTTTACCTAATAAAAAAAATAAATAAGAAAAATTCCGACCTACCTACCCTAATTTTTTTGGGCAAGTAACCAGAAACAAACATATTTTGTTTTACGCCTTAGTTAAAATACACAATCCCAGACACTCACAATCAATACAGAGTTTTCGTCTAAGATTTGGAAGTCCCATGCAGCTATTGGTTTAAGTAGAAGAATATAAAACAAATACAAGCAATGAATGAAGTTGAGTAGATATTTTAACATTTACAAAATGCATATGAAATGTCTACAAACTAGATTTCAAAAATACTAATAATGTATAGGCACATTGTATATCATTTAAATAATAATATCATAGATCATGTAGAATAATTTTAGCATTTATATTAATGCAATATTGACAGTGTCATTGAAGAAGTTTTATATGACTTACACTGACATATTCCTATACAGATATGGAATATAAAACTGCATATAAGGTTTTGTTAAATATTCATTTCTCCATCGTTATTATGGCTTGTGAATTAATTCATATAAAATTTAATATTCATAAAATGCTAATACGTTGTATAAACAAATACAGGATTAATTAATAAATCATATTAATTCATGATAACATATCCAATAACATACGCTTGCTGCAAATTACAGATGACAAAGTCCATTATGTTATATGTTTACTAACTGTTCAATCAATGTGTATTGCCTCAATCCGTTGTGCTCCACTGATCTAAATGCCATCATCACTGAAGACTTGCCACAATTACGGACCAAAAATGGCCTAAGCGTTTTCATCTTCTTTTTCAGCAGCATTTTCCCCATCCGCATCGGCATCATCGCGACTGTCGACGGATGTTTCCAGCTCAGCAAATTTTTCTTCGAGCATTACGATTTTCTGGTCTTGCTTTTTGATGACAGCTTTCATGGCAACAACGTCTTTCATAAGTTTCTCAGCATCAAAGTCCTGAAATATAAAGGAGGCATGTCGTGGGAAAACCGGACTTAATGCATGTGCGTAAAGTGTCATCCGGGATTAGCCTGTGCAGTCCGCACAGGCTAATCCGGGATGACACTTTCCGCATACAGTGAATTTATGTTTAGAAGATACTTCATTGAAACAGAAAATGCCACAAAAGCGGAAAGGATCATCCCGGATTAGCCTGTGCGGACTGCACAGGCCAATCCGGGATTACACTTTACGCACATGCATTAAGCCTGGTTTTCCCGAGACACGCCTCAAAGGGTTTCCTGTAATGCACCTCCTTATATGAAGAACAGGGTCGGCAGTTACAAAGCACCTCAGGAAATCTTAACATTAACACAAGCTGTACTTAAAGTGAACAGTTAATATCCAATTTTTTTTGGTAATCTTAAGATAAGCTGTACTTAAGTGAAAATTTCATATAACATTTTTTTTTTATGTGAAATGCAATGATTTCTGTTGACAGATGTGTAAAAGCTGTACATCTAAGCATTATTTACTAATTCAAAACATTTTCATATAAAAACAACCCTACATTAAACAACCAGAGACTTATGAAATTTTATAAATTTTAAGACATTAATGTAAGTTGTCACTAAAGAGCTTCGTGTATAAGGGCCCTGGTATAAACAACCTTGATTTCGGAAGACAGTTCCTTAACATACAACATTTAAAATTAATTCACATATAATTAGAGAAACATGCATCAGTAACAAAAAGTTTTTACAGATGGATAGAAGATTTTTTTTGGTTCTTTATGTTTTGATAGAAGTTAGCTATTTATTGAGATAGAAATAGGCAGCAGATAAAAAATGAGGCTGTTTAGCACTAAGTACTGGAATTTTATTGCAGCTGAAAATATGTGTTTTCAAAAGTAGTTAACCGACAGTTGATAGTTCAGATTTCAGGCCCATTTTGCTGACAGAACTGCGACTATCACACGTTTCACCACCTCCAACCCAATCTTAACACTTAAATGTGAAAACCCGATATCTGACACAATATACATTGACTGTTTAACCGTATACAGAACCCATGTGGTGGCAACTGCCAGTCATAATATCATATATGAGGCGTGTCGTGGGAAAACCGGGGCTAAATGCACGTGTGTAAAGTGTCATCCCGGATAAGCCTGTGCAGTCCGCACAGGCTAATCCAGGACGACAATTTTCGCTATTATGGTATTTTCTGTTTCAAGGAAATCTCTTCTAAACATAAATCCACTGTAGGCGGAAAGTGTCATCCTGGATTAGCCAGTGCAGACTGCACTGGCTGATCCGGGACGACACTTTAAGCACATGCATTTAGACCGGGTTTTCCACGACATGCTTCATATATACAAAGGTTCTTGAAATGTTAAAGGTTTATATATCAAACTGCTGTATCTGCTGAACATTTCTATACCATATCAGGGTGGCCACTGAAATTGTGAAATAAAATTCCCCGATGTTTTCCCTGATTTTTCCCTGACCGGAATTTTATTTTCCATGACATTTATTCTTTAATTACTGGTAAAATTAGTACAAAGTGGTGATAGCATACATAAATATATGAACACTATTTTCCATTTTTAGCCATTTTATTATTGTTAACTTCTTATTCTAAACAAGTATGATAATTTTATTGGTTTATTGTTGAAATATTTATAAAATTCACTACCTCATTTTGGATTTGTTCTAACACTTTTGGTCAAATTTCCTGAATTTTCCCAGATTTTTGCCAAATTTTCTAATTCCCTCATTTTTCCCTGCAGGGAATTTTTTTCACACTTTTTCCGTTTTCCACACTGCAGATACAATAGTTTCAACCTTGAATTATCTTTTACAATTTATTTGAAAGAGATGTTATTCGTTTTTACGAAGGACTTTTATCTGTAACTTTTCTTGTCATGACTTTTAATAAGAGTAAGTACTACTGGAGAATGATGGATGTTTAAGCAAATATTTTTCATACATCAAAGAATCACATACTCTCGGTGACAAATACTCAATTTTATTAAAGCAGCGAATTTCAACTGCATCTGTGTATCAAAAAAAATTGCCATTATTATTATCTTCGTGATTTTGTTGCCAAATGTTTTTCCTCAGAAGTTAATATATAATATTATTTGGTGGCCAACACTTATTTTTATTAAAGCGGCATATCTCAACTGCATTGTTGTATCAAAAAAACAACTTGCCATCATTATTATCTTGATTTTGTTGCCAATATTTTTCCTTAAAAGTTAATCTAGTATAGTAAAAATGACATTATCAAAAAGACTCCAATATGACCTCCACCTCTCACAAGGATGAAATAATAAATAGCCTACTGACAAACTGCATTAAAAGGTCATATTCCAGAAAAGAATGAACAGATGTGTCTCATTTTATCATATTTCAAATATAAACTTTTGATATTAACTGGGAAATTTATATCTGAGGCGTGTTGTGGGAAAACCGTACTGCACAGGCTAATCCGGGATGACACTTTCCACTTAATTGCATTTTTGCATTTTTTGTTTCAAGGAAGTCTCTTATAAACATAAATCCACGGTATGCTGAAAGTGTCATCCCGGATTAGCCTGTGCGGACTGCACAGGCTAATTCGGGATAACACCTCAAACACATGCATTAAGCCTGGTTTTCCCACGACATGTCTCATTTGAAATGTGCACTAAAGTATAAAAGAATTTTCCTAAGATGCATTAAATTTTTAATATATGGCCTTTGTTTATAGTTTTAATGCAAATAGTAAAGTGAAAAGCAGTACACAATACACCATGGTAAGCATGCAACTGGCAAATATAGGTCAGTGCTGTGGCAAAACATCAGATCTAGTAACAAAGTAACAGCTGATTAGTGTGTGAAACAAATGAACTGAAAGCGAACAATATACTCTATGAACAAAATGTCATCATGACAATTCCCAAACTGACAAAATAGCCCATTACCAAATGGACGAAATAGCCCATTACCAAATGGACAAAATAGCCCATCACCAAATGGACAAAATAGCCCATTACCCAATGGACAAAATAGCCATTTACCAAATGGGCCAAATAGCCCATTTCCAAATGGACAAAATAATGATTATAAGTAGACAAGAGTCCAAAGAACATGGGTGTCCCCACATTTCTCTGGCTGCCACAAAACCCTATGCAATTACTATACCCAGGTGCACAAGTTCACATGTTGATGAATACGCCTATGAAGTTTCATCACTGTAGCAGTTACAATTTTCGAGTAACACGCAACTCAAGTCCAAAAATGCTAAAAAAGGGCCATAACTCTGATGTCTGAAAAAAAAATGCACCAAAATACTCAGGTGCACAAGTTCACATGCAGATGAATATGGTGATAAAGTTTCATCACTCTAGCAGTTATACTTCTTAAGTTACACGCAAAACAAAAATCCGTGAGACGGATGGGACAGACAGGACGGTCAAGGACAAATCTATACGCCCCCCCCCACCCCTCTAAAAGTGGGGGCATAATTAATTAAATATTTCACAGTTCATGGGATGACTCATTACACACATGCATTAAGCTCGAATTTCCCATGACACACTTCATATAATTAATGTAATATTATTTGGAGTTGGAAACATAATAATGTTTTACTAGCAACCTACATATCAGATAATTGTTTACATGAAAATGTACAAAAAAAGCTGCATTTGAGATCTAAAGAACATACTGATGACATCTTTTAAATATATAACTGAGGGTCGTCGTGGGAAAACTGGTCTTAATGCATGAGCATAAAGTGTCATCCCGGATTAGCCTGTGCAGTCCGCACAGGCAAATCCAGGATGGCACTTTCTGCCTAGAGTGGATTTATGTTTAGAAGAGACTTCCTTGAAACAGAAAATACCATAAAAGCGGAAAGTGTCGTCCCGGATTAGCCTGTGGAGACTGCACAGTCTTATCCGGGACGATACCTTACGCACATGCATTAAGCCCGGTTTTCCCACGCCACGCCACAATATATTATTTTATAAAAAATATCATCAATTGGATCACTGGATCACTGGAGTATATAACTATATGCTACAAATAAAACATATTTTATGTAACTGAAAGCCAAAAAAAGAGAAGAGAAACTGGAAAATCAAAACGAGAGGGTCATCATGGCCCAAATCGCTCACCTGAGTACAAACTCTCTAATTAGACCTTATTATCAAAACAGCTATGTATCAGTTGAACAAACATGCTAAAACATGAGTGCCACAATCCAGATAAATAATTAAATATTTCTATTTATTTTTACTTCTCGGTATATCTCACTTTGAAACTGTACACAGACCAGTATTTTTTTATTGCAAGAACAAAAGACAACTATGGCGGTAGTGGTTTGATCTGAACCAATATTTTACCTGTAAGAATATTATGGTTAAACATAACCTGTACAAGTTTGGTTGAGATTGGCCGAAAAATAGTCGCAAAGGGGCAACAACCAATCTTGCATTTAAGACAAACTGATATTTGAAATAACAAGGGGCAACAACCCTGGTGTAAAATGATTTTTTATCTTCTACAGACAAAAAATATCCGAAACTGATGTTTTCTTTTATATATTAAATGTAATTAACATGTACCTATTAGTTTTTAAATATAAATCATGCAGAAAGTGCGCATATATTCAATTAATCCCTTTCGAAATCCACAAGTGGTTTTAGACAAAAAGATTTTTGTATTTTTTAGTGATTTTCAAGGAGTATTCTATTTGTTCTATTATTCCATTGAATTGAAGGAATTTGATAAAGGAACACCCAAGGAACATTCCTGCCGATTTTGGTTAAAATCTGCCAAGTGGTTTCAGAGAAGAAGTTGTTTGAAGTAAATGTTGATGACGAAGGACGGACGACAAACGACCTACGGTAAATGACCACAATAGCTCACCCTTGAGCACTTCATGCTAAGGTGAGCTAAAAAAAAATATAATGAAGTTTAATGAATAAACACAATTTATCCATGGCAAAACTTCAGACTGTTTCTATCTGGTTGTTATGTGGGATTTTAGTGCATTAGAGTGTGATTAGGCTTATAAAAGAACATTGAGAAGTATCTAATTTCAAATGTATCTTTTTTTCCTGTAAATATTGAATTAGTGTCATTATAAGGAAAATGTACAACATTGATCGGTACAACAAAACGAAAGGTTTTCACTAATAAGAAGAGCGTTCTGTGTTTTCAGGGTTGACATTTAAGATGAAACCTATAAATCTACAATGCCTGCAGCCAACTCCATACAGTGATCTCCCCTGCTTCACAGTATTGATCCCTGTCAACATCAACTCCATACAGTGATCTCCCCTGCTTCACAGTATTGATCCCTGTCAACATCAACTCCATCTTGTTATGTATCAAAATGAACAGGAATTTCTCAACCTATAGATTTTAGGTTTATTCAGACAGCATGAAGAAGGCAATAATTGAATTGGCTACTGAAAAGATCTAAATGTATCATGCTATGCAAAGTTGTCTAATTCAGTCGGGATTGAATATATAATCTCATTTATTCACTATATTTGAAATAGTTAAAATGTATTGAAACATTATCATTTGTTATTTACTATTTCTTTGAACACACCTAATATTTTCTTTTCAACTACAGGATATTATCTAATAGGCATATAACAAATTATAACAAACATTAATTTCATTGGTTGAAGAAACTGCTTACAGTTCTAAGTCATTCGAAAGTGACCTGTTATTATGACGTCTTAAGACCCCAACGGCCAATACTATTAGAGACAGAGAGACAGAAAGCATTAAGATTGCATTTGAGATTGGATGAGAAATGTGCTGGCAGCAGTGAATATTACAGCCAAGCATGGGAGACCACTGTTGGAGGTGCATATAACTAAGAAAAATAACGAGCAAATTTAATGTAAAACTGATAATAATTTAAAAGACATTTTGGCTAGATTACGGCTACCATGTGATGATAATGTTCATGTAAAACTGTATAAAACTGACTACGGCCTTTTTTGTTAATATTTCAGGATCCAGTTGTGCAAATACTTCAATTGAGCCTTCGAAGTTCTATACTCATACTCACTGTGTCAATGTTAACTGCTGTTAGTTTTAATAGTTGTTTAAGTTTTATGCTACTTGGCATACCAGTGATCTGACAATAACGACAGTATATGTATTAATACACTGCCCTTCTCATATAAGTGTATTTAATACGCATTTAATGCGTATTAAACGCTGCGCTATTGGCACCGTATTTTTTCTGCGTTTAATACGCATTTAATACACTGGAAAATGCAGAAAAAATACACTTATTGCAGAAATAAAGTTAATTTTTTTCTGCATTCTTCCTGCAATAACACACTTAAGAGCATTTAAAGTGTATTTTTCTCCTTGAAAAATACACTATATCTTCAAAAAATACACTTAAGGGTATTTTAAGTGTATTTAAAGTGTATTTTCTAGTGCATTAATATACTTTTTTTTGTAAAAAATGCAGAATAAGTACAGAAAAATACACTTAGTGTACTAAAAGTATATTCAATGCGCATTTAATGCACAAAAATACAGTCCCAATACTGCAGCATTAAATGCGCATTAAATGCATATTAAATACACTTCTTCGAGACGGGAGATTGATGACAGTAACATAAAGAACAACTTGCAACTTCCAGTGCAGCTCCCAGTGCCACTTTTCAACAACACCAGATTTCCCATGTTCCTCTCTACTATCTAGTCAGTTAAAATAAAAAGCGTGTGAGGAAAACCAAAAACACAACAGAAACAGAACACGAAAACAAACCAACAAACTGAAAATACACTAAAATACCAAACAAAAGCCAAACACCAAGCGAAAGGTGAAGAAAGGTGTTAAATACATTGAATTATGCAGCTTCCCCGTCCTCTTCTGATGTGTTTGCCTCAAATTGGGCAACTTTATCCTCTAATGTTTTGATACGACGCTCATGTGCTTTCACAATGAGTTTCAGTTTTCGAATATCGTCTTGTAGCGCCTGGGCGTCAAAGTCCTGGGCAAAAAACATCGGTAATACATCCTCTAAATAAGGGGCTCTAAGCATGACATTCATGTGCGTATACTTGGTTGTACATGGTGTACACATGGGACTTTTGAAGGCTGGGGGATCAAGCTGTCTTGCCGACTACAGGGGTCAATTAATTTGACAAGAAATGCGTACATAGAGTCATACAAAATGGTTTTCTTTGGCAACTGCTATTAATGTGCCTTTGAGGTTTAGTTTGCATGTTTTGGACTTTGTTGAAAGATCTATTGACACAGGCTTGTTCCCACAAAGATCTATTGACACAGGCTTGTTCCCACAAAGATCTATTGACACAGGCTTGTTCCCACAAAGGCAATACTGTACAATTATTTTCCTGTTTTACAACACTGGGTCATGCACAATGTTGCTTTTATTTCCTATTGCTCTGATCTCATATGATTCTTCATATTACCATGTTGCTGTAACAGTGACTTGACCGATATATTATCTAGGCCAGTTTTCCAAAATCCTGTTGAGAAACTTTTTTAATATTTATTATGAAGACAAAATACTAATAGCAGAAAGCCATATTTGGAAGCTTAAAAAACACTGACAATACACAAAGAAAGATATGGCAAATATGGTATTAATAATCATTAAAAACATTTACAGCTGAAGAATTTGTAAACTATGAAATAACTTTGACCATAACTAATCATATAGAAAACTTTAGCATATATAGGTCCAGACATAATTTTAACCATAAATAGGCATAAAAACATATTACCACATAAAATGGTCCTGCAAACACATTAACAATAACGGAATAGTTTGAACCACAAATTAGAAAATTAACTTTTACTATAAATAGGCCCACGGGATAACTTTGACAATAAATATGCCCAGATATAACTTTAACCATAAATATGCCCAGAAATAACTTTAACCTTAAACAGGCCCACGGGATAACTTTTAAGATAAATAGGCCCAAGAATAACTTTAACCATAAATAGGCCCAGGAATAACTTTAACCATATATAGGCCCAGGGGATAACTTTAACCATATATAGGCCCAGGAATAACTTTAACCATATTTAGGCCCAGGGGATAACTTTAACCATATATAGGCCCAGGAATAACTTTAACCATAAATAGGTCCAGAGGGTAACTTTAACCATATATAGGCCCAGGGGATAACTAACCATATATAGGCCCAGGGGATAACTTTAACCATATATAGGCTCAGGGGATAATTTTAACCATATATAGGCCCAGGAATAACTTTAACCATAAATAGGCCCAGGAATAACTTTAACCATAATCAGGCCCAGGGGATAACTTTAACCATATATAGGCCCAGGAATAACTTTAACCATATATAGGCCCAGGGATAACTTTAACCATATATAGGCCCAGGAATAACTTTAACCATATATAGGTCCAGGGGATAACTTTAACCATATATAGGCCCAGGAATAACTTTAACCATAAATAGGCCCAGAGGATAACTTTAACCATATATAGGCCCAGGGGATAACTTTAACCATATATAGGCCCAGGGGATAACTATAACCATAAATAGGCCCAGGAATAACTTTAACCATAATCAGGCCCAGGGGATAACTTTAACCATATATAGGCCCAGGAATAACTTTAACCATATATAGGCCCAGTGGATAACTTTAACCATATATAGGCCCAGGAATAACTTTAACCATATATAGGCCCAGGGGATAACTTTAACCATATAGGCCCAGGGGATAACTTTAACCATATATAGGCCCAGGAATAACTTTAACCATAAATAGGCCCAGGAATAACTTTAACCATAATCAGGCCCAGGGGATAACTTTAACCATATATAGGCCCAGGAATAACTTTAACCATATATAGGCCCAGGGGATAACTTTAACCATATATAGGCCCAGGAATAACTTTATCCATATATAGGCCAAGGGGATAACTTTAACCATAATCAGGCCCAGGGGATAACTTTGAAAAATAGGCACAGAAATAATTTTGAGCATAAATAGGCACAGAAATAACTAACTATAAATAGGCACCAAAATAACTTTAACCAAAAATGGGGCAAAAATAAATAACTTTCACAAAAATATACATTTCAATTTCAACAGAAATGGGCACAATAACTTTGACAGGTTTATCATGCACTAAAATCAAGAACACTAAGCAACTAAATATCTGCCTAGTTAGAGCTGAATAAATGTTCCTTTTTCATTAAATAAAAAAAAACACCACTACTAAGTCCTTCAGTGCTGGACCACCACTTTTTAAAACTAAAGGATACACCCATACTTAAGAAAATCTGTTAAGTCTACAGGACGATTAAATTCAAAACAGAGGAGGCACATGACATACGAAATGCACTCAAATGTTTTACACATTGAAATCAAAGAAAACAAGATTTTGTGTTTGATAAACACACATGCTCCCGGTTGGTGCTGGATAGCCCATTTCTGAGTCCAAATTAGGTCAAGGTCAAAGTGAGGTTGGGTGATTGGGTGGACAATCACTATATGCCTCCCGCATCAAGATGCCGGGGGCATAAAAACACCAATGAAAAATACACGCAATGTTAAGCGCATTGTTAGGCCAGCCTTCAAAGTCCCAATGAAATCATAATTAGCAAAACATTGATGCAAGTCACCGCAAGTCATTGATATAATAGTTAAGTCTAATGTGAATAATTTCTTGTTATTCATGGTTCTCATAATACTAAATCCACTGAAATGAATATGTATAAAGGTACTTGTGTCAATTTAAAGAGATGTCCTCAGGAAAAGCTACAATCACGAAACTTCAAAATTGAAATTGCAAATTGTTAAGGCAGACTCAAAGGGCATTGATAACTAAAACACTAAGCTGAATTATTTTATTAACAATGGATGATTCCACAAGTATCAACCATTTTCAAATCAGTCGCGTGATTTGTCCAATCAAATAACCTGGATACCAACTGACATGACTGACTTGCAACAAAATAATGCCAATTATTTAAACATAGATAACATATCATACATGTTAACAATAATTTACATATAAAGAAATCAAATAATCATTTGTTCACCTATTATCCAACGATGGTCGGATAAGACTATACTTGTTATGCTTTATTTTATTTTTTTACATCATATATTATTATTATTATATTAGTACTTCACAATACATCATTACTTAATCCTGTGTATTTTGTTATAAAAATGTCAATTAAGTTAATTATACTACTCAATCTCTTTAAAATCAAATCCTAACATTGTTAGGATCTGAAGACATTGCGTTACAGCACACATTCAAATGACCTTCCAAACAAATAAAATATCACCAGTGCTGCGCCCAATGAAATTGCCTATTGCACAGCAATGTTTGGCCACGGTTTTTGAAAAGTGATGCATTTCTAGCTGATCCTCGGGAATAAATCATTTACAGTTTATTTCCATGCGGATAACAATGGATATAGTGGTACCTTATGCCAGTTAACATCCAAAGTTCACGTTAATTTCGTGCATAGTATTTGTGCATTATATATGAAGTTATTCCACAACATTTTGACGGCAACAGTTTGATTGGCTCCTGAAAAGGTCATCTGAATGTGACCTCTAATTCGAAGTCATCAGATCCAGTCAGCGGATAATATAGTAGCGTCAGACTGGAGATGATTTTAATGAGATTGTTATACAACTCAAATGAATGATTTGTGCTTGTCCATCAACTTTCAAATGACAAGTGGGAAAAAACATGTGTTACATTAATATTTACTTCTTTTTACAATATCCAGTTGTGCAAACATCATAATAAAACAAAATGAAGTTTAACATATGAAAACTAGTGTATCACAATAACAAATATTATATTCACATAAACATTTTGTCCCATAAGTGACCCATAGTAAAAATGCTATAAAACAGCCAGTTTCAAGACTTCTTAAAAATTAATTAAAAAACAAATATCATGCCAAGTCATAGAAGTGGTCAGAAAATGAGCTATACAAGAGCTTAGAAATTACATGACACAAAATTAGCTTAGGAAAACGAAAGGCACGAAATGCCAGCAAGTTTGGTAGAAACATGAATAGCTAACACATATTGCTTGCTTAAAAAATGTTTAGGTAGCATTTCAAAACTGCTTATTCAATGAGTCAACCACTGCTAACAAGTGCTTTTTTGTAATTTTATTTTTGAAACTAACCAACGTAACAGTCAAATGGAACAAAACTGTGAAAAGCAAATTAGTTCATGTAACATTTGTCTTGTAATATTCATCATTTTTTCACATTTTGAAATTACATTATGATATGATATCTGTACATGTCACATTTTTCTTTTAATCATATCGCATTTTGGTTTCAACATTAAACTTTTAACTTTTAACATTTAACGCCTTCAAATAATTTCGTGAAAATGATCTCTGTATTAACAAACCATGCAACAGCAGTTTGTACCCAAGTATCAACACTAAGCAGTTTCTTGCCAGTACTTACAGCAGGCAGTTTAGGTCCGGCATGCGCAGGAGCTGGCTCAGCGTGAGTCCGAACTGGCGCGGGTGCATGCGCGGGTGCAGCGGGGGCGTGAGAGGCCGCGGGGGCATGAGAGGCCGCGGGGGCGTGAGAGGCCACAGGTGAGTGGGCCGGAGCTCGGGCCGGGGTTGCGTTGACCTCGGGTGCACCGTTGCTGGTGGCCTGTTGGGCCTGGGCTGCCTGGTGAGCCCCGCCTTTCTGAATGGGCTTCTTGACATCCAAGACGTTTGCTTTCCTGATGGAAGACATTTTTTCCTTCTTTGAAGGAACGTAACCTACTTTCAGCGAGATCTACAATGGAACAGTGTTCGATTATTAGAATAAATAGATATGCAATATAATGCACAACCTTTGAAAGCCAAGGCACACTCTTACATTCCCCAAATTTCTTAAAGATGATTTCTGTAGTTTTTTCTGCGCATCTTTTCAGTGGAGTTGATTTACATCTTCAAAATGTGCAGTTTCTTGACAGATAATAATATTTATTAAATATTGTGTACACTGTAATTATCAACCAGAATCAAATATATGCATAATAATAACCATGATTATAGTAGGTGTGTCTTGTGACTCGATTATTTGTGAACGTTTGTTAATACACTGAAAACGAAAGTAGGAACACGCAGTCTGAATATTGAACTCGCACATAGCTGTGAAATTGCTAGCGATTAATGTGAAAGTGTTTTGCCTGTAATAACTTTTAGTACATCGTTATAATCAACTGCCAGGTTTTTTTTTCCTTCTTTGGGACTCGCCAAATAACGGCCCGGTTCCCCTCGGAAATTTTTTCCCCTTTGCAGTAGTTTTTCTCCCCTAAGATCCATTTTCCCTCGTGAAATTGGAAAAACAATCGATTTCCATTTTTTCCCGATGGGTACTAAACATTTTGAGTACGAATATTACATAGGCAATGCAGCATGTTGTATTTTTATCGGTCAGGTTTTATCAAACTTATGACAACACAATGAGCTTTTTGTCAGCATTCGTTGTCTAATTAAAGATGATTGCTTGGAAGCTCTCGTAAAATCAGCAGACATAACAGTTACTTATAGGATTACCTCGTTGATAAATGAAGCGTGAAATTGGGTGTCTGGAATATGTCAAATAGACTCTGACTGGTTATCGGGTATGTTTACATTTCGGACAGAAAAGTAAGTGGATTGTTCTTGAGTTCTTACTTCAAATATAATATCATATTTTACAAATTTGTTGTTTTTTAATACCCCGCAATCATCTTTTTTCCTGGAACAGCCCTAATGATTTATTTTAAAAAACTTCAAACATACAGCACATGATACCCAATAGTATTTTATTTTCTCGTGCATACTGATAAAGGTCTTTCACAAATATGGTTCAAGTATGTAATAATGTTTTCAAACAGAATACTCATAAGAATGCAGGAAATCTACATATTATGCATTTTAAGACATTTAAATATAAAAGTTGATAAAATTGTTTTATCTCTCTCGAGACTTCTCGTTCACTACATACCAGGATGGGGTCGCTGTTCTTGCCCCCGGCCATGAACTCCTCGCAGGTGAGCGAGGGAATGTCGGCAGCAGTGTCCGGGTACAGGTCGTCTTGGAATAGGTCAGACTGGAAAACATACGTGTACACACAGCTATCAAGCATCATCACTGAGCTATCCATCATATTTATACACACGCCGCCCCGGGGCGTAGCTTCCTTTAGGCACTATAGGCATGTGCCTATACATTTTTTTTAGAGATAACAAATTTAAATATGCCAAAAATGCAATAAAAACAAGAGAGGGGTTGGGGCTGAGGGGATCTTTCTTGGTTGTGTTGATCCGTTAATATGAAATAAATTTCATGAGACACACGCTTATTTTACAATTATTTTGTAGAATTGGGGTTTAGCTGCAGTAAGTTGTTTGTAACCACATACGAGTATAAACACTCCTGGTCCAAATTATCGCTTACAGCGCCAGTTTGTAGATTCCGCCTATTGTGCCTATACATTTTTTGAACCTAAGCTACGCCCCTGCCGCCGCTGTTACATGTTGATTTGAATTAAATGATGTAATTGATGTACATGACATGCATTCATGCGCGTTCTTTAACATGACTATTTTGTTATTGTTTTGTTTGTTTGGTACCATATTTGTTTGTGGTGTTTTGATCCTAAGGACGTATATAATAAATGTAAAACTACATGACTATCGTATTCCCGTGGGTTGTAAGTGCCGGAAGTAAATACATCATGCTTGTCGTGCAGGAGCAGATTTTCTATCGAAATGGTATCCCTTGATTTACGGAAACACTGTTGTTCTTTTTTTAGCTCCACGTAAGTGTGACATTATTCTGTCGCATGGGACATTACTAAATTGTTTGGTGATATGTATATGGATTTATCACATGGGCTAGTCACGTGAGGTATAATGCATGTGCATAAAGTGTCGTCCCAGATTAGCCTGTGCAGTCTGCACAGGCTAATCCGGGACGACACTTTTCACTTTTATGGTATATTCTGTTTTGAGGTAGTCTCTTCTAAACATAAATCCATGGTAGGTGGAAAGTGTCGTCCCAGATTAGCCTGAGCCTGTGCGGACTGCACCAGCTGATCCGGGACGACACTTTACGCACATGCATTAAGTATGGTTTTCCCGTGCCAGGCATAAAACTTGGTACCTGAATACAAGTTTGCACAACATGATCTGGTTCCTAAGTTGACACATTTTTGCCTAACATTATTTACTTAGTTTAACAAAAAAAGAGCAATGTTCATTCACATTTCTTATAGGTCAGATGCAGAAGTAAAGACTAAACTGTTCAAACTTCACTAGAATAACACCTCTCAATGTAAACTGAACTCTAAATTTTTTATCTTAGGCGATTTTAAAATATTGGTCCAGTCTGGAAATATTTGTGTTGAGATTTCAAGCGATTGGGGAGAACATGGTAACAAATTGGGAAAACCCTTCATTAACAAAGTTGCACAATGGGGGAACTTAATGTAAACATGATTCTATAGCATTAGACAAGGCATGATGGTTCAGATTTCTAAGCTCTGCTAGATAAAACTTATCTTTATTCATCGATAACCTAGTATTCATTGTTTACCAAAACCAAATTGGGAAAATAATGTATTTCAGTCTGTTTCTTTTCCTGACCTGTAAAATGATAATACACCTTTTTTGACCACATTGTGCGTAAAAGTTTCTTTTCTTTCTTAACAAGTGCTGTCACTATCAGGTGACGTATGACTCCGAATGCTCTGTCAGTAAGTGAGACCTCTGACACCAAAATGAATCTGTGTATATAAAAGTGAATGAAAAATGTAAACTAAATTACTTCAGTCAAAATGGCTGCTCTGGAAAAAACTTAAAATCAAAACTTCTAAGTTAAAAATGGGGAATAAATCTGTCAAAAACAAAAAAGAGTTATGGGGGTTGCTTTCCCTGGTGGACACAATGAAAGTAAAGAAGTATTTTAAGTTTCAAGCAAGTACCGTTGATAGTATTCAAGATATTTGATACAATAAGAAACTTTAATGCACGGACGAAGGCACGGATGGATGGACGGATGATTTGATTTTAATATGCCTTCCTTCAGATGCATAAAAAGTACAGAACAATCATTCCAATTTTGTGCTCAGTACTATTACAGACCAGATTTAGTATTCAGAATAAACATGAATGTAAATTCCTCATTAGCATCCACTGTATCTGACATACCTTTCTTGGCACAGTCATGGGTATAACTTCACAGAGACCATTGTTTAGTAGCTTGTAAAACCTGTAATATAACAACAGGAATTACGTATTTTCAGAATGTGGTTACAAAACCTAACAAATGAATAAACAATAGGCACAGACCTGAACAACAGCACCGCCTACGGGTGCTGGACGCTTGACTTTCCCTTATTTGATAGTAGTCTGGCATTTTGCTACTAGAATGCTAATTCATCACTGTGATGAAGTGTGTTAAATTTCAAGTAAATACCTCTCATAGATATTGAAAAATTTGACCTACAGCTAAAATTCTATGTTGAGACAAGGCTTGTCACAGGATGTGACATATGCCCCACAAGCATATGCTTGTCAGAGGAAGGCAAAACAATGTCAGAGTACAATATTATGCCCTGGACAAATATCTTGAGATTTCAGCAACACAGCTGTTTTAGGAAAATTATGCTTCCTACAAAAAGTTAATTCAATATTTGACCTTTTAAGTGTAACCTTGGACCCACAGACCTTGACCGAGGAGCATGTAAGGAATATGTGACACATATTGGGAAAAAATAATCTGAAGTAATATTAAAATCCTTCAAGGCATTTGGAAGTTATAGAGCAGAAAGAAAATCCCTTGACATTTGACCTTGAATTGTGACCCTGACCTTTGACTGAGGACCATGGGAGTTGTACACGACACATTGCCTGGTCATGGGAAATAATAATCTGAAGTAATACTAAAATCCTTCCAAACGTTAAGAAGTAATGGTGGAGAAACAGAAATCCTTGACCTTTGACCTTAAATTGTGAACCTGACTGTGACTGACAAGCATGGGAGATGTATGCGACACATTGTCTGGTCATAGAGAATAATAATCTGAAGTAACATTCAAATCCCTCGTTTAGAAGTTATGAAGTGGAAACAAAAATAATTGACCTTCGATCTTGAATTGTGACCTTGACCTTTGACCAACCATCATGGGAGTTGTACCCGCCACATTGCCTGGTCATGGGGAATAATAATCTGAAGTTATATTAAAATCCTTCAAGGCATTAAGAAGTTACAGAGCGGAAACAAAAATTCATGACCTTTTATGTTAAACTGTGACCTTGAACTTTGACCGACGAGCATGGCAGTTATATGCAACAAATCTTCTGGTCATGGGGAATAATAATCTGAAGTTATATTAAAATCCATCCAGGCATTTAGAAGTTATGGAGCGGAAACGAGGTCTGGACGGACGGACCCTCCCACGCACGCACCCACCCACAGACGGTGCGACTACTATATGCCCTCCTTTGGGGGCATAAAAGGGGCAATAACTCCACTAAAATCCATAATATAGTTACCTCATCTTGTCTACAGAATGGGTTCATAACTGTGATCAAGCATTTAGAGTTTGAAGTTAATAACTCTTATGGATATTATTAGTTACACTGTTAGTAAGTGTTAGTAGTAGTAGTAAAATTTGACATAAAGCGAAAATTCTAAGTTCAAAAAAGGGCAATTACTCAAAGAAAATCCTCGATAGAGTTACCTCCTCTGGTCTACAGAATAAATGCATCATTGTGATCGAGTAATTTTAGTTTTAAGTAAATACCTCATACAGGTATTGAGAAATTTGACCTTAAGCGATAATTGTGTTGAAAAAAAGGGTAATAACTCCAACAAAATCTTTGAAAGAGTTACCTCCTCATGTCTGCACAATGCGGCCAGCATCATAACGAGTATCTTGAGTTTCAATTTAATGTTTTTGATAGTTACTGAGAAATGTTAGATTTAACAAAAAATTGTCAAAATATTATAAGTTGTAAATCCAAACAAGGGCAGATAACTCCGGAAATACAAATCATAGGGTTACCTGCCTTGTTGTAATGAATTACTGTTTTGATAGTGAACAAGTATTAAGTTTCAAATGGATACTTTCGATTGTTTTTGAGAAATGGACTCTGACAAAAAACATGACCAAAACACTTAACTAACGCAGGCGCTGACGCACACGACAGAGCGACGACAATAACACGCCTCTTTTTCTTCAAAAAGTCAAGCTAAAAACTAGACCTGATTAACATGTTTTGGCTATTTCCATTCTAATAAATGTCATGTTATCTGATACAAATTGCATGCAGATTTGTTTAACACTACTAGACTGACTGTATTTGATAACTTATGGTATGCTTGTATTTCAGTATCATTTCATGTCTCAGTAAATCAACACTAACTGTGACATAGCTTGACATGACATAACAAGCAGGGTCAGCAAAGGTTCATTCTGAGATGTACACAGTCACTGCAGAAAGACTAATACAATTTTCATAATTTTCATAATACAGGGGTCTTGATCTCTGTTTCTTGATGCCGAAATTCGGCTTCATTCTCCAAACAAAAAAAGTATATATAATTTTCCAGAATCAAATTTACTTCAGCACCGTAACAAATGGTTAACGATAAAATCAGAACAACTCCACATGGTCATGTTAAATGACCGTTTTATCTTGTCTGGTTCCCGATTATTTTTGCCTTCATAATACAACTTCATTTATAAAAGTTAACTGATAGCTTATTTGCCGGGAACCATAATTTCTGTTGTGGGGAAAATAGCTTCTGCTAAAAAGTAATCAAAACAGGTAAATGAAATAAGCACAAATACTGCTTCTCATAGTTGATAAAGAGAGAATATATGGTTAGTGACTTTTGATATCATGTGATATCAGACGGATATCATGTGATATCAGACGAGTCCGATATGGCGTAGGAAAAGGCGAGTCACTTGCCATTTTTTTTGCAAATGTTGTTTTCATAATACAAAATAAAATAAACAAATAATCGCAAACATTGAGTAATTTACAGTACAACACAATATGCAAATGAGACAGCCTGTTGACGTCTACTTGCGTCGATGCATAGTTACGCATGAAAAAATAGTTCTATATAAAATCATCAACAATAACATTTTTACACACATTTAATCAATAAACAAAAATTTGAAGCGAGAAATTGTTACTCCTTGTAACGTTGACCACAACACAAATAGATTTACCTCATTGTATATATTAACACACACAAGAAGTTTACTGCAGGTGACATGAACGACTTTTCAAAAGTTTTTGTTTTATGTGAACATTCAACAACGTACAAAACAAAAAACAACAACAGCGAATTTAAAAGTGAAACAAATCAGTGGATTTATACGAAAATGAGTCGTTAATCAACATTTCCATCAGTGCATAATGCGTTCAAAATTGAGATATTGACGATTGCTCTCAAAAACTATCCCCCAGGTTCGATGTCAAAGTGGGTGGGAAACGCAATTGCAAGGATCTAAAGATGCAGCTTGCTGCGATTGTGATGTGGGCTCGCATGGTGTGTTGAGGCTGAGTTGCAAAATATTCGTGGGACAACGATGGGTACCATGAAGTTTCTGTACTTCCTGGTAGAGTCAGCTATTGGTGAGTGTCCTGGTAATACCGGCTTGAGACTGAGGGCACATTATCCTTTGAGTTGGACTTGGCCTTGCTTATTCAATAAACATTAATTTTTAGAGCCAAATATTTTAATATTTATAAAATTAATTAAATCCTGTACATACATATGTTGTTTTGTTCTTGTTATTGTGAGTTATTTTCAAAAATTGACTGAATTTCTTTAATATTTTCAGGTTGACGTCCAGTGAAAGCAAAGAATTGACATGCGAAAGTTGTTGCAACAGTACAATTATTGATGTGACATGTTCGACTCTTTCTAGTGGACATGTGTTACTGTGTCAAAAGGCAGATTATCTTGTCTATGAGTTCCAAACTGCATTTAATTAGTTGTTTTTACTGTAAATTGAAAAATTTCTTGTTGACCATCATGCATATTTTTTCAATTCCATGTTCTTCTATCGGTTGTGCATCCTTTCCCTTAGTTTCTTTTCCTCATTTATTCCCCTCTTTCATGTTGGACTGAAGTTATTTAAAACACATTCACTTCTCTGCTTTTTATTTCAACTAAACCTATTGTTTTTAATTTTTAATGCCACATGTTTTTCTTTAACTTTTACATTTCATGTAGAAGTAGATTGATATGTTGTGAATCAACCTAGATGTATTTGAATTTCTGATGAAAAGTAAGAGTTTATTTTTGTTGAATTGACCAAAAATTCTTTAATCATGTTTTTTTTACTTTTACCTTTGATAACAACAATTATTGTTAGATCGTTACCTGGCTAGATTGTTTGATTTTGTATGATCAGAACATTTAAATTCAGTTGTCTGTTTAAAATAACTGTTCATATTAGTATTTTTCTGAAACAGTGCATTTGTTTTGAAGTGACACAAAAACATGATTTTAGTATCTTGTTCCTTTATAAGACTTACACTTACACTGCACTGAAACTTACAATGGTTTCCCTGACCCTATGTAATTGTGTATAGGTAGTGATTAATCATTAGCTACTTTGCAGTCCCTTTTAATTGAAATTAAAATGTATGGTCTGAGTGATTTGGTTTCATATTCTTCACTATTTTTTCCATATAGATAAAATCAACAGGCACAAAATGTCATCCAATTCTTTCATGAATTTAAACTTTTGTGATATCTGATTGTAATTTTCCAGCTTTTAAAAATATCAGCTTTTGAAGATTTTATTGACAGGTTTTCCATGCTGAAGACTAACTGTTTTTGCAGAATGCTTATTAGTCGTAATAACTTAATTCTTGTAAATTGAATAATGTTTGAATCTTTTGTTCCAGTAAATTATTATATTATTTTTGTGAATTAAAATGTTATCAATGTATAGATATATTCTTTGTGTACATTTTAACGACGTAAGCGACATTCCATTCCTACAAAAAGTAGTTCCGAGAAGTGGGTGGGACTAAAGAATCATTGCACGTGCCACAGTGGCATGATATGCGTTAATGTGGGCGGAGCTAAAAGGTGTGATCAGTCAGTGACATGATATTACAGAAAGTGGGAGGAGTTAATTTGTGTTATCGGTCAGTGGTATAACGCTTAAAAATATTGGGTCATCACCTTCAAAGTAAATGTGCACTAGTGGCATAATAAAACAGTTTATTAATGTATAAGAATTCGTTTTAGTAGTTAAACAAAACTAACTAGAACTGGCACATGAGTGATGGATATACCCCCACAATATGGCCTTGTCACAAAACTATTGCATCCATTCAAAAGAAATGGACAGAGAGAGAATGCTTTAATTTGTGAATGGTCAAAAGTGTATTTGGAAAAATTGAATTTCAATAGGAGCCATAACACTTGTCAACATTTAGTGGTTTGTAACCAAAGTTGAACTTGATCTGTATTTTATGATGTTACACCTATGTACCAAAAATAATTTAAATAGGTGAAGCCTTTCATGAGTCATTGTCCATGTTTTGGGGAATTTAAGTCAAATAAAGGACCATAACTCTGTCAAAATTTAGTGGTTTGTAACTAAAGTTGAACTTAACCCGTATTTTATGATGCTACACATGTATACCAAAAATTATTTGAATACGTCAAGCCATTCTTGCGTCATCGTCCGGAAATCATGTTTTAAGGGAATTGTAAGTCAAAAAGGGGCCATAACTCAGTCCAGATTTAGTGGTTTGTAACCAACATCAAACTTGACCCGTATTCTATGATGTTACACATGTGTACCAAAAATTCTTTGAATATGTCAAGCCTCTCTTGAGTTACAATTCAGAAACCAAAAACCAACAGACCGACAAGCTCACTCCTATATACCCCCTAAACTTCATGTGGGGGTATAATTAAAATTAAAAATTGGAAGTGAAAAAAACTATTTGTAAACAAAATAGAAGTGAAAAACCAATTGAATGAACAATTATCTGTTACACTGCCCCACCTTATATAATGGTAAAGTGTAGTTGTTCAAACATTTGTTGATAATTAATTATGAATACAGTTGTTAGGTAAAGAGTTAGACTAAATAAAGTGATTTGAAAGGTATATTTAATAGTTTTTAATTTTTACTCTTTTGCTAATTCGAATTCCCCCTTCTATGTAAAATGACGCTATAATTCCCCCGCCTGAGGGTACAGGTACTCTTCCCCCAAACCAGAGAGAGACCCCAGTAATAAAGTGTTTTTTTACAAACACGAAAATACTGTTTATCCAAATGCAATAACATAATTGCAGTAATGCAGTTCACCTACCTAGCTATTTCGCAATTGTTAACATTAAGGCCTCGTTTCGGCATGGACCCGATACCGCGCTGAGCCTCCTTGGACTGGTACAGGGCTAGGTAGTGCACGTAGGGGGCCTCGTCTGTCACCTCGTAGTAGCGGATGATGCTGTCACCCTGTATGGAGTGGGGAAATGTATGAGTTAGTGAGCAAGTGTACCAACTGGTGGGTTAATGTACGAATGTGTGTGCTTATGTTTCAGTTAGTGAGGCCAAAATAAAAATTAACTTTGTTTGCCATTGAGTACCTACCCGACAAAAAGTCCCTACTCAAAAGTTTTTTCTTTGCTAAATAAAACCAGATATTTTTTTTTTATTCCGAATATTCTATTTTTTCTTTGGGTTAAATAAAATCTCGCTCTCCTTTCATTTCGGTCATTTTCCATTGGGTTAATAAATAAACTGTATCAGCTAGACCCTTGCTTATAATAGGCCATATCAAAATGCAATTCTAACCATGTTTTATCAAACAACAGGCTGTTTGTAAGCATTGGCAAACAAACAATTTTTTAAGGTTGGCCTGAGCAAGGGTGTGAATTGGTATGCAAAGGTATGAATGACAGAGCGAACGCTTGAATTATGAATAACAGAGCGAACGCTTGAATTATGAATAACAGAGCGAACGCTTGAATTATGAATAACAGATCGAACGCTTAAATTAGCGAGTAAATGCGTGAATTAGTGAGCTAATGTGTTATTTAGTGTGCAAGGGTACAAATTGGTGTGCTAATGTATCAATAAGTAAGCAAGGGTGTGATCCGATGGGCAAATGCATGAATAAGAGAGCAAACGCACAAATAAGAGAGCAAAATGATAAATTAGTGAGTATATGCATAAAAAAGTGTGTAAATGTATGAATTAGTAAGTAATTAGTAAGTAATTGCATGAATATGTGAACAAATGTATGAATAAGTGTGCAAAGGTTTGAATTAGTGAGACAGAAACAAAATGGTCTACGGAGAAAACAGTTTTCATGTTATAAGCCCCCGTGACCTTGACCTTTGACCTCAAAATCAATAGGCGTCTTCCCTTCCTCCCAAGTAACCAACATACCAACTTAAATGATCGTAGGTCAAAGCGTTCTCTAGATATTGTGCGGAAACGAAATGGTCTATGGACTGACCGACCGACCATCCGACTGACCGACAGGTGCAAAGCACTATACCCCGACTTCTTCGAATGGGGGCATAATCATAAAAAATATTTTTATCCCCATCATAAGTTTATTTGCTTGGCACGAAAATGTACATCACTTGTGGTTCAGGTTTTCTAAGACTCGCTAAACTAAGTCAACAATCACTAAGTATACTCCATATATACCATATCAATACCATACCTTGCCGCACAGGAATATCATGCCCGTGTCTTGGTCGTAGAATGGGAAGATAACTCCGTTACTGCTGTCGATCATCTCTATAGTCATCGGAGATGACACGTCATTCTGTGATCGATATTCAAACATTAAGGAGCCTCAAAGAAGTTATTTTCATAACAATAATAGCCAGAAACCATCAACCATAAACTGGTCTGCTTATAAAAAGAATTGAATACAAAGAGTTGACAGAACATAATTCTTAGACATTTGTATGTATATTTGCAATATTGGTACCATTTTTGAAAATTAAAATGCGAGCACTAAAATTCACATTTTGCCCCATGCCATTATGGAAGCATGCCCCATGCCATTGTGGAAGCAGATCAAAACATTAATATACTTAGTTAGAAAATGAAAATTTGGTATAATTTCAGACAAATGGCGCAATCGGTATACAAAAGTCTTACATAGATTGTAATGTATTACATCCTTGTAGTTTTTTTACAGATTCCCTATATGTGTGTTTACGAAACGATCGAAAATATCAGAACTTAATACCACTTACATCACCATAAGGGTGTAAAAAGAACACATGTATCAGTGCACTAGTGACACTTTAAAGGGATATAAACCCAAACCCAGAGCCCAGGGTGGGTATTCACATTTAGCTCCTAAGGAAAATCTTAACTTAAGTTGTAATTAAGGTGAAAACTTCAGATCAAAATGTTCTTTGTGCAATCCAATGATTTCTGTACAAAGAAGGCTGTAATACTAAACATATAAGCAATATTTACAAGTTTACAACATTTAAATGTTAAAAGACCTATACATAAAACATCCAGGGCTTAAGGAATTTAATGAATTTAAGGAATTTACTTAAGTTTTCCCTACGGAGCTTTGTGAATACGGGCTCTGGCCTGGTATTCACATTTAGCTCCTTAGGGAATTCTCAACTTAAGTTGTACTTACCGTATTTACCCTAAGTATTGGGACACTTAAAAATAAATAATTTTTGTATTGTCCCAATATTAAAGGATTAAAAAAATAATTATTAAAATTGTCTCCCAACATTAAGGGCCATATTTGATACAATCTAGTCTGCATTATATCTATGTCTGAACCAGTTAATTAATTTTATTTATTTCGGATAATAATCGCTTACTTTAAATATAGTAAATATTTAATTCTAAATAATTAGATTTTTGTTGGTAGACTGATGTTAAGATCAATTATTTCTTGTTGGGGACTTCATTGAAATTGAAATTAAATGAGAAGACTATGCTCTGGTAGAGTATACAGTTTGCACCATGCGTTAACTAAACATACCCCTGATGGGGAGATGTGTACATTATGGTGTATAGACAAGCAAGCGCAATATACCGTGACACAAGTCTCTATGCAACCAGCGTACTGGCAGGGTATGGAATACAGTAACAGCATTTAGTGTTATTTTGGTGTCCCAATAGTTATGGGACACAAAATAATTCAACTTTTAAAAGTGTCCCAATATTAAGGGCTGCAAAAAATAATTATTTTTAAAAAAATTAGGGGTGTCCCAATATTTAGGGTGTCCCAATACTTACTGTAATTACGGTAAGTGAAAATTATATTTTTTATTTGAAATACAATTTTTGTTTCAATAGGGAACACAACTAAATGATTAACTTAGCAATATTTACTAGTTTAAAATATTTTACTTTAAAAGATCTATACATAAACAGCCACAGTCTTAGAGAATTGTATGATCTTTAGACATTTTTTTACTTAAGTTTCCTTAAGGAGCTTGGTGAATATGCGCCCAGGGCCATATTCCAGAAATATCTTAAGTTTATCTTACAATATTTTCACTTAAGCTCCAATTTTTGTAAGGTAATATATTTAAAACTAGATATAAATTAATGATTCCAATTATAGTTAAGTAAATAGTAATAGATAAGTTGATAATTAGTGAACATTTAGCAGAATTTCATGCATACATGGAATAAAATGCTTAAGAAAAATGCTGATTTTAAGGCTAAGGATAAGATTTCACTTAAGATTTTCTGGAATATGACCGCAGGTCCCATTTCTACAAAGCTCCTTAGTCATAACTTAAGTAAATTTCTTAAAATCACGAAATTCCTCAAGTCTGTTTATTTCAAGTTTATTTTGTCTTAAATGGTTTTAATTTTGTACAGAATCAACAGATGCTTCTTATTCTACCATATTTCAAGTACGAAATATTGATTTTCCCAATGGAAATGTTATTTGAATATTTCACTTAAATATGACTTAAGTTCAGATTTCCCTTAGGAACGTTGTGGATATGGACCCAGGGCTGGTATTCACAAAGCTAATAAGGGAAATCTTAACTTAAGTTGTACTGAAGTGAAAATTTCAGATCAAATTTTCTATGTTAAATCCAATGATTTCTGTACAAAGAAGGCTGCAATACTAAACATGTAAGCAATATTGACAGGTTTGCAACATCTTAATGTTAAAAGACCTATACATGGAACAGCCAGAGACTTAAGGAATTTTATGAATTTAAGGAATTTACTTAAGTTTTCCCTAACGAGCTTTGTGAATACCGGCCCACATCCACAAAGCTCCTTAGTGGAAACTTAGGTAAATTCCGTAAATCATAAAATTCCTTAAGTCTTTGGCTCCTGTATTTAAAGTTTATTTGTCTTAAGTGGTTTAAATCTGGTAAAAAACAAACCAAATCTTATTGTTTTACATTTGTTTCAAGTATTTATTTTTTTTTCACGAAGAAAATTTTACTTGAACATTTCACTTAAATATCACTTAAGTTAAGATTTTCCTGAGGAGCTTTGTGGATATGGGCCCAGATTTCCAGTCCAATTCCCCGTGCAGGAAGACAACACTCACCACATCCCAGAGAGCGTACTGTCGCTCGCTCATGCGTGAAAACCCAGTGGTGAAGATTTTCTCGTCCTTCAAGTAGACGCACTGGGAAGGCTTGGAACCATCATGGCACTGCTTCTCCTATAAAGAGACGGTTGTGAACAACATTTGGGGCATGCCCAGGCTAATCCAGGACGACACTTTCCGCTTTTATGGTATTTTCTGTTTCGAGGACTTCTCTTTTAAACATAAATCCAATGTAGGCGGAGAAAGTCATTCCGGATTTGCCTGTGCAGACAGGAATAAGTTGGCTAGCAATATGGCCCTGTTTAAACTGCACAGGCTAATCAGGGACGACACTATACGCAGATGCATTAAGCCTGGTTTTCCCACGACATGCCTCATTTAATAAGGATTTCCACAAATTTACTTATACCAGTATTATACATTTAAAGCAATACGTCTAAATGGTTCAACACAAAGCTCAGATCTCCAATGTATATGTATCCATTTTGAGAAAGTTCTGCAGTGTTTAAACTAGGCCATATTGCCAGTCAACATTTTCCATGTCTACGTGCCAATCAGGCCTTTTTCTTACCTTTTTGGGAAAAAGTACCTGAGTAAATCACACATTTCAATAAATTTGAATTGAATTAGTACAATTAATGGCATCTAATAACTCATTGTTTTTAAATACTTTGTTTGAAAGCTGATCCTATTATAGTTCATTTAGGCTACACAACACCTATAAACAATGCAAAAGTTGGTACAATTGTTTGGTTAATTACTGGTATCTGACATTGTGCACTTTCCATCGTTATTTTCAATTTTCACTATCTGATTTCTGGTCATTTTATCATTTTCACATGCGGATATAAGAAACCTGATAAATGAAAACTCATAAAAGAAAACTGATAAATGAAAACTCATATAAACACAGTTTAACTAACAATCAAAGATCTAAGAAACTAACTTTCATTAGGTCCCCATTGCGTGTGTTGAATATCCTCAACATTTTGTCCTTGCAGGTGGTGGCGAACCTCGTGCCGTCGTAGTTGAAGGACATGCTGAGTACGATGTCGGGCGTCTCAATCTCCAACATCGCCTCTCCGGTGCCCACGTTCCATAAGAACATCTTATTGTCAGCACCTGAAAATGTGTTTCATAATAGACGCTTTCACAAATGTCAATCATATTCAAATAAATCTACAATATTATCCAATCATCGCACTTGGATATCACTTGTTTGGTGGTAAACTACTTCATACAAAATAGCATGTGGAAAGTTTGTGATATTCCAAAGAGCATGTGGTAATGTTTGTGATTTTCGATGAATGGAAATGAATCCTTTAACAATAGCTGGGGAGGAGTTTAAACTATGGGTGGCAAATTTCGGATCGGTCTATTTAACAAATAGCCAGCAATTTTTGTATATACAGCATAGGTAATGGGTCCGGTACTCAGCACATTGGAATTTTCAAATCGTGAATCTTGAGAATTAAGATTAAATAATGAATGTATTTCAAGGTAATTTAATTGATTACTTAAACTAATGGAATATTTTGTATCTTAGTATTGTATTGGTTTTTATCAATAACCTTTCAAGTCATGCACTGATTAACAGCTTAAATTACTTTAAAATTGGGAAAAATAAACCATTCTTGGCATTGGGAATGAGCTCCTTTACCATACCCCGTCAAATAAGGAAAACCATTCTTGGCATTGGGAATGAGCTCCTACCATACCCCGTCAAATAAGGAAAACCATTCTTGGCATTGGGAATGAGCTCCTTTACCATACCCCGTCAAATAAGGAAAACATAAACCATTCTTGGCATTGGGAATGAGCTCCTTTACCATACCCCGTCAAATATGGAAAACCATTCTTGGCATTGGGAATGAGCTCCTTTACCATACCCCGTCAAATAAGGAAAAACAATTCTTGGCATTGGGAATGAGCTCCTTTACCATACCCCGTCAAATAAGGAAAACAATCACTGTGAGGCTGAATGTGGATGTTTACAGATTATTTTATCATAAGCACCTGGGAAAATTTATCACGGTTTAGTTTACGGCTGTTATGATGATGTTTACAGGTATGGTAACTGGTTTATGAACTTATATATTGAAATGAAGAATGAAATTACAGTTATAAGCCCTTGCCCAATGTAAAAAAGGTAATGCATGTTGCATCAACTCTTTATCAGCATGTTCTTTAGTAGCAATAATTCCAAGTGACACCATGATTTACAATTGACTGATTGACAAGCAAATTGAATTCTCATATTACTAGAGAGCTGGAAAATATTGCATGCCAGGACAGTGGGAGAATATAAGCAAGAATGGTCCAAAATTTAGATTAAGGCTTTTATGTTGGTCTTGACGGGTATGGAAACTGGTTTAAGAATTCGTCTTATGGAAATATGTCATACACGTTGCTTTACTCTTTATCAGCGAATTCTTTCATTCAGTTAGATATGATGCTATGCTTGGAATTGTCCCTTAACACTTGGAATTGTCCCTTAACACTTGGAATTGTCCCTTAACACTTAGAATTGTCCCTTAACACTTGGAATTGTCCCTTAACACTTGGAATTAATTAATGTTCGATGATAAGATGGTTATGTTCCCTGTAAATACATACAAACATACAACATTACCCACCTGCACTGAGGAGAATGTTGAGAGCGGAGGGGTGCCACTCTATCCGACACACTCTGCGTGTATGGGCCTCCAAATCCACGATGGAGTCTGATTCGGTCATCAACGTGAGCACGCCCTCCTCGGGGATCTGCCACACCTTGACAGTGCAGTCTTCCGAGCAGCTGGCAATCACGTCGTCGTTGTGCGGGCACCACTTGATGTCCAGCACTGCCCCCTTGTGGCCACTGACCAGTGGGTGGTCCCTCTCCACGCGGCCAGTCTGAAAAAGCCAATATGTGTAATAATAAGCAATGGATGTGTTCATTTGCACTACCTGATGTCCAGCACTGCCCCCTTGTGGCCACTGACCAGTGGCTGGTCCCTCTCCACGCGGCCAGTCTGAAATGGTCATTTGCACCACTTGATGTCCAGCATCGCCCCCTTGTGGCCACTGACCAATGGGTGGTCCCTCTCCATGCGGCCGCTGACCAGTGGGTGGTCCCTCTCCATGTGGCCTCTGACCAATGGGTGGCTACAATGCCGCCGGTCTGTAAAATGTCAATATGTGCAATCTGTCTAAGTGCACCAAAGCTAAAATCTGATGACTGCGAGTAAAGTAGACCGTTCCAGTTTTTAACTACTATCATTAAACTCCTCATTAAACTCCTCCCTAACTATTGCTAAAGGATTACTTTTCATTCATCGATATTCACAAACAGTTTTGATACATGCTTTTATGTGAAAAATAAATTAAAAACATGTGATATTTAAGGACAGTGATTGGATAAAACAGTAAATCAATTGCACACGATTGACATTTGTGGAAACTTTAGTTCCTGGCTGATGTCAGTAGTTCTAACAGTACAAAGACTGTATCTCACACATATGGTGATTCTTTATAAAATTAGTATATGTAATTTGATAGAATATATAATAAATTTCCCTAAATGAGACACTTTAAAGGGACTTGTTCACAGATTTTCGCATTTTTTAAGTATGGCATTAAATGTCTTAACTTGACAGATTTTAGCATCGGAACTAAAAAGCTCAAGAATAATAACAAGAAAAATATTCAGGAAAAAAAACGAAAAAAAAAAATTGTCCCACCGGGGTTCGAACCTGGGACCTCCGGATTAAAAGGCAAAAGCCTTAACCACTCGGCCATTCCGACTTCTGAATACCATTCTGCATTATTTAGTTTATGTAGTTGTTCCACGTGTTGTCAACAATTTCAACGAAAACAACTGAAACACTCCAAATTATTCCATCATTTAGCGTTACAAACGTATTATAATGTTATTAATTTAAACTGATGATTACACATGAAGGTAGTAGTTTTTACAGTATATTTTTAGGTCCATAGTGTTATTTTGCTCCCTTGTACACTGTTCTTTTATTTTTTGAATCGGAGACAAAAAAAATTTAATTGTCAATTCGTCACTCTGTGAACAGGTCCATTTAATAGCCAAGTGGGGCAAATGAAGTCTCCAAATCAACTGTAATACAACATTATCCCTGTGTGTAGTCACTATATTAGTTTTTGTGTTTTGTTATGTGTATGAAATATAATGCGTTGTGATTGGAAACAGGTTCTTTAATGCGACCATTTAAAGAAGGAACAAAATCACTGTAATAAATATAGACCACAAGGCGACTGGAAGGTTTACAATGAAACTACTTATTCATACTAGAACTCCGCGAGTCGGATGTGTTGCCTGACGCCGGATAGCTTACATGAATCCAAATGAAGAAGCACTTAAGGTTAATGCTCAAATTAAAAAAATTTTTTTTTTTGAAATCTTCAAAAGCACTGCACTCTGGCCAATTGCAAAGAAAAGACTTACCGGTATTAAAACCAAAAATGCGACACAAAAATAAGTAAGAAAATTTACAAAGTGCAATAACTCTGAAAGTATGAGGTGCAGAGTAACGGTTTTTGTGCACTGCATTTCTCCTCAATGAGATCTATCTACCTATGAAGTTTCAAGTTGATAGCTTTAATAGTCTAAGAGTAATGCTCCGGACAAGCGAAAGGGGCCGCCGCCGCAACCGACGTAAGTAACCCCTAGTCAGGCGACACAAAAATGAAAGGTTTGAAATCAAACAAAGATTCATTAAATACAGATTAATAACATAACGCAACGTCAATTTGAATTTCAATGCAGATAAAAAAAGTCAGCTGACAGCTAGCATGTCATTAAATCACTAAGTACTTAAAACCACTTGGTATCGGGAGTTTATCAGATAATAATCATCAAATAACAGGAAAAATATCCAGGATCTTATTTCAATAGTGGAAACTGTCACATCTACAGTTTACAATCAGCGGGCATGATGAAGCATGCTATCAGTTCAAGTTATTTCGTTCTCAAGTGATGTGAACTCCGCTCAAGCTGAGATTCTTCAATAGGTTGAAAACCCGAGTTGTTGACTTGGGTTGACAGAGGGCTTACTTTGTCATGTACAATGTTCAAAATCACTAGCCAAACTAAGAGACTGGAGTCGTATTCCAGAAACCTTTTAAGTGAAATCTTATCATTGGCCTTAAAATTGTCATTTTTCTTAAGCATTTTATTCCGTGTATAGATGAAATTCTGCCAAATGTCACTAATTACCAACTTATCATGAACTACTATTTACTTAACTGTAATTGGATTCATTAATCTATATCTAGTTTTTTTTTTAAATATTACCTTACAAAAATATGAACGTAAGTGAATTTTTTAAAAGATAAACTTAAGATGTTTCTCGAATATGGCCCAAGGTTATGAATTATGTGTTTAAAATTGAAATTGATTTCATGATGGCTATACAGTCAACCATCTTTTGTATTAGGCCAAGTCATTATTTGCTTAATTCTTTTGCATCTTGCACAAAAGATTGTCAAATATATAGATTTAACCTAATTTCAAGACATATATTAATTTCCTTGATTTTTGTAACCCATGCAATATGGGTTTGTAACTGTGCAACTGTGTATTTAAATAGCTATGACTTGGGGATCCTCAGATTAAGGCAGTTTTGTTATTTCGTGATTCTCTGATATTTTTAGAAAAGTGTCCGGTTGGTGGAGGGAAAAAAAACAACCCCCAAAAACAACACAACACATAATTGAGTAACTTAATGACTAGAATTTCACAAATGGAAATGGGCATTGATATTAAAATCTTAATGCATTATTACTCTTTCACAACGTCATTTTTATGATATCGGTAACATACTACAAATTTTCATTTTTTTTGTGTTTTGGAAAAAATCTGGTCGGAGGATCCAAGAACCGAGAAATAAAAAAAAACTCACTTGAGTGATGTCCGATTAAACAAACAAACTGTGGTGAATGGAAAGTGAAATTTTACCACACTCTGGTGTATTAGTATAAAATGTACAAGGGTGTTATGTTTCAAAGACAAATTAAACTAGATATTGTTTCTGGAGAAAATAAACATCTTATAAATTATAATGCCTTTTGATCCACCCCTCACCCCCCGAAAAAAATTGCTTAAATGCATTATTAATTTGACTTTAAATTAATACATGTTATGGCAAAAGACGAGAATATTGAATTTAAATGGTTCACATTACGTTATTTTTGATACATAAAACTGAACATTTTTTGGGATCCAATTCCCCATCCTAAAGCCAAGCATTTTTGTCTAAATCCCCTCAATGGGAGTTGCTTAACTAATGTATCAAATGACTCGGTGGCTAATATTAAACGGGATCTAAAATCCAAACAAAGTCTATTTCCCGGGATCAGGAATCAGTCGGCATGTCGAATTCCCGACTGTCGGGATTTGCTTTCAGTCTAAAGTCCCGTATATGCGGCGGGCTCCCCCTGGGGAAAATATTGATAGGTGCATAATAGTATGCCCTAAATCACTGCTGTGACTGAGATTTCAAATTTGGAGTTCTGACTTATGACTGTGAAAGACCACTTTAAAAGATTCAAAGACATATACTAGGCTGACATTGTAAAACTGGGCTTGGCCAGAGATCGCCAAGGCTTAACATTTTCTTTAGCCAATAAATGTAACTGGGTGGTACAGTGCAAATATTGGATAATTTTAAGCATTTTACAAGACTTTAGTATTCACATATCTGCTGTAAATTGCAAAGATGCTAAAGCCAATGGATGCTTGGCATGCAATTAAATTGTTCTACCATGGAACAGCTTTACGAGGTTTCAATTCTTGAACCAGGCAGTGAAATAAATGCATATCCATCATTGCGAACACCTTGGTCATTTCCATATCATATACTGACCAAGGAATGTTTTGTGGGACGAATAATCCAGTATCAATGAAACTTAACCTTTGAGTTGCAGTGGTGTAATGGATAAGGTATCCGAAATGCAATCATGAGTTTGATTGCTACTCTGGGAGCGTTTGAATGATTAAAAAAAAACAACAACACCAAGTACTGGTTCTACCCAGGAAACGGACTTGAAAGTGTCTGAATAAGCCTCCTGCTTTCTATACAATCCAGCTAAAACAGATAAGAAATTCCGAAAGCGTTAGGGGATTACCGTAAAGCTAACACGTTTACAAATTTAAAAGGCAATTGTTTCGTGTTATGCTGAAAAACATTTACCAAACTCAGATACGTTCCGGAAAGAATGATTACTTTCGGTTTCGCAACATCAATGACGCTTTTGCTTTTAAAAGGCGAGAGATATGCCGTTCAAACAGTGAGGTTTTGTTTATTTCATTTCATTTAAACATCTACAAAAAATTGAAAACGTGTTAGCCTCAGATGACCGGACATTCCGTCCGGTGCTTGTGTCTGAGTCAAAGGAAACATTCACAGGACATGAATCTGATTATGGAATAATTTCAAATTTTACAGGACATTCCGTCCTGCTACCTTAGAACTTTTACATGACCGGCTGGAAAATTATCTGTCAGGTCCTTCAGTCAGACACTTTTCGGAATGTCTGATAATAGGAGCCATACAAAGAAATGACAGTAAACAGAGCTTTAACCAACTTTGCTATTCTGCTTTATAAGGAAACGTGGTAAAACTATGGTTATACAAAATACCCCTACTCACAATTCTGTCATCAAAATATAAACATGAATAGGGCCAAACAAACACGACCCATATAATAAATTGATTTTTACCACAGAATTCGAAAACTTTTCCGCCATTATATATACCTTATTTTTACCATTATTATATGCCATTATTAATATCTTAATTTCAGATTTTTCTAAAATAAATTCCCCCATTGAGGTCCTTTATGTGGACATAGTCCCTTTAAACTAATGAAACTAAACATTTACACTTACCCTGACCAGAGGAAGGACCACGAATGCTCCACCCCCAGCTGCTTCTGTCACTATGGCAACTGATTTGGGGTTCACAGCGCAAAATAAAGAATCTACGGAACTTTTTGAAATCCTAAGATTGTCATAGCATTGATCTTTCTTTAGCGGTGTCCCAAATACATGTCGAAATTTACTCTGTCGCATTTTAAACGCCATCTGAAAGTAGAAAATGAAATTTATTGCAAAAGAACAAACTTTAAAACGTAGGTGTGTCGTCGGTAAACCGGACTTAATGCATGTGCGTAAAGTGTCTTCCCGGATTAGCCTGTGCAGTCCGGGATGGCTATTTCCGATTACAGTGGATTTATGTTTAGAAGAGACTTCCTTGAAACAGAAAATACCATAAAAGCAGAAAGTGCCGTCCCCCATTAGCCTGTGCGGACTGCACAGGCTAATCCGGGACGACACTTTACGCACATGCATTTAAGACCCGTTTTCCCACGACACGCCATGTAGCATTTCAGGAAGACTTAACTTTTAAAGTTATATCTTATATCTTGATTTTGTTGTGGTTTCTACCACACATTATTCAACTGGTAGGGTAACCTAATATCCCTTGAAAGCCAAAAGGGGCTATCAGCCTTCTTTGCACATATGCTGATGACACCTTCGAGGGGCTATCAGCCTTCTTTGCACATATGCTGATGACACCATCGAGCTTTCGAGGGAGGACATTTTAAAGTTTAGAAAAAGGTACTTCTGCTTATTTGTGTACTGATTAATCTATACATTGAGATTTTTTCCTTATATGCTTGAGCCCTTTTGACGGTCTTTCCCACTGACAATTAGTTTAATTCAATCAATTTACTACACAGTATGATTAACTACTATCTATTTATTCGCATTAATTGATTAAAACATTGTTATCTTGCCTCGTAATAGCTGTTCCTCTAGCATATTCGGTTGTAGTTCAGTAAATGTAGTGTTAAATGCTTTTGATAGTTTTAAGAATCACTTGATAGTTATACCATTGTTTCAATAACTGAATCTGTCATGTGTTGTAAATATGTGTGTTTTAATCTGAATCAACCAATCAATCTATCTATCGATCTATCTATCTAATTTTCACTGACATTGTACCTCACAACTGGATGTTTTACACCGGTAACTCTTTATTACCCTTTCATGTGTGCTCGCAATGGGCAAGACAGTTTTGATCTATTCTTAGGTTGTGATCCCCATCCCCATGCTATGAACATTAAATTCTTGCATATATAATCATTGAGGGGACAATTCCCCATGCAATATGGGAAAAACATCTCAAGCAGACTGCTTAGGCATAAAAAAAAATTATGTTTGTTTCAGATAACATGCAAAAAACAATTAGGGTAGGTAGGTCTGGATTTTTTATTATTTTTAACGTTTTTTTATTTCGTAAATGGTCAACTTGAAGATTATAAAACTGAATAAATATTCAAAACATATCAGTAATATCCTTAAACATTGTTTATAAGTGGATACTATCAAAACAAAACACTTATATATCCAAAACACATTTAATTATTGAAAAAGGAAATAAAACAAAAATCAATCTGACAAACCCAATAAAATGTTCTAGGGTACGGGGCATTTTTTAAAGGTGGGCTGGGTTACCTCAAACAGATTTTTTTTTTACGCCTTAGGCTGCTAAACAACGCCATCAGATGAATCTTAAACAGAATAATTGCAGTGATAAGTACACTTCCTTTTACTGTTCAACAATTAACTTCCTATTCAGTCGTTGTTAGTGATTACAAAGCATTTTAAAGGCGTACGGCTGACCTAATTCAAAGTTTCCTTATCGTTTAAATGATGTTTTGCTTTATTTTTGAAACACAGACTATTCAAAAACTGTTATAAAAAAGTTATAACGCATGAACACTACTAAACACTGAGCAACCAAGGAATAACAGACATAAATAATCATGATATTTTTATTAATACTAGTAATTAGGTCTTCATATAATCTCTCACTGGGCATGAATTTCTGTATAATGAATATAAACATGTGGACTGATTTACTGCCGTTTGCACTTTTTAAAAATATTTTAAACACAGGTGTACATTAAATCTAAACAAAATTATTTGATTAATATTTGATTTACATGTTGTAAATTAAAGTAAAATGTTATATCATCCCCTGCAAATGATCAAAGACAGATGTTTAACTATAGCTAGAATGCCATTCAATACACTTTTTTTTTCAAGTGGATAGCATCGTAATTTCAAGAATTACTTAAGAATTGCATAATGCAATGATTGTTTCAAGAAATATAGTTAAAAAAAACAACAAAAAATGGACATACAATATGTTTACAAACACTGGTAGCCTATAATAATGTGTAACCACTTTGAATTCATTTTCCAATACTCCACTTTGAAATCATTCTCCAATACTTAAACTACATATTAACTGAACACATAATAAGACTTAAGAAACTGGTTATTGCATGTTTATCTGCCATGTAACAGTGTACCTGCATTTCATTGGTTTCGTCAACCCACATACAAATACTTTAAATAAAATAACAAAAACGCAGCAATTTTCTCTGTTTTGCCACATCAATCATACAAGTTTAAAACCTTTTTAAATTATACAGAGCTATCTTAATCTTTAAGAACGAATAAGTGTTATAAAAATTTGCCATACACCTAAATCTATTTAGACATTGCAGCACTGACAATCACAAGGGACCACACCAAACACACAAATATACTTTATAAAAAAATCACAGCAAACAATTTCAGCTATAATTTCAAAGTGCAAATTATTTTGGGGGATGAGCAAACAGTCCACATATAATGCTGTGTACTTTAGGAGCAGAAGTAGCCTGGTGCCCCAAATTCGATGATACAATTAAGTACATCTAATATCAATTAAATAATAATTTGAACATTTAACATATGTATTGCCCATGATTAATATCCAAAAACCTCAAGACATTTCGCACATTACAATCCAAACAAAATATGGTCCTATTTAGGCTATGTCGAATTTGGGTTGCCCTTTCGGCTTTGCATAATCCATAAAATATTAAATGCACACAATTTTTACATGACTAAACACTTTCACTGTACACTCATTAATGACTAATGCCAATAATGTGTCAGCTAGGTCGCTGGATACACTTAAATGGTATCTATTGAATATTGAAAAATAAAAGCTATCTTGTGCACACAAAGATAAAAAGTGCTCCAAAGTTGAGAAAGTTTTGTGATGAAAGTGAAGTTTGCGGAAGTCAGAATGACACAAGTTGACACGCAAGGGTTCTAACGAGATATTATGGATGAAATGATGTATTCTATGTACGAATATTTACCTTAATGTATTATCTCGTGCGTTGCTTGTAAAGAAGCTGTCAAAAAAGGTTAACTGTTTGAAAAACGCCCTCCGTTTCTACTGCTCTATCAAACAGGAAACCAAAGATTGCACATGCGCCTCGATTACTCATTACTGTCTCCCGGCCTGCCTAGCACACTACAAGGTTATAAGGTAACTCCGCGTGGGAGCCAGACTTATGGGAAAGTGATCTCCATAAATGGTATGCAATGTAAAATTCACTTTGAGCGTTTTAAAAGCAAGACAATCGACCAAGTCACACATTCTCATGCGTAAATGTTTTACATTTTAATATTCATAAGGGAGAGTTATAGGATTGTTATCCATTTTCGTTCTATTAAAGGGAGACAATTCTATTGTTTACATTCTATAACTGTAGGCTAAACACAACTAATTAATGTTTTGTACATGCAGATTCCCATGTTGAACTTTTTTTGAAAGAAACTGCACATCTTCTTGGTTGGAAAATGTTTTTGACATTTTATTTGTTTCTTGAAATATGAAAACTGTCAGCACAGCTATCCTCTGTATCTAGGTAACACTAAGGTTTATCGAGTCATACTGTCTCAGATGATCTCTAAAGAGATTTAAATCATGAAATAAGTAATCTTGATTTGACAATCTTTCCACAAGCACCTGTAATATTGGCATAAATATCCAATTCTTAAACATCATTTACTCAATTAATAAACAATTTATTGAGTGACAAAACACAAAATTTCATATACAGTAAAACCCTGTTAATACAACCACTTGGAGGTCTTAATAAAAGTGGTCATCATAGCAAGGTGGTCGTATTAACAAGGTACAGCAGATTACTGAGTCAGTACATGCATATTTCTGTGTTATTTAACTGTCAGATAGTGTCAATTAATGTAATCTGATACACAGTTGATGTGCAAATTCCTTATCAAAACATCTGTAACTTTGTTTTTCACACACTCCTTTTATACCACAAAGCAGTATGTAATTTCACTTTTTTCTATAAAGTATTTAAATTAAATACAGATTTTGAAACTTCTAGTGAATAATGGATATAAACTCTACATTAATTCGGAAATTAAATTAAAAATTTGATTAACTAAGCCCATTTTTAATTCAGCATCACTGTTACCCGTTACTGTCAATTAACATAAGTTGATATACAGTCAATGTGCTAATCCCTTATCAAATCATCCTTATCATTGTTTTTCACACATTCCTTTTATTACTTTTTAATACTGTAGAAACATGTATGTCAAAACAAAATCCCCATTTACCGGGTACAGATGCTAATGTGTACATTAGAATAAATAAAAAAGGACTTTTTCGATATACATGTTTCTTAAGTATCTGAGAAACACTTCACACATGCAAACATTTTAATCTCGAGTTCTTTGATGAACTCTTTAGGTGAAAACAAGTCTTAAGCAATCTAAGTTCTATTTTCAAATAGCAGGAAATTATAGTTTTTTGATGGCCATAATAATTACAATGAAACATATGCAGGTATATATTATTATACCACCACTTTTTTAAAAAGTGGGGGCTATATAGGAATCATGTGTGTTGGTTTGTCCATCTGTACGTCCCTCCATATTTCGTTTCCACCTCATAATATCATAATGGAAGGATTATACTATAACTCCAGATAATTATTCCCCATGACCACAGGATGTATCGCGTACATTACCCACGCATCTCCGTCAAAGGTCATGGTAACAATTCATGGTCAAAGGTCAAATACTTTAATTTTGTTTCTGCTCCATAAGTCATGACTATGTCATGCATGGAAGGATTTTAATATAACTTCAGGTTATTTTTCCCCATGACCAGACAATGTGTTGGGTATATGATCCATGCTAGTCTGTCAAAGGCCAAAGTCACAATTCAAGGTAAAATAATTGTATTTTGTTTCTGCTCTATAACTTCTAAATGCCTAGAAAGATTTAACTATAGCTTCAGAGCATTATTCTACATGACCAGATGATGTGTCACGTACATGACCTATGCTTGTCTGTCAAAGGTCAGGGTCACAGTTGAAGGTCAAAGATCAGATATTTTCAAATGACTTCATAGAAATGCTGGCCATCTGGTATGCTGCGCGCAAGAACTAGGCATGTAGCTCAAAAGTCAAGTTCACATTTAGAGGTCAAGGGTCACATACCAGAATAATGTTTATGTTCGAGCCATGCATTGTCCCTTCCCAGAGGGATTCTGCTATAACTTGGAACAAAGTGCTCGCCGTCATTAGAAGATGTGTACCAGGCAAGAACATGGTCTGTGATTTTAATTTGTCACTTAAAGGTCATAAATTATATAAAATGAAGATTTGAAGGAAGCAAAATTTTGTCCAACAGGTATTTATTTTGAAATCACTTGTCTGGAGGGATGATCATTATGAGACTCACGCAAGGATTGGTCTGTACCTGAAAGTTCAAGGTAACGCTTCAAGGTCAAAGTTCAGATAGTAGTCCAGGGCATAATTGTACTCTTATTTTTATATTTCAAGCCCATTTTTCCTCATATGCAGGTAATTTTGTCATTCAAAACATTGTTCAATGTCAAAGCAACAAAACTCCAAACCTCTTTCATCAATGTCAAATCTGTATGTAGGGGTATTAATCAACTTAAGTGATAGCTGTAGTTATACTAGTTTATACCAGTATATCATATTCTTTCAGGTAAATGAAGAAATGGGAAGTAAAATAAAGGTGGAAAAATGGAACCCATCGATTGATGGCAGTCTCACAGCGGAGAACATGGAGGAGAAACTTCGCAAGCAGGGGTACACATGCACCATATACGAGTTTCCACCGGGCACAAACTTCCCCGATCACACTCACAGCATTACGAAAAAGGATTCCATCTTGACGGGAAAGTTTCAGTTCAGCATATTCGGAGAGACTATTGTGATGCAGCCCGGTGATATGATCGAAGTGCCAAAAAACATGGTGCACAACGCAAAAGTTGTGGGTAATGAAACAGTGACATTCTTCGACGCATTTCAGTAAGACTATTAAGATCTGGAGAATTTGCATTGCTCAGTTTTGCCAAGTACTAGGGCATTTATTACATTTCTACATTCCAGTATGTAGAAAGGCTCTTGTCTACATTTGCATGTGCGTAAGGTGTCGTCCCAGATTAGCCTGTGCAGTCCACACAGACTAATCCAGGACGGCACTTTTCACTTTTATGGTATTTTCTGTTTCAAGGAAGTCTCTTCTAAACATAAATCCAATGTAGGTGGAAAGTGCTGTCCCGGATTAGCCTGTGCGGACTGCACAGGCTAATCCTGGATGACACTTTATGCACATGCATTAAGACCAGTTTTCCCTTCACGCCCTTCATTTATTTTAGTTGCTTGATGTTACAAAGGTTTCAAGCTTTATTACATATATTGACAATGAATTTCCGATAAATGTTTACTGTTGGGATGTTCAAAACTCGTGCTTTCTGTGGTTTATATTTTAATTACAGTCAGCATTATTAGTTAATGATCCCTGTTGGTTTTTGATATTTTGTTATAGCAGTCATTGCTGAATTGTTTATTGTGTTGGGTTTACTGAAAATAAAATATCAGTGACTCGCTTTGTGTTCTTTTTTTTACCTTTTTAAATTGCTTTTGTACATGTGTTTGTATCCTTCTTTCCTATTTATTCAGCCACTTGTGTTTGTTATCTGTATTGAGACAATTCTATCACATGGATATATTTTATTTTTTGTTAATTGAGAATTTCAGATTTTGTCGGAGAAAATAAAGATTTTTTAAAGAAATTATATAAAATTGGTACACTGTGCATAACCCGAAAATTTTGTAAACATTAATTTTAAAACAGTATGTTCGTGTTTTTAGTCTTATATGGTATGCTTTTAATAAATCATACCAAAATTTTTACAAAAGTTTAGTGTTTTCCTATCAAAATGTAGACTGACCTAAATTGTAGGAAACATCCAAAAAATCATGGTGCCATCCTGGAATTGGTAACTTAGTGAATGGCTTATCTCTAAATTATCTTGCCTGTATTTTGTAGGAAGACCTTAAATTTAAAGGTTTAAGTCTTACTGGTGGTGAAATTGTGTTTATTAAGATCTAAAAGCAATTAATCCCTTAAGTGGCCAAATTGACAGGAAATGAGGCTACATATTATTTTAGTGGTATTAGTGTTGACCTATGAAAGGTCGTGGTTCGAAGACTGGTCAGGAAATTGCAGTATCCTTTTCAGTTTGTAGATGGTGGATTTTGATATATGACTGTGTACCATAAATACCTTCATTGTTAAATGTACATGACTAATTGATCAACGAAAAAGAAGGCCATAATTCTAAACTCTTCTTAATTGAATGATCTGATAATACAAATACCTGGCACTTAATAATAATATTCCAGTCACAATATATGAGGCGACTATTCAGAAAATTGATTAATAGTTACCCTGGTAAACATTTTTCATAACATACTATTATGTGATGTAAGAATAAGACATCAAACATGGAATAGACTGTTAGTGTACAATTATACCAGATTTGTATATGTACTTAACCATTTGTAATTAAAAAGTTAGTATAGTTGACACTACTATTCAAAATTGTGTCATTAAAATTGATTTTTTACCACTTGTAAATCTTTATACTTGTAAAAAAACACTATTTTTTTCCCCGATAAAATAGGACCGTGTTCATGGGTGCATGGACACAGATTTTAAATACAGTAAAAACTATCAAAGACACAACCAGTTTTTATTCAAGCAAAATTATTCGAACAGTATTGACTGAATATAACAAAAACATACATAAACAACATGAAATGCCGAGTTACATGTGAAAAAAAAAGAAACATTTCATGTCCATGTTATGATTGATGGTTTATTTTAACTTCACATAATAGTGTTTCATCTATATCGGTCCACCCACAATAAAGATGGTCTGTATCTTGTCTCGAAAATAGGCAGTAACTCCAACAATACTGTATAGAGATTTGTTACGAGCACTCGTTTCATCCTTGCAAGCCCATTAAAGGGACCTGTTCACAAATTTATGTATTTTTTGAAGTATGCCATTAGATGTCTTCACTTGCCAGATTTAAACATCGCAACTAAAGAGCTCAAGTATAATAACAAGAAAAGGATAGCAAAAAAAAAAAAGAAACAAGGCTTTCACAGGATGTTTAAACATATTTATTTCTCTTGTACAACTAGCAAATATACAAATAGATGCACAATGCAATAAGAATAAGAAAAGGATTGAAACGAAAGAATTAAATTCTTATATGGTTTCTCTCCTCTCTCACAGGATGTGACGTATGCCCCGAACCATATGCTTGTCAGAGAAAGGCAACACAATGTCAGTTACATGTTGGCAAAAATGACGCTTCCTACAAAAAGAGTTATGGTCCTTGTACTCTGCACTTCCTCTTATTGTCCTCTATCATTGTATGAAGTTTCATTTGAATCCCTTCAATACTTATGGAGTTATGCTCTGCACAAGAGAATTAATGCTTCACAGGAAATAAAATGAAGGACAATAACTCCGTAAATATTGGAGAAAGAGTTGTGGTCCTTGTGCTCTGCACTTTCTCTCATTATATGAAGTTTCATTTGAATCCCTTCAATACTAATGGAGTTATGCTCTGCACAAGAAAATTAAACAAAGGGCAATAACTCCGTAAATATTGAAGTAAGAGTTATGGTCCTTGTGCTCTGTATTTCCTCTCATTGTTCTCTATCATTATCTAAAGTTTCATTTGAATCCCTTCAATACTAATGGAGTTATGTTCCGCACAAGAAAAATAATGGTTCATATAAGGAAATAAAACAAAGGGCATTAACTCTGTAAATATTGAAGAAAAAGTGTGGTCCTTGTGCTCTGCATTTCCTCTCAATGTCCTCTATCATTATCTGAAATTTCATTTGAATCCCTTTAATACTAATGGAGATATGCTCCGCACAAGAAAATTAAACAAAGGGCAATAACTCCGTAAATATTGAAGAAAGAGTTGGGGTCCTTGTACTCTGCACTTCCTCTCATTGTCATCTATCAGTACATGATGTTTCATTTGAATCCCTTCAATACTAATGAAGTTATGCTCCGCACAAGAAGCGTGACGGACGGAAAAACGGACGATGCGATTACTATGGAACTTCGGGGGCATAAAATCTTCAGGTTGGAACCTAAGATCTCCAGATCAAAAGGCTAACACCTTAACCACTCGACCATTCTGATTTCTATGTGTAACTATGCATGTTTTACTTTAGGTTAGTGATCCAGTTGTGGTCAACAATTTAACGAAAAAACCCAGAAATGCTCCAAATTATTCCATCATTTAGGGTTACAAACGCTTTATAATTATATCAATTTCAACTGATGATTACTCAATAACGAAACTATATTTACAGTATATTCTATATATGTAGTGTTATTTCGCTCCTTTAAATACACTGTTATACTTGGAATTTGGGACAAAAAGTTGGAATTGTCAATTCGTAAATCTATGAGCAGGTCCCTTTAATAAGAAGTTGGATCTGAAATGCAACACAATGCTTCTATAAGAAGTTGTATCTGAAATGCAACACAATGCTTCTATAAGAAGTTGGATCTGAAATGCAACACAATGCTTCTGTAAGAAGTTGGATCTGAAATGCAACACAATGCTTCTATAAGAAGTTGGATCTGAAATGCAACACAATGCTTCTATACCAGAAAGTAACCATATTTCTTTCTGCGAGGAAAATAAACCAAAGGTAGCGATTTAAAATTTCTGGTGTGTATATTAATTCAGAATTCATACAATTTATGTACTATAAATATATGTCATGTTTAACATTATTGTTGTTAAAAAAGAAGGCCATATTGTAAATAAGATGTGTAATGTTTAAATGTGTTTTACTAAACTGTAATGATACATGTATTTTAATATGTTACCTTCTGAAAATAAAGATTTTATTATTATTATTATTATAAGTATGGGATAGGAAGCTATGGTTCTTGTCAGTATTTTCACTCTAACACGGGCCCAGCTAGCTCAGTTTGTAGAGCGCTGGACTGTCAATCCAGGATTCGTGAGTTCGAACCCCAGCCCGGCCACATAACTTGTGTGGGGATTAGTCATGAAATTATTTCTACAGCCATTCTCCCCTACCTCTAATTCAAGTAGGTCAGTTGTCAGTTACTGGATTAGGTATGTGCACTGAGTACTGGTAAACTGCGCTAAGCTTGCCCAGTAAAAGTGTGAGAAAAGTAGGTATGTGCACTGAGTACTGGTAAACTACGCTAAGCTTGCCCAGTAAAAGTGTGAGAAAAGTAGGTATGTGCACTGAGTACTGGTAAACTACGCTAAGCTTGCCCAGTAAAAGTGTGAGAAAAGTAGGTATGTGCACTGAGTACTGGTAAACTACGCTAAGCTTGCCCAGTAAAAGTGTGAGAAAAGTAGGTATGTGCACTGAGTACTGGTAAACTGCGCTAAGCTTGCCCAGTAAAAGTGTGAGAAAAGTAGGTATGTGCACTGAGTACTGGTAAACTGCGCTAAGCTTGCCCAGTAAAAGTGTGAGAAAAGTAGGTATGTGCACTGAGTACTGGTAAACTGCGCTAAGCTTGCCCAGTAAAAGTGTGAGAAAAGTAGGTATGTGCACTGAGTACTGGTAAACTGCGCTAAGCTTGCCCAGTAAAAGTGTGAGAAAAGTAGGTATGTGCACTGAGTACTGGTAAACTACGCTAAGCTTGCCCAGTAAAAGTGTGAGAAAAGTAGGTATGTGCACTGAGTACTGGTAAACTGCGCTAAGCTTGCCCAGTAAAAGTGTGAGAAAAGTAGGTATGTGCACTGAGTACTGGTAAACTACGCTAAGCTTGCCCAGTAAAAGTGTGAGAAAAGTAGGTATGTGCACTGAGTACTGGTAAACTACGCTAAGCTTGCCCAGTAAAAGTGTGAGAAAAGTAGGTATGTGCACTGAGTACTGGTAAACTGCGCTAAGCTTGCCCAGTAAAAGTGTGAGAAAAGTAGGTATGTGCACTGAGTACTGGTAAACTACGCTAAGCTTGCCCAGTAAAAGTGTGAGAAAAGTAGGTATGTGCACTGAGTACTGGTAAACTGCGCTAAGCTTGCCCAGTAAGTGTGAGAAAAGTAGGTATGTGCACTGAGTACTGGTAAACTACGCTAAGCTTGCCCAGTAAAAGTGTGAGAAAAGTAGGTATGTGCACTGAGTACTGGTAAACTACGCTAAGCTTGCCCAGTAAAAGTGTAAGAAAAGTAGGTATGTGCACTGAGTACCGGTAAACTACGCTAAGCTTGCCCAGTAAAAGTGTGAGAAAAGTAGGTATGTGCACTGAGTACTGGTAAACTACGCTAAGCTTGCCCAGTAAAAGTGTGAGAAAAGAGTGAGTAGGTTAACTGACCGCCGTGATATGACTGAAATACTGTTAAAAATGGCGAAAAAATCAAAATAAACAAACAATCAACATGGTATGAAGTTGAATTGAAGTATCATATGAGCTATAATATACAAATGAAACCCAGTTCTGTAGATAGAAAATGTTTTCTGTTTCACATCTCCTTCATGCAATCAACACCTTGCGGATATAAAATACAACAACCCGCGTGTTTAGCGCTATTTTATTACATGTATACAGTAGAGTGAATACAAATTAAAAATGTTGGACGGTATTACTTGATAACAGACACATGATAAGGCATATGCGTATACAACCTTTTTTCCTGGATAAAACATGTCCGACTGATTGAATTGGTACAAAATGTATCTCATTATCACACTTACAAAACATCTCAAAGATCGAAAGCCAACAACTTTTGGTTAGTTTTGCAAACATAACAATGCCATGGCTACTGAGCAAAGTTCCACTGATGGTATCCTTCGTTCCTATAGATTCGGCCACCCCCAGATAATGGAAATTAACAATTATTTCTTGTAAAACTTATGTTAGTTATCTGTATTTAGACAATTATATCACATACATATTGTTTTTGGTTTTAAAAATGGCAATATATAGATTTTGTCTACGAAAGATTTGTAAAAGAAATTCCCCAAAATTGCTACACACTTTGTGCTTAAGCCAAGAATATTGTAAACATTCATTTTAAAACAGTATGCTAGTGTGAATTAATCTAATAAAGAATGCTTCTAATAAATTATATCAAAATTGTAACAAAATTTTAGTGTTTTCTTATCAAAATGAAGACTGAACCAATGATAGGAAACATCTGACAAATTCATGTTGCTAGGGTGCCTCATTAGAATTGGTCAGTATCTAAGTGAATGGCTGATCTCTACATTATCTGACCTTTAATTAGTAGGAGAGACCTTACATTTTTAGATAAAAATCTTGGTGGTGTTGACATTATATTCATAAAGGGTATACAAGCAGTTTAGCTCTTAAGAGGCTGAATATACAGGAAAAGAGGCTAAATCTGTTGACACAGTATGCAGTCTGGTATAACTCAACACAAAACTCTTGAAGGCCCATTATGGGAGTATAATGTGTACTAAGTTAGAGAAAATAGTTTTAAATAAACAAAATTTAAACAAAAATTTATAAACAAATTTAAATTGATTTACTGAATTAGAAAAGGAAAGTAAAACATTTGTAAATAGATACTGGCAATGGAATTATAATTGAGGCGTGTTGTGGGAAACGAGGGCTTACTGCATGTGCGTAAAGTGTCATCCCGGATTAGCTTGTGCAGTCTGCACAGGCTAATCCGGCACTGCACTTTCTGTCTACAGTGGATTTATGTTTACAAGAAACGTTACTGAAACAGAAAATACCAAAAAGCGGAAAGTGCTGTCCTGGATTAGCCTGTGTGGACTGCACAGGCTACACCGGGACTGCACTTTACGCATATGCAGTAAGCCCGGTTTTCTTATAGTAAGAATAGGTCGTAATGTAGGACCGTAGACATTTTAGTGATGTGGTTTATGTGTTTGGTGGATTAAAAGTGAAAACATCTCAAACCTAAATACAAATCGTTCAATAAGGACGTTAATATAATACATACATATTTTTTAAACATTAAACATTTTTTTACTTCTGTAATACACAGTGGGTCTGACCTCCAGATGGTCCAATTCTAAAAACGAAAGAAAAATATCACAAATACACGATTTTTTTACATAACCGTATAGAACACATTAAAAAAATTAGACAAGTTTTTATTTACCTGAAAAACAATGACTTTTGTATAGTTTTCATCCTTTTAATAGTCTATAGCCTAGGACCTGTCAAGTAATTTAAAAATATCACTTTTTATATTTTGGATAAAAACGTGACAGTATAGTTTTGTCGAGTCGCTCATGCGCACACTTGAATCAGGTGCGTGTATTTTTAAAATGGGAATACCACGTTCAAGGAAAGTACGAGCTAACTCAACATCTATTTTTCAATGGAATATACAGTTTGTGACAGTATTTAATCATACTGTATACAAATAGTGATGATTTTATGCATGTTTTTACCATTTATGCATAACTACAAATAAACGCACATTTGTATGCCCATCTGGAGTTCAGTATCTTTAATTAGCACATAATACATGTATGCTAATATGCAACTTCTTAATTCTAAAGTGATCAAGTAAATGATAAAGTAAGGTGATATTTAGCATCATCAGTTGCTCAAAATATCTTAGGCCTCAACTCTTGGGTTATAACTCAGAACTCATCAAATTGCAAAAAATAATTATCTATCAAAGCAGCGAACTGTATATCAAAAGCATACAAAGCTGGCAAGAACATTTACTGAAATATAACAACCAATCATCTTCTGTAAAAAAAAATAAGGCACATAACTCTGTTAATCTGACTACAAACTACACGAGACACACTTCATTATAAAGCAAATAACAACAAGGAATCACAACCGAGTGGTCACTGAAATGCCTTGACAAAATATGCTTTATACTTTAACTAACATTTATAATTAAGAAATAATATTCAATTTATCATTGTTTATTCGCCAATAAACAACTATTTGGAGTTATGATGCAATTTGAATTTAACCATGAGGCCATTGGCCACGCATCAGAATGACAAAGAGTTGTTTATTGGCCAATAAACAACAATAATGCGAAAATTATTTTGATTCTTACGTTATCTAAAACACATTTTTGCAACTGTAATGAGAACTACATTTTACTATGCTCTGCTCAGAATCGGGACTACTTTTTGTTTAGTTTATTGGGTAGTTTAACAACGCTAATTTTGTTCTTTGTCTATAAAAAAATCAGCGAGTATCATGTTAGAATTATTTTTAAAACTTGAGAAAAAAAGATTTCATTTAGTTACATAATACTCTCACGAATCTTACAACAAAATACACTAAGCTCCAGTGTTATATAGAAACAATCTGATCATTTTTAGCCTGACAAAAAATGTGGTCCCTAACAGTATTGTTTACATTATTTCACCTAGTGACCTAAGCAACGTATGCATTTAACAGGATGGCCATCATTCAAATAGAATGACCCCCAAATACTTTTACATACAAGTTCATTTTCTACTAATATCAGGTTATCTTTAAGGCAGTTTATTTTTCTTATGAATTCAAGCTTATCAACATTTTTGAAACATACAACATGACTTACCTACAAAACAATATAACCATGAGCAATTTTGTAATAAAAATATCATCTAAATTAATGTCATAAAGTGTGCTATAACATTTGGCCCCAAAATACATCATTCCCTTCTCAAAAAGTGTATTTAATATGCATTTAATGCGCATTAAATGCTGCGGTATTGGGACCATATTTTTCTGCATTAAATGCGCATTAAATACACTTTTAGTACACTAAGTGTATTTTTCTGTACTTTTTCTGCATTTTTTACAAAAAAAAAGTATATTAATGCACTAGAAAATACACTTTAAATATCTGAAGATATAGTGTATTTTTCAAGGAGAAAAATAAACTTTAAATGCTCTTAAGTGTGTTAATGCAGGAAAAATGCAGAAAAAAATTAATTTCTGAAATAAGTGTATTTTGTCTGCATTTTCAAGTGTACTAAATGCGTATTAAGCGCAGAAAAATACCGCAGCGTTTAATACGCATTAAATGCGTATTAGATACACTTATTCAAGAAGGGTTATTTATGAAAACATTGTCTCCCAATTTACTTTGATACATACAAGTCAGAAAGGAAATATGACAATCTATGCTACCATAGAAAATTGTATATTTAATGTATATAAAGTGTGACATTATAAACATGACATAGACATAAAGTGTGATAAAATACAACACATGATTTAACAGTACGTTGAATGTTGCATGTTCTCAGAATACAAACACGAAGATTTTTCCTTTGGTGATTTTTTTTGTCATATTTGGCTACGAAATCACTCTATCGCTGATCACTTTATTGTTAAATGCCATTTCTGGACTAATTAAAAAGCAACCAAAAATCAAAACATACAAAAAATCATGACAAATATAATACATAGTAACAAATAAGCTGTCGTATAGATATTATCAAACATCTTTCAACGAATATACAAACGAGACCAACCATTTCACCGTGTTCAACGAGGGTAGTATTGTTCTAAGTGTTATGAAATTTGCTTTGAAAATTAAGTTCAAGTGTCACCAAGTGTATACATCTTTCTCATACACATCTGTGCCAAAGAATTCTAGGTTGTTTATGTACTGCAATGTTACACAATTTGTTTTGAATATTGATTTCCAATGTCAACTTAGTGCATGCCTTCCTCACAAGTATTTCAGCAAAAGACAAAACAAGTTACAACAATCAAAATTACCATTATCTTCACATTATCTACCATTACCTTCACATTATCTACCATTACCTTCACATTATCTACCATTACCTTCACATTATCTACCATTACCTTCACAAACATTGGAGACTGGTAATTTGGAAAACCGACCCTGTTTGTATAACAGGCTGCAAAAAAAGTTTCATTTAAAGAAAGAATTGTCATTCAAAAGCAGAGCCTGTTACTAGTGTAACATTCTTCTTTTTAGTTGCCCACCAACAGCAACTTTTGCACAAAATCAAGAGAGAAGAGTGCTTGTTCCTCAAATATGTTCAAATTGAAATTGTTCTTCGAGATTACGAGCATAAAAATCAACAAAAATCAACTACATATGAGGAATTTCAAATTCAATCCCAGCAACCTACTTATTGACTAGTGCTTTTCAAGCACGACGCCGCCTAGGTTATGCTAACTGCATCTACATCTAATTTTTTTACAGCTCAGACAAATTAATAAAATCAGGTTAATATATCCGAGCTATATCTACGGACTAGCATACATCATAAGACCATACTGCAATAAAACATTCACTCTTAGCAAGTTACAAGTATGAAATACATGTACCAACAAACAACCAATATTTTCTCTTTAGCCTTTCAAAAACTTTTACCAGGTTAATATTGTTCAGATAAAATCAATGTTAATCATGGTTAAAAATGGTTGATAGATCGGTGCTGTTTTCCGACACTTTGTTTTTAAATCTGCATCTGACTTTACAATGTAACATAAACTATTTTAAACCTCATTAGTGCAGTAACTACATTCCTGCAGCAGAATTGTATGAGCAGGCACTTATTCAAATATTGAGTTATTGCAGATAAACGGAAATCAAATGAGGTGTGTTGTGGGAAAACCAGGCTCAATGCACATGAATAAAGTGTCATCCCGGATCAGCATGTGCAGTCCGCACAGGCTAATCCAGGATGACACTTTCCACCTACAGTGGATTTATGTTTAGAAGAGACTTCCTTGAAACAGATAATACCATAAAAGCGGAAAGTGCCGTCCAGGATTAGCCTGTGCACAGGCTAATCCAGGACGACACTTTACGCACATGCATTAAGCCAGATTTTCCCACGACAAGTTTTTATCATATGAGCACTCACCCAAAATGAGTTAAATTAGTAAGACAATCAAAGACTTACACCAGTAAATCAAAAATATACCAGCTGCAAGATTATCTAAATGCCCATTATACTGTATAACATGTAAAACAAGATTAAGTGTTTGATAAATGTACATGCCCCCCCCTTGGTGCTGGGCAGCCCATTTCTTAGTCCAAATTAGGTCAAGGTCAAAGTGAGGTTGGGTGATATGGGTGGATTGGGAATGGTCATAAGTAAAAACAGTGTAAATATCCAAGTGTTGTACAAAGCAGTGTTGGTGCTAGACGAAACGGTAAAATCTAGTTAACCAAGAAATGGCACTTTTGAATTATTATAAGTCCAAATTAATTCAAGGTCAAGGTCAAAGTAAAGTTGGGTGATATCGTTGTATTGGGGATGGTCATAAGCAACAACTGTGTAAGTATCCAAGTGTTGTAGCAAGCGGTGTTGGTGCTAGACGAAATGGTAAAATCTAGTTAACTAAGAAACAGCCCATTTAAATTATTCTCAGTGCAAATTAGGTCAAGGTCAAAGTGAGGTTGGGTGATATAGGTGGATTGGGAACGGTCATAAGTAACATCTGTGTAAATGTCTAAGTGTCGCAGTAAGCGGTGTTTGTGCTATACGAAACGGTAAAATCTAGTTAACCAAGAAAGGGCCGTTTTGAATTATTATAAGTCCAAATTAGGTTAAGGTCAAAGTCAAAGTGAGGTTGGGTGATATGTGTGGATAGGGAATAGTCATAAGCAACAAATGTGTAAGTATCGAAGTGTTGTAGTAAGCTGTGTTGGTGCTAGATGAAACGGTAAAATCTACTTAACCTTGTTGCGGACGGAAGGACCGACGAAAGGACCTACAGGACGATCACTATATGCCTCCTGCATCAAGATGCCGGGGGCATAAAGACATGTACAGTATAGCTTAGCGAAAAAAATCATGCAGTTATGGGCTCGTCTGAGTTATCTGTTGGTACATTTCTTTTAATAACAATAAATAAAATAACGTGAACCAAAACTGATTAAAATACAACACCCTTGTAATGGTCCCATTTGGACGAACTGTACGATACATATTGATATGGAGCATCTCAAATAACTGGTAACAATACACTAAGCAGTAAGTACAATAACAAAATCTGCTAACTACTTCGTCACAATAGAGATGCAACTAATATTCATAAAATCTAAACATACAATGAACTGATTGAGTTGTTGTATAAGTTATTACTGGTTCAATCTTTTTAAAATACCTCAAAAAGCTCAATATTTTTACTTTTCAATTATTGTTTACCAATTTATACATTTATGTGAAAAATAACTTGAAACAGTTTTTCATATTTAACATGCATCTTTAGTTTAGAATTTTAATATCTTTAGACTCACACAGTTTCAGTACATGTTGACATTGCAGGCTGGATAAAAAACACACACAACCTAAAAATTAATATGTACAAAAATGCACATGCTATACCTTGTTTTCCATGTAATACAACCATTACAAATATTTTTATCTTACACATGTGTAAGATAACATTTTGAGCGTTTTCATTGGCTACATATTTTTTGACTGACCAATTGCATGACGTTATTTTGGTGAAATGACGTCGTCAACATGAAATGACGTCAATGCAGTAAACAACTTTTAGGATTTATCGACATGCTTTGGTAAAATTAGAAGCATTTTTTTGTTTAACAGCATGTGATAAAACAGAACTGACACTCATTGTCATTTCATATCATGTTTTATTAAACTCCTTCAGGAAATTCTTTAGTAAGCTTGCCAAAGGCTCGCTTACTACCAAAATTCCTGAACTCGTTTAATTAAATATGATATGAAATGACAATACGTGTCAGATCCTATATTTAAACTACAACTCATATTCAATTCAATTACTGAAACATTTAAACAATGTTCAATTAACAACATATAATCAAATAACAATTAACATACATGTATGTCTGATTATACCATTTTAACACTTTTTAAACATTGTTTTGAAAAAAATCTGCCTACTAAGACATTTGACTACCAAGACATTAAATGTAGAATAAGCATGTTTTCCTGCTGAAAGTCTGGTAGCACAACTCCATTGTTGAAATCAACACTTCAGTCTAAATCGTTGTTTGGACCATCTTACCTGTTACGTCTTACAACAATCCAACTTAAGTTTCCTTTTCCTGTCATACAAATTGTCAGACTTCTCGATTTCTGAAAAACATGTCCACAATTAAATGCAAAATAAGCAATTCGACACACTGCACCTTTCATATGAACAAATTAAACAAGACAATGTGTTTGATAAACACACATGCCCCGTGTTAGTTCTGGACAGCTCATTGGAATTATTCCAAGGCCAAATTAGGTCAAGGTCAAAGTATGGTTGGGTGATATGGATGGATTGGGAATGGTCATAAGCAACAACTGTTTAAGTATCCAAGTGCTGTAGTAAGTGTTGCTTGTGTGAGACTAAACAGTCAAATCTAGTTAACCAAAAAATAGCCCATTTGAATTATTCCAAATTAGGTCAAGGTCAAGGTAAGGTTGGGTGATATGTGTGGATTGGGAATGGTCATAAGTAATAAGTAATAAGTGTTGTAGTAACGGTGTTGGTGCTAGATGAAACGGTAAAATCTAGTTAACCGAGAAATGGCACTTTTGAAATATAGTAAGTCTAAATTAGGTCAAGGTCAAAGTGTTGCAGCAAGCAGTGTTGGTGCTAGACGAAACCGTAAAATCTAGTTAACCAAGAAACAGCCCATTTGAATTATTCTAAGTGCAAATTAGGTCAAGGTCAAAGTCAAGGTCAAAGTGAGGTTGGGTGATATGGGTGGATAGGGAATGGTCATAAGCAACAACTGTGTAAGTATCCAAGTGTTGCAGTAAGCGATGTTATTGCCAGACGAAACGGTAAAATCTACTTAACCTTGTCACAGACGGACGGACAGATGGACAGGACAATCACTATATGCCTCCCGCATCAAGATGCTGGGGGCATAACAAAGGGCAGTAACTCCACAGTTGCACGCTGTTCTTTCACTCAATGCACACTATCAATATATGAGTTTTCTTTGAATCCCTTCATAAGTAGTAAAAAATTACACACACAAAATTAAACAAAGGTCAAAAACGCCATTAGATATTGCAGAGAGAATGCCAGATATTTGTACAACAAGAGATTCTACTACCCAGAAAAAATGGGACTTACCGGATGCAGATGTTTCTGATTTCTCACAAGATATACTGATTGTTACAAGAAATCTCTTATAGTTCAGTTTAAGTGTTAACTATTTTATATTGGTCAATGTATACCCAGTAATTTAACTGAAGTAAACCTATCTTACATTGTAAAAGCAGTGGCAATTATAAACATTTTATAAATCCAGCTAAAAGCTCTAGTAAAATCTGCTACTGGTTATTATTACTGGTCCAAACTTCATATTACTGGCCATTTAAAAATGGCAATTAAAAAACTGTCCAGGTTTTCGTCATGAGGGCCAGTGGTTATTTTTCCTGGACCTGTAACAGTCTGACAGGCTTTTGCAGAGACTTAACGAACAAAAAGGAACAAATAAGTCGTGTCGTTGGAAAACCGGGCTTAATGCATGTGCGTAAAGTGTCGTCCCTGATTAGCCTGTGCAGTCCACACAGGCTAATCTAGGAAGGCACTCTGCTTTTATGGTATTTTCTGTTTCTAGGAAGTCTCTTCTAAAAATAAATCCACTGCAGGCGGAAAGTGACGTCCCGGATCAGCCTGCGGTGACTGCTCTGGCTAATCCGGGATGACACTTTACGCACATGCATTAAGCCCAGTTTTCCCACAACAAGCCTCAAATGTTTAGTGTTTCTCCATTCTAAGCGCATGACAGACAGCATTTCCCGAGATGATAACTTACTTATGGCACCAATCTGCTTCTGGGAAGCTGAGCCAGAATATTCCAGTTCTCGTAACACGGCAGCATCGAATGTCAGAGACACACAGCGGAATGAAAACGACTTCACATTCTCGCCTGAAGAAAAAACGTGAAACAAACGTAAACCTTAATGTCAGTGAATAAAAATATGGAATAATTGCCTTTATACATATACATGAGAACAAAGTAATATACAATAGAAAAATGGGGAAACCGCATTAAGAAAAATGGGGAAACCGCATTAAAGCCTGATTTTTTATTTTGCCGATGGGGGTACACCACTAAACGAACATTGGTGTGAAATTATTTGAAAATCTAGCCATAGGTTTAGAAGAAATTGGCGTTCAGACATATTTCTATTTTTACCTCTGGGGCCATCTTGTGCAGTGAAGTGGAACCATTTTCACAGGTTTGGTAGAGAACCATACAAGGAATATTTGTGTAGTTTCATCAAGATTGACCAAGAACTTAAGAAAATATGACAGAAATACAAAACTTTAACAACGCAAATTCTATTCTCTAGTGGCCATTTTGTGCAGTGAGGCGGAACAATTTGAATAAGTTTGGAAGAGGACCATTAAATGAACATTGGTGTGAAATTATTTGAAAATCTAGCCTTAGGTCTAGAAGAAATTGGCGTTTAGACATATTTCTATTTTTAGCTCTGGTGGCCATCTTGTGCAGTGAAGCGGAACCATTTTCACAGGTTTGGAAGAGGACCGTCCAAGGAACATTTTTGTAAAGTTTCATGAAGATTGACCAAGAACTTAAAAATATGACACGAATACAAAACTTTAACGCAAATTGTTAACAACATCACAACGCCTGCCCACCCACCCAACCGCTCGCCCAACAGACCGGTTTTCGCTAATCTATAATCCGATTTTTTTGGTTGAAAAATCCTGCTAAAAATGTAGAAATCAAAACAACATTTGATTTTATAAACTGTGATATGCTTACAATTGGGAAAGAGCTTTTGACAATAAAGAGACTATCAATGGCAGCAATTTTACATGAAGAGACTATCACTGGCAGCAATTTTACATGAAAAGACTATCAATGACAGCAATTTTACATGAAGTGACTATCAATGGCAGCAATTTTACATGAAGAGACTATCGATGGCAGCAATTTTACATGAAGAGACTATCCATGGCAGCAATTTTACATGAAGAGACTATCAATGGCAGCAATTTTACATGAAGAGACTATCAATGGCAGCAATTTTACAAGACGAGACTCATGAAGAGACTATCAATGGCAGCAATTTTACAAGAAGAGACTATCGATGGCAGCAATTTTACAATTTTACATGAAGAGAATATCAATGGCAGCAATTTTGCAAGAAGAGACTATCAATGGTGGCAATGTTACCTTGACCAAGAAAACTACACATTAAAACAAGAATGACCATCAAAAGGGCTTGTTTTCTTAAACCCTCCGTTTTAGAAAGTAAAATTTAATTTCTAGACGTCACTTCATGGATATTTCATTTACTTTTTAATTTATAGAAAATATCCAATAAATAAACAGTTTTTGTCACATATTTATATTTTAATAATTTTAATAATTATTTAAGTTAAACTTAAGTGCTGATAATATGGACACCCTACCAGTTTTTGCCGACAAGGACCAGTATTCTGCCCCGAGGCTTTGAGCGACTTCCTTGGCCCTCTCCTCCACCGCCCTGCAGGCCGCCTGCGACTGAAAAGGAAAGAAGTTGGAGTATTATATGGCAGCAATGTCTCTCCACTCAGCGTAACACAACTGTCTAGTCTAATAAGTCTCGTCTCTCCACTCAGCGTAACACAACTGTCCAGTCTAATAAGTCTCGTCTCTCCACTCAGCGTAACACAGCTGTCTAGTATAATAAGTCTCGTCTCTCCACTCAGCGTAACACTACTGTCTAGTCTAATAAGTCCTGTCTCTCCACTAAGCGTAACACAACTGTCTAGTCTAATAAGTCTCGCCTCTCCTCCACTGCCCTGCAGGCCGCTTGCGACTGAAATAGGACAGAAGTTGGAGTATTATACTGCATGACCTTCTCTCCATTCAGAGTATCACAACAGACTAATTCTAAGCCTAGTAAGATCTGTTTTCACTATATTGTAAGCCCTCTCCTTCACAGCTGCCAGTGACTGAAAGGTATGGCAATAGGACAGTCTAGGTGGAGAACTATATCACAGGGCCTACTCTCCACAATAGGACAGTCTAGGTGGAGAAATATATCACAGGGCCTACTCTCCACAATGGGACAGTCTAGGTGGAGAACTATATCACAGGGCCTACTCTCCACAATGGGACAGTCCAGGTGGAGAACTATATCACAGGGCCTACTCTGCACAATAGGACAGTCCAGGTGGAGAACTATATCACAGGGCCTACTCTGCACAATAGGACAGTCTAGGTGGAGAACTATATCACAGGGCCTACTCTCCACAATGGGACAGTCCAGGTGGAGAAATATATCACAGGGCCTACTCTCCACAATGGGACAGTCTAGGTGGAGAACTATATCACAGGGCCTACTCTCCACAATGGGACAGTCCAGGTGGAGAACTATATCACAGGGCCTACTCTGCACAATAGGACAGTCTAGGTGGAGAACTATATCACAGGGCCTACTCTGCACAATAGGACAGTCTAGGTGGAGAACTATATCACAGGGCCTACTCTCCACAATAGGACAGTCCAGGTGGAGAACTATATCACAGGGCCTACTCTGCACAATAGGACAGTCTAGGTGGAGAACTATATCACAGGGCCTACTCTGCACAATAGGACAGTCTAGGTGGAGAACTATATCACAGGGCCTACTCTCCACAATGGGACAGTCTAGGTGGAGAACTATATCACAGGGCCTACTCTGCACAATAGGACAGTCTAGGTGGAGAACTATATCACAGGGCCTACTCTCCACAATGGGACAGTCTAGGTGGAGAAATATATCACAGGGCCTACTCTCCACAATAGGACAGTCTAGGTGGAGAACTATATCACAGGGCCAACTCTCCACAATAGGACAGTCTAGGTGGAGAAATATATCACAGGGCCTACTCTGCACAATAGGACAGTCTAGGTGGAGAACTATATCACAGGGCCCACTCTCCACAATAGGACAGTGAGTCCCAAGGAAGGGTCACGGGTGTGATTCTGTGTACAGGCAGAAAGAATTGTTGCAATCTTTCAGAGAGAGCAAAGTAAATGTTCATAACTTATTCTTTCTTATTATTTATAAAAATACATTTTCTCATAATTATTTAAACTATATTTAGACTGACAGAACTGCTAAAACTACCATTTCTGACTCACAGACATTGTGAACTACATTTACTGGACTCAAACGTAACACTGATAGAGCACAGTTTGCTAGTTTTGCTAGATATATTCAGTGGAATGCAGATAGCTCGCAGTCCTAGGGACTGGAACGGAAACTCTGAGATATTGAAACTTCGAGCTTAATGGAGTTTAAGAATGTGTACCTATATATGTAAGGGCAGTAATCTGTCTGCCTCATTTTCAAATCTCAAACCAAAGTGTATTCAGATATCTATAATTGTTATTAGTTATTAGCAGACATCATACTTTAAATTTAGGGCTGATCCAGGAAAAAAGGTGATGGAGGGGGGGGGGCGGAATGCCAGTCCAAAAATAGGGAACCACCAACACAACTTCTTTTTTTTCCAAGTCACTGATAATCCGTTTTATCCCCTCTATCCCCCCCACACACCAAATTTTAATACATCGACGTTCCACCGCCTCATCACCTTTTTTCCTGGAACAGCCCTTATATATTTTATTATTGTTATTTACTTAAGTTTGTGAAAGATGTGAAATCAATTATTGCGTTCTCTCAACACTTGACAATAATTGATTGCACCATCTCAAAATTCGACCCTCGTGAATGCCAGCCAAACGACACAATTTTTTAGGAATATATAGCAATAAAATGGGCCCTCAAAGAAACTTTTAGCCAACATAAAATTCGCGACAAAAGAGTTCGAGGCAGCGGGAGTGGACTGTATACAATTAAGAGTGGTGGTCATAATACTAGTACCATACTCTTCTAAAGACAAAATATTGTAATTACCCTAAGTATTTGGACACCCTTAATATTGGGACACATCCAATTTTTGGAAAATAATTATTTTTCACATCCCTTAATATTGGGACACATTTGGAAAATTGACTTATTTCGTCACTGTATTCTACAACATGTAACTATGCCACAACGGTTATACTCACAACAAGATCTTTCTTTGTGCCCACCACAAACTTGAGAGGGTTCGTGGAACTGGCCGTGGCGTCCTCCATCCAGCGGGAAATGCTGCTGATCGTGGCCTCTTCTGACAGGTCAAATACAACTATCACAACTGAAACAGCATATTCAACTGTAGGTCAAACACAATTATCGCTACTGAAATAACATTGTCAGTTATGGGTCAAACACAACTATCACTACTGAAATAACACTGACAATTATGGGTCAAACACAACTATCACTACTGAAATAACATTGTCAATTATGGGTCAAACACAACTATCACTACTGAAATAACATTGTCAATTATGGGTCAAACACAACTATCACTACTGAAATAACACTGACAATTATGGGTCAAACACAACTATCACTACTGAAATAACATTGTCAATTATGGGTCAAACACAACTATCGCTACTGAAATAACATTGTCAATTATGGGTCAAACACAACTATCACTACTGAAATAACACTGACAATTATGGGTCAAACACAACTATCACTACTGAAATAACATTGTCAATTATGGGTCAAACACAACTATCACTACTGAAATAACACTGACAATTATGGGTCAAACACAATTATCACTACTGAAATAACACTGACAATTATGGGTCAAACACAACTATCACTACTGAAATAACACTGTCAATTATGGGTCAAACACAACTATCGCTACTGAAATAACATTGTCAATTATGGGTCAAACACGACTATCACAACTAAAATAACATTGACAATTATGGGTCAAACACAACTATCACAACTAAAATAACATTGTCAATTATGGGTCAAACACGACTATCACAACTAAAATAACATTGTCAATTATGGGTCAAACACGACTATCACAACTAAAATAACATTGTCAATTATGGGTCAAACACGACTATCACAACTAAAATAACATTGACAATTATGGGTCAAACACAACTATCACAACTAAAATAACATTGACAATTATGGGTCAAACACGACTATCACAACTAAAATAACATTGTCAATTATGGGTCAAACACGACTATCACAACTAAAATAACATTGACAATTATGGGTCAAACACAACTATCACAACTAAAATAACATTGACAATTATGGGTCAAACACGACTATCACAACTAAAATAACATTGTCAATTATGGGTCAAACACGACTATCACAACTAAAATAACATTGACAATTATGGGTCAAACACAACTATCACTACTGAAATAACATTGTCAATTATGGGTCAAACACAACTATCGCTACTGAAATAACATTGTCAATTATGGGTCAAACACGACTATCACAACTAAAATAACATTGACAATTATGGGTCAAACACAACTATCACTACTGAAATAACATTGACAATTATGGGTCAAACACAACTATTGCTACTGAAATAACATTGTCAGTTATGGGTCAAACACGACTATCACAACTAAAATAACATTGTCAATTATGGGTCAAACACAACTATCACCACTGAAATAACATTGACAATTATGGGTCAAACACAACTATTGCTACTGAAATAACATTGTCAGTTATGGGTCAAACACAACTATTGCTACTGAAATAACATTGTCAGTTATGGGTCAAACACGACTACCACCACTGACATAACATTGACAATTATGGGTCAAACACAACTATCACTACTGAAATAACATTGACAATTATGGGTCAAACACAACTATTGCTACTGAAATAACATTGTCAGTTATGGGTCAAACACGACTACCACCACTGAAATAACATTGTCAATTATGGGTCAAACACAACTACCACCACTGAAAACATGATATAAAGCAAACTTTACATTCATCAAAAGCTTTTTTTTGGCAATCTGTTTTTACAAATTATTAAGTCATGTTCTTAGAGACAAAATATTTTACCCAATGTGTTGCATAGTATAATTTTACTCATAGTTAATTCAAACGTGATCTTTTATCCACTATAAGACTCTAGTGCTACATGTTATACAGTTATTTAATTTATCCCATCATCACGCCTGCATTGTCGATATAACACCCTGTGGGATAAACTTAGCTGTATTCCACCTTGTTCCACGCGCATGATAATGACGTCATTTTGTTTATTTTCGTGACGTCATTTTATGTGTTTCGTGTTATTTAGTGATTTTCTATCATTAATTTTTCAAATAAAGACAGAAAATGATGGGATAAATAGAATACCAGGTAAGTGTTGAATACAGATACGTTTATTTGCTTGCCAAGGCTCGTGGTTTAGGGTTTCTAAGCCACGCTAAATAACCTTATCTGTATTTAACACTAACCTAGTATTCTCAATAAACCAGTCAGTTGTATATACGAGTCGAAGCTCAATCACAAACCACCCACCGTGCGCCCCCCTATAGTAAGAGGATGCAATGCTTTTGAATCGCTCTTGGCCGGCAGTGTCCCATCTGAAACAAATAAGCAAAAGTTTTATTATAATTGTATGCACTTAAAAAGCAAATTAAAAGGACTTGAAAAACATTTTGTGATTAATAAAAAAGTGCTTTTAAAACATTAATAGGGCAAAAACTGAATTAAATATTTAATCATTGAAAAGGAGAAAAATGTGGCAGGTGCTCGGTCAACCAATGAAGTCTACTAAATACGTTTTAGTTTTATACTCTGGAATGTTGAAAGATTTTGATGAGGCTTTTACAATCTGAACGAATTTAATTTTATTCGTCTCAGAGATAAGTCAAGGCCTTTTTTCCTCACAAAGCAGGGGACAAATAGGCCTAATAGGCGTCATTCCTTGAAATATTTCTTTAAAATCATGAACGTGACCCAAAAAGTTGAAATTGTTTTTCCCCTTTACCAATTTTGTGTGTGATTATTTGCCCCAAAACTCAAGGTCTAGGCCCCACCCCCAGCCTTTGAAGGGGTTCTGCAAAAAGGCATTTGGTATGCTGTATGTTGAGAAAGTGTTAAAGTATAACACCTTTCAATATCTACTTACATCTGCAACGTGAATGGAGTATTCAAGATGCTAAACTTCTCTATTTCAAAATCGACTCCAATGGTTGCCTTGTAATCCTTGTCAAAAACATCGTGACAAAATCTGCAGTGAAAACAAGGTCAAATCGTTAAAATATCAATGTAAAACTTGACAAACTACACCCAGTGTTATTTAAAAACAGTAATATTATATTTGTAAAATTAAAAGGGCTATCAAGCTGTAAAGTTACTCTGTTCGACCGAATACCACTTTATTTTATACAGGTAAACAAAAAAGGTCCAGTTGTGTAAGGAACCATGCTTTTGTTGTTGTTTATTTGAAATGTTCGCTGTTTTTAACTGTATTTCAGTCATATCACGGCGGTCAGTTAACCTGCTCACACTTTTCCTGGGCAAGCTTAGCCGATCTAAGTAGTTTACCAGTACTACGTGCACATACCTATGCCAGTATCTGACAACTGCCCTGTTTCAATATGAACTGGGAAAATGGCCATAGAAATAAGTTCATGAACAATCCCCACACAAGTTATGTGGCCGGGGTGGGGTCGAACTCGTGATCTCTGGATTGACAGTCCAGCGCTCTACCAACTGAGCTAGCCGAGCTCGGCAAGCAACCATGCAAAGCCTGTTAAAATATTGCGGCATCGCAATTTACCAGTAATTCTAATGAATATAATAAAACAGTCCATGAAAATATACAGCAGAAATGGTGTGAATTAGATTGTTGAGTTTCATTAATTGACATTATTTCACTGTTACCTACACATAGACCCCATAACAAAACTACCCAGCACTTTAACACATTGAACTGATATGTTCCTAGTATTTTCCTACCAGCAGGAGATACTTTCAGGACTCACCGATTGACTAGAGATGTTTTTCCTACTGCCACATCACCAACTAACACAGCTTTGCATATCTTCAGTCTGGAAAGTGAATGTTGGCAGGATACTAACAAAACAATCTAAAGGTGGAAAGGGCAATAGCTTTGAGAAACATCAAACTCAAGGAACATTTATATTGAACACAAGTATACTGCAAACCAGGATTAACAGGAAAACAGTTTAAACTATAGTAAAGTATTTCCTGTCATTGTTTGTTGTGCAATTAGTCACAAGGGTGAGGCATATTGAGAGAAATTAGGAAATATTTATTTAATTTCATGAACTACCAGTACAATATATGATTTTGGCAGATTATCTAACATTAAATGTTGAATAAACTTTGAATATAAATGAAGCATGCTGTGGGAAAACCAGGCTTTTGTAAAGTGTCGTCCCGGATAAGCCTGTGAAGTCCACACAGGCAAATCCGAGACGGCACTTTCCGCTTGTATGGTATTTTCTGTTTCAAGGAAGTCTCTTCTAGACATAACTCCATTGAAGGCAGAAAGTGTCGTCCTGGATAAGACTGCGCGGACTGCACAGGCTAAACTGGGACGACACTTTGGGAGCATGCATAATGCCCGGTTTTCACACGACACGCCTCAATTGTATTTTTTTCTTCTTTAGACAAAGTATGTTAACATACCCAACACATCCCGTCTTGTTTTCAGAGCAGGCTGTCTTCACTTTGGGGTGAAAGTTCAGCTTCTTGTAGGGTGTTGCATCAGCATCATATGGCTTCAAGAAACAATGTAAAATTAATTATTTACATGGTGGCCACATAAATTCACCAATTTTTCTTTAAATACAAGGGTCTTGCAAAACAAGCTGACTATGTTTTAAATTATGAGAAATTCATAGTTTTCCCTAGTTGGTGTCAACTATTTGTTGCTGAATAATGTTTTTAAATACTACATAAATCAGTGAGTAAGTTAATTTTGACATTAAAAGCCTTTTTAACAAACAAGAGCGGTCTCAGGACAGTGCGCTTGACTATTCAACCACTTTGTCAGAGTTATTGGTCTTTATCACTACAAAAAAGCGACTGGTCACAGTTATGTGCCTTGGCCAGTTACCTTATATAATTACCTTCAAGATATGTGTGAAGTTTTATTGAATATCTGTAGCAGATACAGATATTAAGTTGTTGCACGCAAACTTTAACCTGAAATGTCTAAGTACGAAAAGGGGTATAATTCTGCTAAATTGCAGGTCAGAGTTATGGGCCTTGGTTAGTCACCTTATATAATGACCCTAAAGACATGTGTAAAATTTCAATTGAATATCTTAGTAGTTATAGAGATATAGAGTTGTTGCACGCAAATTTTAACCTGAATTTCTAAGTACAAAAAGGGGCATAATTCTGCTAAATTGCATGTCAGAGTTATGGGCCTTGGTCAGTGACCTCACAGAATGACCCCAAAGACATGTGTGAAGTTTCATTTAATTATGTAGTAGTTACAGAGATAAGTACTTATTGCACGCAAAACGTAACCTGAATTTTCTCTTGCGCGCAAACCTTAAGCTGACTTTTCAAAGTACAAACAGGGGCATAATTCTGCTAAAATGCTGGTCACAGTTATGGGTCTTGGCCAGTGACCTTATAGGTATGTGCAAAGTTTCAATTGAAAATCTGTAGTAGTTACAGAGATATGCACTTGTTGCACGCAAACCTTAACCAGAGCATTACGCTGAAGCCGATGAACGGGTGAGTAGTTTAGCTCAAACTCTTCGGTGAATAGTCAAGCTAAAAATGCAGTTTGTCGAATTATACTTCACTTAACTCATTTTTTTACGAACTAGAAATATATTGTGATTCAAGTTTCCTAGTTGATGGGTAATTATTGCCAAAATCTGCGAACAATTCTGCTGAATCTTATGTAATTAAAAAAAACCTACTGAAGGAAAATCAGTAATAATTCTGTTCGTTGGTACATTCTGCGCCATCATTTTCCTTGTAGCTGACATCACCAAATTCAAAACTCAGAGGGTTATGCCAGGCATTTGACTGAAACTGAAGTTAGCACATGTACATATTTACACTTTTAAGAACAATAGGTAAATATCTTGTGTTTACAAACTATTTTTAGTAATGATATCAAAAGAATGCACTAATTACATTTTTAAGCACATGGAATCTTAAAAAACAACAACGAAGATCTATGTGCATCGTTATTGGTCATTGTGTGTTCTTATACATAAAAAGGTTCAATTAACATATAATTAAACTTTTTATCTTAGTTAAATCTGTAAAATAAATGTATTGTCATAAATTACCAATAAAAAGTAGCTAATATTCTGAGAATGGCAATGTTATGCTGAATTATATTTTGTGAATTTCAAAGCAACACATACAATATGTTCGAACACAACAAACTCAATATTGAGGAACATTAAAATCTACCTTGTATATTGGTTGTTATTTATTTATTAGCATTGAAAATCTGAATAACTAGTTCATGTCCGAATTTTTTATCCGAAATACGCACCAATTAATAAGCAATCATGTAACAGAGCACTTTCTATATAATTGTCATTCAATTTATAATAAATTACGTCAAATTTCATTTATTGCTTATTTCGATCAAGTGAAAAGGGAATAAAAATATCATATTCTTACAACTTTTCAATGTTGAACGATGTTGTTGAACGAGTGACTGTTTGGTATTTTTGGTTCCCTGTACTTCTTATAATAAACAACAATGTAGTACAGTAAGTCGGGTCAGTGCTCTCATTGACTGGTTTTAATATGAGTTATTTGACAGTACAGATCTTCGAAATATCAAGTGAAGCAGTCTAAAACCGTTTCGTTTTTCGCACGTGTAGCCCCCACTAACTTCCTTTTGCAAATAACATGGCACAAAAGAAGAAGGGTATTTTATGTTTGCTAACATAAATCTTGATTATATGCTGTCATTCACACATTATAATGCCGTTGAAATATGTGTATGTTCAACGCATTTCCAGTGTTGCATTTAAATCAGCATATTGTTAACAGTTGATGTATCCCGTTTATGTTTCACTCAACTAAATATATGCGATGAACACACTTCAGTTTCACAGGTTGCAGTATCACAGCAATATATAGATGGGATTTAAGTATCGTTAATTTGTAAAAAAAAATTCTAAAGTCTTTGAATGGAAGGTGCATAAAAAGTCTTCGATGTCAAGTTAGTGACAGCAGTCATTTGTAGTGACCTAGTGCATGACCAAACCCTATATTTCATATTTGTTGTGTGGATGATATTAAAGGCTGAAGTTGTGATTGTCATGCCACCTTCAGCTGACAGCTTTTTGGTTATATATTGATATTTATTGATAATATATACATATATATACCCGCAAGGTTGCTCACACACCTTTTTCTGAAGAAACAAATGTCAATAGTCTGGTTATAATGTATTCATAAACCTGGCCTCCATTGTTTCATTGTGTACAATCAAGGCACCATTACATGTTTAGTTTCCAAACTCTACATACTGCATACATCCTTGCTGGGCACTTGCTAAAAAATTAACCAGTCAATCAGCTTTCATTTTACCTCGACAAACGAAGGTCATGGGGTATATAGGAATGAGCTTGTCCTTCTGTTGGTTTTATGGTTTCTGGATTATAACTCAAGAAAAGCGTAACATACTCAATTTATTTTGGTATACATGTGTAACATCATGAAATACAGGTTGAGTTGACTTCGACTACAAACCACCATGTGTTGACAAAGTTGAGGCCCCTTTTTTGACGTAAAAGTCCATAAGAGCACAGTTTCCGGACAATATCTCATGAAAGGCTTCACATATTTAAATTATTTTAGGTACATAGGTGTAAAATCATAAAATACAGGTAAAATTTGACTTCGGTTACAAACCACTAAATGCTAACATAGTTATGGCTCCTATGAACTTAAATTTTTCCAAATACACCGATTAACTTTCACAAATTAAAGCATTCTCTTCTCTTTGGGTCCATTTCTTTGAAATGGATGCCATAGTTTTGTGACAAGGTTATATTGTGGGGGTATATTCATAACCCATGTGACAATTCTAGTTGCAGTAGAAAACAAGTGAGGTACCGTATGCATACTTTGTGTATATTTATATACAGACTTGGATTTTTTGTTTGTTAAACAATGAAGTACACATGGGTTTCGCTGGCTCAAAAAAAGTTGTCTCCACTGAAATTTGTCACTTTTAAAAAGTTCAGCCTATTTGTCAATGATATATTGACATGCTTCAGAATCTAATTAACAGTAACTGTCACCATTAAATAGCATTAATAACTATATTATCATTAGGGGTGTAGTGATATCTCTGGACAATATCGCGATATACCGCAATATTTTATAATATATCGCGATATATATCTTGCGTCATAAAGGCAGTTTTTCACTCTATAAACATACACACCCACTCAACCAAGTCGGTGAATGATCAAAGCTAGTGTCACTTCGCCGAAAATTTTAATAATTGCAGTTATTCCTAAGCCGCAATCATCGTGAAGCCCCGCCCCTGTAGGCGGAGTTTAATTACGCAGTAAAATTGATATAAGCCAATATCAACGCTCAGGTTATCTTTGCTATGGAACGACGTTATCATTGACGAATCGGCGCAAGCGGCATGTATCCAGACACAAGTAACCTCATATTTGCGTCAAAACAAACCCTCGCCCTTTGTATTTTATAATATCCACACTTATTTAAACTTAAATATCTAAACTACAATTAAAACAATCTGCGAAAATCAGTCAAAAATACGCTAATATGAAATCGTAATCGGATTAACCTATCCAGTGTTACTGTTGTAGTTTCGTAAAATAAGCTGTCTTGTTTTACATGCATGCCATGTAAAACCCGTGTTTTATACAAAAGAGCGCGAAAATGTCTGCTGACAACCATGACATCACGTTCCATGCATGGAAAGCGTGCGAAATGTCTTACTAACATTTGACGCGCATAGGCACGACGTGCACAGGGAAATGTGCTCGCCATTTTTGCACGAACAAAGCATGTATTATATAAATGTATAATTTTAATCAAGATCTTCACAATTCACCAATTATCCAATCAGTACTATGTTCAACAGTTGTAACGATTAAAACAGTGTTAAAGCACTAAACGCATGCCCATATGAACATAATTATTCGAAAATAAGGGCTCCGTAAGTAGATCGAGTGTAACCTAAATATTTGAGAACGACGAGCAATAGTTGGTTTGATCATGACGTCACTGTGCGAAAGGGATGCACACTGGACATAAACATCCGGAAAACATTATTAGCTACTTTCAGTTTCGCAACAAAATGGACGCCCGATGCTTCTAAAAGTCTCGAGGTATACTGTTTTAACGGTGATGTTTCGTTTATTTCATTTTGTTTAAACATTTACAAAAAATAAAAAGCTGTTTGCCTAAATTTTAAGAGCTAAAACGCACCAGATGTCATTTGACACATGCCGCGAAAAAAATCCAGGTAGGGAGGGGATACCCCGCCCTAAGCCACCCCTCTCGGGACCGGGGCGCCTGGAAAAAATGCTGGGGAAGGCCCTGACACCATAAATTTCAACTAGGTAGGTATTTATAAAGTCGAAAATAAAATCTTTAAATACTAAATGTTAACAATTTTATTTTTCAGCCCAAAATGCATTGTTTGAAGATTTCAGCCCAGCTTCAGAATTGATTGGCCTCTCTAAATATCAAATATAATCATTCAGCGTCAGGAATGTATGCATTTATTTCAATGTCGTTTTTTTGGCTATTGTCACACAACACCTTAATTATAGTTTACAGTTTTGTATTGGAAAATAACATCACGTCTGCTATCTAAAATCAATTTTTATGTCCTTTAATTATAACCTGATAAATTCTTCAATATGCAATTGCATATGTTCACAAATTATATTTTTAAAATCAGAACTTCAACAATTATGTTTCAGAAACAGTATATTGGAGCCGGTATATAGAACATACATATCACTGAAACCGTGACGGTAGTATGGCTTTATTTTAAGAGAAGAATACAAATAAGATAAATAAGAATATAATAAAACAATTGCAGTGTTCTGCTGTGGATGCGGCCTTGCGCCATTGGTCCAAATTCATGGCAGGACACTGGATTGTTTTAATAAAAAGACATGGCAAACACATAAAATGTACATATCATTAAGTACCAGTATCACGATATATTATCCCGTGGGCCAATACATTTAGTGGTTTATCATTACACCACTAATCATAATTAAAACTTAGCAGTATGATCGTTAATTGTTGGAAATTAAGATTTTAAAACACTATTTGAACAGATTTAGAAATGTTGATCGTTTTGTTGGGTCGCGAAATTATATGACAAGATCAAAATAAACTTTACTTGCAGAATTATAAATCGTCCTAATCAATAATTAATTTGTTGATGTAACAACTGTCTGTCCATAATTGATTGTTAAAATTCATCATGACTTTGGAAAAACGGTTTGTTAACGGCGCTTCCGTTAATGGGCGTCAGGGCGTAAATTATGCCCAAAGATTGCAGTCGTACATCCATTTTACGAACAGCGGGAGTCCTTTGTACGTCCAAATATTCGCATGTGCGTTGTTTACAAATACACCGGACGTACAGAACCCGACAGGATACCGAGTCCGGTCATGCGTATTACTGTGTTACTGCGCCATACTTAATCAATCAATTGTCTGAGGTGCATTGCTCAGCGAGTGGCCAATATTGATTTTTATAACTCTGCCTACGATTTAGCTGTAAGCTTCCCGCTATCCAATCAGCCAATTATTTCGAACGTCATCCTTATGTAGGTGTTTCACACGTTTGATGGACAGCGGCTGTTTACCAAACTAATTGATCGGCGCCCTACAGAAGTGTTATCATCTTTTGTAATTGCCTTGTAATTCGGGTATGGTCATTAACAAAAATACAGACGTGTTGAGTATTTAATTGGTACTCTGTATGTAATAATCGTTTTCGGGTTTATTTCATCCTGATACGCAAATCTTGACTCGAATATCAAATAACAAGTTTGCCATCATTTCTTTCCAAGATGTCACAACAATCACTGCTAGATTTTGGGCTATCTAAAATTATATACGTATGATTTTATTATTTAATTTAAGATTAAGCAGGCAAGGTCACTTTTAACATTGTATTGCGCTCATCTATTTTATTGACGTTGATGAATGGTAAATGTATTTGAAAAAGTTTGTTATTTAATGTAATTGAAGCTAAGAAATGAAATAAAAAAATAAAATATAAATATTTTCTTTATAGTTTTTCAAGTATAATTACAAAAAAACACAACCAACAGGACCGACGTCCACAGTGATTAACATACTAAGATAATGAATGTGGGACTTCCAATTTTTTTACTGGGACTTCCAAAATCAAAAGGTTGGAAATCAGGACTTCCCGAAAAAAAATCTTAGTGGAAATGTTGTTAATTTTCAGAAATAAATCCAGATACAGAACTGTTTTCCTTTGTTTTAGGCTACTGAGAGTATATTTAGGTCAGCCTCGTTTTGGAATGAATGCTTACCACATGTCCCAAGTTTCCCCTATTTTGCTACCTGTGTTGTTATTTTGAAATGAAATTTCCCCTATTGCAAATAAAATCATTACACAATAATAACTAGTCAGAAGATTAAAAATCAACAGTGCTGATTTGGATTTCAACTGAGTGTGTCTGTGCCTAACCAAGCGGAAAACTGATGCTGCAACGTCAGAGATAAGCTTTCACACAATGTCACGCTTGTCTGCAACAACAGGCTACTTAATGATGTGATAACCAACAATACCCTCAGGCGAGAGTTTTTTTATTTCTTGGTTCTAGGATCCGCCGACCTGATTTTTTCCAAAAAGCAAAAAAAAAAAAAAACGGTACCATAAAAATGACCTTGAGAAAGGGTTTCAACCTTTTACACGGAATGCAAAAAAAAATGTCATGGTTATTATGTAGTGATGAAGTTAATGCTGTTTAATATGATTTCGTACGTAATAATGCATTAAGATTTTAATATCAATGCCCATTTCCATTTGTGAAATTCTTGTCATTACTTTACTCGATTTCGTGCTGTAGTTGTTTTGTTTTTTTAATTAATTTTGTGCCTCCTCCATTCGGACACTTCCAAAAATGTCCCAGAACCAAGAAATAAAAAAACTCTGGCCTAAGGTCATGTTTGGAGGCTGTGTGGTAATTTAATCTGCCCCAGTTTTGTTGCAGTTGAGATTTAGTACTGTCTAAAATTATGTTGTCACCAATAACATTCGCCACTTTGAAAAATCTGTCGCCACTTTTGCAATCTTTTCGCATTTGGCGACAGTGGCGATCGACAGCGAAACCCCTGAAGTACCGGTGTTACAAAAATATGACTTTATACATTTTTTCATAAATATGGTAGTAACTGTCGCTGTGCAGATGTTGAACTAAATTCTTCTCCCCAAAAATCAGGAAAAAGGCTGAAAAAAGAGGGTTAACAATTCACATTATTTGTGGCTCAACCTAATTGGTAAAATGCAGCTGATCTTTTTACAATGTTTTTAAACTGACTACATCGTTGATCATCAGACTTCCTCATTATTATGCACATGTTTCAGAGTCAACAAAGAAGGCAGACACCAAGGCTGCGGCTCCCAAGGCTGCCGCCCCAGCTGGTGACCAGCCCAAGGCTGTTGCCAAGGCAGCCAAGGCCAAGAAGTCTGTCCTGAAAGGTGTGCATCAGAAGAGGAGCAAGAAAGTCCGCACATCCGTACACTTCAAGAGACCCAAGACTTTGGAACTTCCTCGCAAGCCTAAATACCCCAGGAAGAGTGTACCAAGGACACCAAAGTAAGCAGTTTATTAGTTTATTTCTTTCTCGTGAATCTGGCTGTATTGGAAAGAAGTCATAAAAGCCACAGTTTTAAATTGTTATTCGGCAGTGTTTTGGTATAAGTACTTCGGTGTTTGGAACAACAACAAACATATTTTGTATTCAAAGAAGTTCTGAAATCATTGCCTGAAGTCCAGGTGGTAAATTTGTTTAATTATTAATCATACCACAACAATCTTAAGAGTAATTTTAGTTATCATTATGAACCTTTTAAATTTTAAGCAAATTACTCATAACTTATTTTGGGCGCTTCATTGGTTTGGTCAGATGAATGGTATGTTTGGAAAGTAGCCTATTTCTCTGTTCTCTTTAGGTTGGACCAGTTCCGTATCATCAAGTTCCCCTTGACCACAGAGTCTGCCATGAAGAAGATTGAGGACACCAACACACTGGTGTTCATCGTCGACAAGAGGGCCAACAAGCCACAAATCAAGGTCGCTGTCAAGAAACTGTACGATATTGAAGTTTCGAAGGTCAACACCCTCATCAGGTCAGCCGTTTTCACTTTGTGTCAAATATAAAGTACACTTATGGCATTCATGGCATGATTGTTTATTCTTTAAAGGTGGTAAAGAGATAGTGTGTACAATATGGATGAATGCTGTTAGTACTGTACAGGTATTGTGACACATGATGAGTGTACCTTGCCTACACTGAGCAACCCTGCTGAATATTGTTTTAGCTCTAACTGATGTCACAAGTCAGTATGTACAGTATAGAACTAACCTTCAGTATGCACAAGTCACAGCTGCAAATATTAACATTTGAGGCGCGTCGTGGGAAAACCGGACTTAATGCATGTGCATAAAGTGTTGTCCCGGATTAGCCTGTGCAATCTGCACAGGCTAATCCGGATCAGCACTTTCTGCTTTTATGGTATTTGCTGTTTCAAGGAAGTCTCTTCTAAACATAAATCCACCATAGGCGGAAAGTGTCGTCCTAGATTAAGTCCGGTTTTCCCATGACGCACCTCATTTCTTTTTTGATAATTTCAAACCTGCATGTAGGACAACTTCGTATTTTAATGTAAAGTAATGAATCAACTAAGCAGATGTCCAAAGTAGTTTGTTCTTTCGTAGTATGACCTTAAAATTAATGCCATAATTAAATGTACATATTTATATACGTTATTTTTGCACCATCAAGGTCCATTGTACATGTATATGTGATTTTACACTATGCTGCATTACTTATGCAAACATAAGCAAACATAATTAGGCTTGAAAACTATTGGTTGCGCGTCGTGAGAAAACCGGTCTTAATGCATGTGCTTAAAGTGTCGTCCCGGATTAGCCTGTGCAGTCCGCAGAAGCTAATCCAGGACTGCACTTTCCGCTTTTATGGTATTTTCTGTTTGAAGGAAGTCTCTTCTAAATACATATCCACTGTAGGCTGAAAATGTGTCTTGAATAAGCCTGTGCGGACTGCACAGGCTAATCCGGGTAGACACTTTACGCACATGCATTAAGACCAGTTTTCCCATGATGCGCCTCATTGTAATTTTTTATTGAAAACAGGTCTGTTTCATCTCTGTGTTGAATCTTGTAAAATAGCAGTTTATATATACCTAAAGCTGGAAGATATATTCTGCAGCGATTAATACATCATTTCATTTAGGACATACTAGTAATTATGTCCAGTTGTGTTTCAGATTTTCAGATGACAATGATGATTGTACCTTACCTACACTGAGAATTCAGTGCTGAATAACTGTATTAGCTCTAACTGAAGTCATCTGAAAATAACTCGTCAAATGAAAAGGCGTCCTTCCCTATCATAAACCCCCCAGTATGATGACATTGGTAATTTTATATTACAAAATCTTCTATCTTTACAGACCTGACGGTGAGAAGAAGGCGTATGTACGATTGGCGGCAGATTATGATGCATTGGATGTTGCTAACAAGGTGTGTAGAATTGATCTGGCACAGTATTGTGCACTTAATATTCTTCATAATTATGTGCATTTTTTTTTCGGGCAAAAAAACCTTAAGCGTTATTGAAACTGATTAGAAATGTTGTTGAAATATAGTTATACAAAATTGAAATAATTGTGATCATTGATACACCCAGTTGTCAAAATTGGCACAGGCTTGTAAGCCCCTGCGCTTGTAAATTGGCACAGGCTTATAAGCCCCTGCGCTTGTAAAGTGGCACAGGCTTGTAAGCCCCTGCGCTCGTAAATTGGCACAGGCCTGTAAGCCCCTGCGCTCGTAAATTGGCACAGGCCTGTAAGCCCCTGCGCTCGTAAATTGGCACAGGCCTGTAAGCCCCTGCGCTTGTAAATTGGCACAGGCCTGTAAGCCCCTGCGCTCGTAAATTGGCACAGGCCTGTAATCCCCTGCGCTTGTAAATTGGCACAGGCCTGTCAGCCTCTGCGCTTGTAAATTGGCACAGGCTTGTAAGCCCCTGTGCTTGTAAATTGGCACAGCCCTGCGCTTGTAAATTGGCACAGGCCTGTATGCCCCTGCACTTGTAAATTGGCACAGTCCTGTAAGCCCCTGGGCTTGTAAATTGGCACAGGCCTGTAAGCCCCTGCGCTTGTAAATTGGCACAGGCTTGTAAGCCCCTGCGCTTGTAAATTGGCACAGGCCTGTAAGCCCCTGCGCTTGTAAATTGGCACAGGCTTGTAAGCCCCAGCGCTTGTAAATTGGCACAGGCCTGTAAGCCCCAGGGCTTGTATATTGGCACAGGCTTGTAAGCCCCTGCGCTTGTAAATTGGCACAGGCTTGTAAGCCCCTGCGCTTGTAAATTGGCACAGGCTGGTAAGCCCCTGCGCTTGTAAATTGGCACAGGCCTGTATGCACCTGCGCTTGTAAATTGGCACAGGCCTGTAAGCCCCTGCGCTTGTAAATTGGCACAGGCTTGTTAGCCCCTGTAAGCCCCTGCACTTGTAAATTGGCACAGGCTTGTAAGCCCCTGCGCTTGTAAATTTTGGACTGGGCCTCGGATTCTGTTGAACTTGATGATGATGAAAGTAATGAATATTGGCCCGTGGTTAATTCAGTCTCTGCGAAAGACCGTCGGACCTCGGACATTGCCGATAAAAATCCGTGAGGTCCGGGAAAAACTGACTGAATACTGGTCCTCGTGTCCGGTGAAAATTTCGGTCAAAAATGTTTTATGACAGAGATTGCTGTATCTGTTTCCACAACAGTCATAACGTCATACTTGAGGGTCACCGATTGTGTTGAAGACGTCTAAGGGACTTTGACAAATACAATTAAATTCATATATATCTTGCAAAATTAACATGCTGATAGTACATGTAGTAGCTAATTTAGTTAATGAAACACTCTCAAGTGTATATTGTATTAGTTTTCTTCAAAGATATTGTTTTTATCGCATTTAAATGTTTCTTGCACAAAAACAAGTGGCCAGTAATAGTTTGTCCGGGCCAGTAATATTTGGGGCATTACGGGTCCTCTTGGCTAGTAATAAATTCAAGACTTTTGCGGAGACTGTTAATTAATTTAGGTGTTTATCTCAATGTGACAGATGATGAATGTACCTTACCTACTCTGAGTACACACCGTGTGGAACTCTGTATTAGCTCTAACTTACGTCACAGTGTTAAATATTGAAAAGAATTGATACCCACCCCAAAATGGCCACTGGTTTTGTTTTTCATAAACATACGTTTTATCATAATGTTTCAAGGTGTAGAAATACTATGTGTTTACTGGCAAAAGTACTTCAAGTGCTAATTCTGATTTACTTTATTGTGTTTGCACTTATAAAATGTACTAAACATTTTAATTTATAAAAAATACCCATACATAGGTTTGAATATTATGAATTGCTTACATTTGAAATATATTAATTGATAGTAAATAAATAAATCAGTTTCTAATATTTTGTTTTGTTTTTCTCTTTTCAGATCGGCATCATATAAACTGTTTGCTGCTTATTGTATATATTAAAATAAAGAGAAAAAACATAACTTTGTAGCATTCATTGAATCTTTATTTTAATAATACACCATACTCATGGATTTCAGTAAATTTTGAAAACCATGAGTCATATGATCCCTGGCTTAAAATTATAAAATTTCAAGGATCAAAATACTGAAGTTACAGGAATTTTGTTTTTGCATATTAGTAATAGTTAACTGTTCTGCCAATGGTAATTTTGCTTAATAACGGTTAAGAACTTAGATTCTACAAAACAAAACTTGGTTAAACGGTATTTTTTCAGAAAAGAAACGTCGCACATGGTGACAAAGTGACAAAATATACATAGAAATTGTTTATGGATTGGAAAACAAACTTTGAAAAACTAAACTTATATAAATTCCTTTCCATTTGATTATTTTACTCATTAGATGTACATATACGTTGGTTATGTGGCGACCTTGAATAATTAATAATTTAAAACGCACTTACAAAAATCGAAGAATTATTATATTGTACTAGATGAATTGTATTTATAGATAATACAATTTATTAAGCTTTGAAGTTTGTCTCGAGTTCAATAACGTGAGATTTAATAATTTAAGACAACTATGTTTCTTATAATAATAAAACAACAGTAAAATAAGCAAAAAGGGGAAACTTACGATAGAAATACATATGAGGCGCGTCGTGGGAAAACCTGTCTTAATGCATGTGCGTAAAGTGTCGTCCCGGATTAGCCTGTGAAGTCAGCACAGGCTATCCAGGACTGCACTTTCCGCCTACAGTGGATTTATGTTGAGAAGAGACTTTCTTGAAACAGAAAATACCATAAAAGCGGATAGTGCCATCGAGGATTAGCCTGTGCGGGCTGATCTGGGACGACACGTGACGTACATGCATTAAGTCCAGTTTTGCCACGACGCGCCTCATGTTATACCAATGACAAAGAAAACTGGGAAAGCGCATTGTCAGACTTGGATGGGTGTCCGCATTAAGAGTTTAATCTTTTAGTTGCAGCAATAACTTTTGCACATTTAAAATGATGTATGTGTTTTGATTGAGATTTAGTCGTTGACTTCTGTTAAGAAGGTTTGGTGTAGTGATCGGGCATGAGAGGTTGGGAAAAAAAAGGTGTGTGAAGGCGGGAGTATTTTGGACAGTGAAGAAGAAAGTGGTCGACAGTTTCAACTGCACGGCACAAGCATAACGGAGAGTCGGTTAATGATCTTCTGCGGAGGTCATTGTTAAGCGAGCTACAACCAAGGCGAAGTCTTGTGTGCAAAATCTGTTCGTACCTGTCTCCTATGCTATACAACAGTATGGATGAGAGTGGCGATTAAGTAATAGAGCCATTTAAGAGTTTTTAGCTCATCTGAGCACGAAGTGCTCTGGGAGCTATTGGTATAGGGGACCTCTCCTCCATCATCTGTCGTCAGTGTGCCATCAACAATTGGTTCGTATTCACGCTGGAAGCTTCACTTTTTTATCAAGTCTTAACCAAACTTACACAGTGTGTATCTCCATAAAATCTTTGATGGGATTGTTATTGGGTCAGATCACACCAGTAACACTAGAGTTATTGCCCCTTTTTCATGCAAAAAAGTGCAACATATATATAGACTTGATTTTCCATCCAATCTTAACCAAACTTTCAAAGTTTGTGTATGACCATCAGATCTCAGCAGATACCAAAAACGGGCCAGATCGTGTTTCAAACACCAGAGTTATTGTCCTTTGTTTATTAAAAAAATATACAAAAATGGACATTATTCAGGACAGAGACTTCATTTTTCATCCTATATCTTCACCAATCTTGCACAGTTTGTCTATGACCATAAGATTAAAAGTGAAGTTGAATATAAGAAAAATCGGGCCAGCAACACCAGATTTATTACCCTTTGTTTGTGAACAAAATATACAAAAATGGACATTATTCAGGATAGAGACTTCATTTTTCATCAAATCTTCACCAATCGTGCGTTTGTCTATGAACGTAAGACTACAGGTGAAGTTGAATATAAGCATTGTCAGACCAGAAACACCGAGTTATCCTTGTATTGGGAAAAAAACATCAAGTTATCAATGATTGGCTTGCACACACGGTTTTTTAGGTCATCATGGCCCTCTTGTTATTCAATGTTGACCAAACGTACACAGTTTGCGTATGACCATAAAAATTGATTGATAAAATTTAATTTCCAACAGTTGCAAACCTTGCAGGCAGTTATTTGTACATGCAACATTGATGTCTTCAGAGCCTGCATTAACATCATTTATCTTCATTGGACAGAAAATTATCAAAGAAAAAGCAAAACTTGACCTTATAGCACAGCATCGCAATTATCGCATTGCAGCAAGTTCTCCAAAACTGTCTGCGAAAAAGACATTAAAATCTGCTGTTTCTGCATTTTCCAGAATTGTCACACTTAATGAAAAAGAGTCAGGTATGAATATCGAGAAAAATGATCTGAGAACCATTAGCAAAAACACCGCACATCCACTACCCAACTCATACTTTAGTTAGTCAATTGCACTAAGTGATGTTTTAAATCAAATTGATCCTATCCCCCTTTGCGTTTTGTTCATAAACCTTAATAGTCAAACTTGTCACAACAGTATGGTCGTCATCTGTACCAGTTCTCAGGTGAGCACTTTGGGCAATCATGGCCTTGTTAATTTATTTTTCACAAAAAAGCAGGTAGGAAAACTGGTTGTGAATATCGATGAATATAAAGTCCTTTGGCAATAGTTGGGGGGGGGGGGATTTAATGTTAGTGGTTAAGACCTGGAACAGTCTTGCTCGCAGTCATCAGATCTTGGCTTTGGTGCACTTAGACAGATTGCGTATTGTTCATTTACCTTAATTTTCAAACCTGTCACAACAGTATGGTCTTCATCTGTACCAGTTCTCCGGTGAGCTCTTGTTGTATGTTGCAGTACTATGTCGCGCCCGATACTAAAGGGCTGGGTCAATTTCAGCTTTTCGTGCATTTGTGCAGTTAAATTCTTTTAAAGTTTAATGAAAAACAACAGTGCTATGAGTCACAAATGTGTAAATTGCAATTTGCTTGCATCAAAAAGCAGGATTCTGAAACAATTGAAAGGATTCTGAAACTATTGAAATCACTAAATACTACATGCATTGAGTAAACAATATACCCATTAAAGATAGTTTTCTGTAAGGCCACAACAAATTGATCAGTTGTTCTACGGATTTTGTCCAAAAAAAATTGGAGCGAGCGAGCGAAATAAAAATATTTTTTTTCCATTTTCGATAAAATCGGAGGCGAGCGAAAAGCGCAAAATAAAAAAAAAATCCTATCATGCCCAAAGTGTTTAAAAATTACTCCCAAACGCCATCATAACTTGATATCTTGTCAATAATTTCTTCTTCATCTGCTCTGTTCCATAAATTTTTGTCAAAATCAATATATATGTAATAAACTAAGCAACTAATTTCTCCATTTCTTCTTTGACCATGTCCTGCAAAGGGTTTTGTGCAAGAAGTCTTCAATAGTGATTCTGCTATTAAATTAACGACCGGCAGTAAATACTAAATAGCCATATCTTAACTATAAGAAAGTAGACCTTATACAATTTAGGAATCACTAGTATAAGATCTGTATCTTTAAATGACACGACGAACAACTGGATGCCACCATTTTTTAAAACCGTAAACCAGGACTCACACTGGCTCTTATTTTTCTTGAGCCATTTTTTTTTATCGACTAGCAACATCGTTGCGTGTTTCCATGTCAGGGAATAGTTATATCTTACTGTTTTAATTGCTATAAAATTATACTTCACTGTGCTGTATTATATTAATTAATTATGGCATTAACAAAAGCATTAGTATACTTCGATTTTTATATTAACATTTTTCTTAATTGTTCATTGCAGTAAACTGGATAATTATTTTTTATTTAAACATACACTCTTAAACTATCTACAAGATGTTAACAAAATATATCCATAAATAAATTAAAATTAATAACTAACATAATGACTTGGCTTGCCCTGTTAAATGTACCTTAATATATAAAGGCTGAACAAAATGTACACCAAACAGATACGTTGAATTTATAAAATGGACATGTCAGAAACAACTTATATGTGTGGATATTAGAAGTAAGAAACCAAGGACAAACCGCTGGTCAAAACTGTCCGAAATGTAAACATACCCGATAATCAGTCCATTTGACATAATCCAGACATCCAATTTCACACATCCTTTATCAACAAGATAATCCTTTAATTAACTGTTAATTAACTGCTGATATTACGAGAGCTTGCTAGCAATCATCTTTAATTAGGCAATGAATGCTGACAAACAGCTCGTTGTGTTTTCACAAGTTTGATAAAACATGATAAGACAAATTGAAATACACATGGCAGCTATACGCAGACGACACTGTTATGCTAGCGGACACAGAATCCGCTTTACAGAACGCGTTAAATCTATATGAAGAATACTGTAATACTTGGAAATTGACAGTTAATATAGAAAAATCCAAAATTGTTATGTTTTCGAAAGGGAGACGACCGAACTATAACTTTCATTATAAAATGCAAAACCTAGAAATAGTTACTGAATACAAATACCTAGGTGTATATTTTAGTAGAAGCGGTTCATTCTATAAAAACAAATTACATATTGCTTCACAAGCCACAAAGGCTATGTTTAGTTTACTAAGAAATTCAAATCGCCTTAATCTCCCGATTGATCTTCAAATAGATCTTTTTAACAAAACCATCAAACCTATTTTGCTCTACGGTAGCGACATATGGGGTCCAGGAAATTTAGATATTATAGAACGAGTGCAACTAAAATACCTGAAATATGTTCTTAAGTTAAAAAAATCAACGCCTAACTATATGGTTTACGGCGAATCTGGGACAAAACCGATCGTTTTAAATATAGAAATGAAAATGATAACATTCTGGTCAAAAATCATCAACAACTTTAACGCGAATAGATTGTCCGCAAATATTTATAAGTATGTCATTTCCCAACTTCCAAACGATAATACATTAGCCAAAAAATTCCCATGGTTTGCAAAACTTAAACAAATCATTATTAAATGTGGTTTGATGAATGTCTGGGACACACAGGAAGAACTTAATGATAAATGGCTTAAACTCACAATAAAACAAAAACTCGAAGATGTTTTTCTTACTGAATGGTATTCTCTAGTCGAAAACTCTTCCAGCGGCTCATTTTATAAATTAATAAAGCCTGTTTTCGGACTTGAACACTACCTGACTAAGCTACCAAAATCCCTTTTGCACTATTTGGCAAAATTCCGGACAAGAAATCACAGATTACCTATTGAAGTCGGAAATTGGAACGGCACCCCGCTCAACGAAAGGCACTGTAACTTTTGCGAAAATAATCTTGGTGACGAATACCATTACCTGCTCGAATGTCGCCAATTTGTCGAGGAGCGCCGTGCATACCTAAAACACTACTACTACACACATCCAAATATATTAAAACTAAACGAACTCTTCCAGACAAAAAATACCATAGAGCTTATAAAACTTAGTAAATTTATAAAACACATTTTAATAAACACCGGACTATAACACGTGACATTATTATATTAAAAGCTAGACAAAAATATACCGCACGTTTAGCATATGAATTTGTCATAGAAATATTGGTTATATATTTTATGTGTTGAGATTACAAAATGTTGCTAATTGCAATTATTATTTACAAATTTTTATACATGTCTGCTATGTATGCTTTCATAAATTGTCATACTTGCTACATCAAAGTGTATGTACGTATGACTCTCCTTGTGACTAACATGCACTGCTAACATCTCAACCGCTTATTCTTCAGTAACTGATAATTTATAGAGAGCCTCTTATTGTAAATATCTTTGTAAGACCTCAATTTGTTCATGTTTTGCATGAAATAGAGCGAATAAATGTGAAATGAATGAATGTGCCAGACTGGCTGTTGGCGATTAAAGGTCTGGGTCTTAAATTGTGTGCTCTGGACATTAACCAGTCGCAGCAAAGTGCCTTATTCACGTCTATATCAGTACCAATTGCTTGTTATGATTTGGGTACACCACGAAGACTGCGTTTAACGTAAAATAAGACTCATTAATGAAAACTTCATTTAAAAAAATCGGATGCGGGGCAAACTTGTAGGTGCGGGCGCAAAATAAAAATATTTTTCTTCCGATTTACGATTTTAAGGTGCGGCAAATCCGACGAACATCTGATCAATTTGTTGTGGCCTAAAGAATCAAAGCTTTTGGATTTGAAGTTATTTGATTGACATCTGATATGACTTCTGCTCGATGCATTTAAAGTGGTTTCTATCTCTTAAATATCTGATCCTTTCAAACGCGTGTCTAGCATTGAATCTGCATGCACACAACAACTGTTGCTTGTGTGTTATGCTGTGTAAGATTGCCTTTTGTACATTACCATATATTGGTACAGCAATGAGCCATTGTCAATTGGACATCTACCTCGGATGCTAACCATTATGGAAAATACATTTGTGCAGTCGGCTTGAGAAACCGTACACTGTTGCAAGAAAAGAAACGTGCGAAAATATAATTGTCTATGATCACTGGTGAATTAAAATCGATATTCTATCGAAACCAATAAATATTCTCTGTATCTTGAATGGCTTGTTCACACTCATCACAGTAATAAATAAGTTGGATGTTGTCCAGCAAATTCCGAACTACTGACAATTTTCATGGCTTGAACAGGTATACTACATGCAGCATGACATTGGACTGACATCAACAGCCAAACCATTGCTAGTCTCAATATACGCTGTTTATAAACCTTGCTATATATATTAGGCGTATTGTGGGAAAATAGGTTTTAATCCATGTGCGTAAAGTGTTGTCCCGTCAGCACAGTCTAATCCCGGATAACAATACGCCTACAGTGGATTTATGTTTCGAAGAGACTTCATTGAAACAGAAAATACCATAAAAGTGGAAAGTGCCATCCTGGATAAGCCTGTGCGAACTGCACAGGCTCATCTGGGAGGACACTTAACGCACACTCATTAAGTCAGGTTTTTCCAAGATGGGTCTAAATTGGGGACATTTTCTAGATTGTCTAAAATGTCAAGTATTGCAAATACTATGTTTCCACACATATCGGATATCTGTTTATTATCCACAAAACAATGACGCAACAAATATAATTTCAAATAAATTTTATTTTACACCAATTAAATAATCTTTGAGACATAAACAACCAGCATACACAACATAACAAATAATTGAGGCATGTGTCGTAGGAAAACTGGGCTAAATGCATGTGCGTAAAGTGTCATCCCGGATTATCAGTCCGCACAGGTTAATCCGGGACGACACTTTCCGCCTACATTGGATATATGTTTAGAAGAGACTTCCTTAAAACAGAAAAGACCATAAAAGCGGAAAGTGTCATCCTGGATTAGCCTGTGCGGACTGCACAGGCTAATCCAGGACGACACTTTGCACATGCATTTAGTCTGGTTTTCCCACGACACGTCTCAATTATTTTATATTCTTATAAATATTACTAATGACATAACCTTTTCACTCTTTCCCTTTAATGGATTGCACATGGCCCGAAAGCATGTACTTAAATATTAATGAATAATCGTTTAAGAACACCAGTTATGACATTACAAGGCAGTTAGACTGACGTGAACAGACGTTAAAAGTTATATATTGCTCCGATTTTATAACTTAAGAAACCAATGTGTGAAAAAAACGTGCATTAAGTAAATGGTCTGAAATTTAGATGTACATTTTTTCTGAATCGGAAAGAAAACAAACAAGAGCTGTTGGAGGACAGCGAGCTCGACTATTCGAAGTATTTCAGTTGGTACGTATTTTGGATAGTGAATGGGGCATACATTTGTTAAAATACAAAACTTTTAAGTGAAGCCTTGTATAGTTCATAAATTTTTGGAACAAAAACTTTAACAACAAAGTCTATGTAAAAAGTGGGCTAACTCTGTCAAAAAACAAAACAGTTATGGGTAATGTTGCCCCTATACTAGAGTTGATGACAAAGGTTAGTTTCAAGTGAAAAACGTATGTAGTTTTGAAGTTACACAACTTTTGAATATAAACTTTAACCAGAAAATCTGTGTGAAAAAGAGGCATAACTCTGTCAAAATACAAAATAGAGTTTTGGGGAATGTTCACCCTGATACTGGAGTTGATGACAAAGGTATATTCCAAGTTTCAAGTGAATAGCTTTTGTAGTATGGAAGTTACAAAACTTGTGAATATAAACTAACCAGAAAATCTATGTGAAAACGGGGCATAATTCTGTCAAAATACAAAACAGTGCTATAGGGAATGTTGCCCTTGATACTGGAGTTGATGACAAAGGTTAGTTCCAAGTTTCAAGTGAATAACTTATGTAGTCTTGAAGTTACAAAACTGTTGAATACAAACTTTAACCAGAAGATCTAAGTGAAAAAGGGGCATAACTCTGTCAAAATACAAAATAGAGTTATGTGTAATGTTGCCCCTGATCTAGAGTTGATGACAAAGGTTAGAGTTTCAAGTGAATAACTTATGTAGTTTTGAAGTTACACAACTTTTGAATATAAACTTGAACCAGAAAATCTATGTGAAAAAGGGGCATAACTCTGTCAAAATACAAAATAGTTATGGGGAATGTTCACCCTGATACTAAAGTTGATGACAAAGGTTAGTTACAAGTTTCAAGTGAATAGCTTTTGTAGTATTGGAGTTACACAACTTTTGAATATAAACTAACCAGAAAATCTATGTGAAAAAGGGGCATAACTCTGTCAAAATACAAAGCAGTGTTATAGGGAATGTTGCCCTTGATACGGGAGTTGATGACAAAGATTAGTTCCAAGTTTCAAGTGAATAACTTGTGTAGTCTTTAAGTTACAAAACTTTTGATTATAAACTTTAACCAGAAAATCTAAGTGAAAAAAGGCATAACTCTGTCAAAATACATAACAGAGTTATGGGGAATGTTGCCCCTGACACTGGAGTTGATGACAAAGGTATATTCCAAGTTTCAAGTGAATAACTTGTTTTGAAGTTACAAGACTTTTGAATAAAAACTTGCACCAAATTTAGACGCGGATGCTGACGCCGGGGGAAGTAGGAAATTTCACCTATTCTTTGAATAGTCGAGCTAAAAATAATATGCACTCATTATTTTAGACATTTTAGGTTAAGACAAATCTTTATTTATTATTTATAATATATTATTATTCATAGGATTCTGATGTTTTGTTCAAATACTTGTACTTTGCATGTATTTTGTGCAATACTTTCTGACAGTAAAAAAAAAGAAACAATTCATATTTGGTACAATTTCTGTCCCCTTACATGCAAGCAAAATTTTCTTTGAAAACATAAGCACATTGCCAAATTAAATAATGGAATGTTTTCAAATTCATGTGTATATAAGGGAATAGTTATAATAAACTCGCACAAAATGTAACATTATTTTTACTTGAATGTACCAGGAGTGTTAAAACTTACATTCGTTTTTTATATATGAGGCGCGTCGTGGAAAAACCGGACTTAATGCATGTGCGTAAAGTTTGTCCTGGATTAGCCAGTGCAGTCCGCACAGGCTAATCCGGGATGGCACTTTCCGCTTTTATGGTATTTTCTGTTTCAAGGAAGTCTCTTCTAAACATAAATCCACTGTAGGCAGAAAGTGCCGTCCTGGATTGCCTGTGAGGACTGCACAGGCTAATCTGGGACGACACTTTACGTACATGCATTAAGTCCGGTTTTCCCATGACGCGCCTCATATGTACTTCAACTGAATAAATACAAACTTAATTATAGTTCAAAGTATCAAAAATATCCTGTCAAACACAGAATTTCTGCATGTTGCCAAGGAGTAACAACAATGCTTAACATATCAACATCTGTCTTTGGGTGGGTTAAACAACAAATACAGACAAGTTAAAAAAAACATAACACATTAATGCTCAATATGAAATGTGTCACTTACAGTGTCTCTAAAATACATTTTCCATATAAACCATTATTTATATATGCAAGGTGGGTCCTAAGGAATTAAATCGGTATACAATTACATTTCTTATTTTCGAAAACACCTCGTTTTCGAATAATTTCATAATTGTAATAGTTGCTGCAGGGCTTTTATTAACATTTGAAATCTGGCAGTTTCAACTTCCTAGCCTCTGATTTTGGTAGTTTTGCTCATAATATTTGAAGTTTTGACAGCACTGCGCGACATAAGTCATTTCAGAAATGTAATTAAGTATAAAAATCAAGGTTTAAGATCATTTCTTTTTCATCAGGTGTTGACAATATGCCAATTTATTCAGTTAAAGAGGTATACATTGAGATGAATCACTTAAATTTTTCTTCTAACTTGTTCATCCTTACATGATGAAACTTCCATGGCTGCAATTTTGGAAGTCCTGAAACTTCTATGGCTGCAATTTTGGAAGTCCTGTGACAAAAACTGGCAGTAAGTTACTCCTAAACTTCCCGTAATGCAAGCCCTGGCTATTGGATATTTAGACTACTGGTAGGATGAACACAGTACATGCTAGCCCTCATCTGTCACTTTCAGAGTCTTTTTTTAATGAGTTTCTCCAGCTTGCGTATCCGACTGAACTCCGGCTCAGGAGTTGAGGCTGCCATGCTTGCCTGACCAGGCGAGAATGTTTCTGAGTTATGGCGGCCGATTGCCATGGATACAGGCATGTGGGCTCGGTACATGTCCACCAGTGAACTAATCTCACTTCTCTTTAGACCCTTCAAAGAAAGAAACATTCACCATTGTTGTAAACATGTAAAGGGTGTGCATACACTTCTTTACAGAGGAACTATAGTTTTGGTTGGAACAACAAACTCAAGCAAAACAAAACAACAACAATTAAAATAATGTCTTACAAAATATATGTGGTGTGTCATGGAAAAACAGCACAGTACAGGCTAATCCGGGATGACACTTCGCCTACAGTGGATTTATGTTAAGAGCAGACTTACTTGAAACAGAAAATACCATAAAAGCAGAAAGTGTTGTCCACACAGGCTAATCTGGGACGACACTATGCATATGCATTAAGAACAGTTTTCGCATGACACGCCTCATATGTTTATTAGACAGATAGATATTTATTCAATATCACACCTCCAACAAATTTCCAACACTTCCATTGGCTAAAAGAGGTCACGTGACTGCCCCATATTTTCCCATACGGGGCATCTCCAGAAAATATTAGGTCAGTTAAAAAAAATCAAAATGGCCGTCTGTCGATTAGAATGGTTTTCTTTGGCAATTTTGTGTTAACTTTAACTTAACAAGTTGGCAAATGTCAATACTGACTACATTAATGTATAAGAGGGGAGTAACTGATAAAAGATCTGGTTCATATATACTTACTGTTGTTTGACCTAAGCTTCCTTGCCGTTTAATTGTCACTGGACTTATTTGATTTGTTTATGTTTTGTCGTTTGGTCAAAATGTCGCTGTCAAAATGATTGGCAGATACTTCAAATAAAGAAATTGAGAGGAAGAGGCTAAAACTCCACTCAGAAAATACTTTAAAGTCTAAAGAAAATATTGGGTCTGTAAAAAAAAAAAAGTTTAAATTCTGCTTTATCATCTTACTTACTTTAAAAACTTACTAAAAGGTTTTCGGTGTGATATAAACGATACAGGGTGAATTGCTGCCCCATATGGGAAAATACAGGGCAGTCGGGTGATTCATACTGGGCGCCACTCAATTTGAATCTCCTGACTGCCCGGTATTTTTCCATACGGGGCAGCAACTCACCCTGTATCTTATAATACGCCATTTATATGGCACATGAGGACAACATTCGTACAAATTTACCTTAACATGAAACTTATAATAAATCTGGAGAGACAAAATAATAACTGACAACCAACTCTAAACCATGCATTAATACAGTATATTCAAGAACATTTTTTTCAGAACAGTTTAAACCATAATCTAAAATGATACTTGCTAATTTTTCTATAGACAAAGAACAAAATCATTATTTTTAATTTACCCAATAAACAATGCAAAAGTAGTCCCAATTCTGAGTGGAGCATAGTAAAAAGTAGTTCTCATTACAATTGCAAAAATACATGTCAAATCATGTTAGAATGAAACTAATTTTCGTATTATCGTTGTTTATTGGCCAATAAACAACTCTTTGTCATTCTGATGTGTGGCTATTAAACCACTCGGGCTATTGCCCTTGTGGTTTAATTCCTACGCATCAGAACTCCAAATCGTTGTTTAGTGGCTGATCAACAACAATAAATCAAAAATTATTTCTTAAACAAAGCACACCTTCATTTCTAGAACCTTCTGGAACTCTCCGATGTCTGGGGAGTCACTGAGCAGACGCAGGTAGTTGTCTATGAACACCTTGGCGGGCTCATGGTGTGACATCATCACCTGAGGACCAATCAAACAGCCTTGTTGTGTATAACAATGATATGCTCAACTAATATGGTACATACTGCAGTACAGTGACAACATGTTTCATGATACTTAATGCTTTATTGATCATATAAATAATAATCATTCTGCTTGATTTTGTATACAGATAAGCAGTCATCAACAGGTACTATTGTCACACATCTTTAGAATTTTTTTTTAAATTTGTACAACACTTCTTTTCAACTCAAACTTGCTGTGATAATTGATGATGAATGTATTTCAACACATAGTATCAGTCACAAAAATATTACAACAGCTGTCAAAGGACAGCGCGCTTGATTATTCGAAGTATTTCAGTATGTACATATTTCAGAAAGTGGAAGGGGCATACATTTGTTGAATTATTAAGCTGAGTTATGGCAATTATTTCATCAATTTATTCCAAGTTTCAAGTGAATACCTTAATATGTAGTAAAGAAAATACAAGACTTAGGAACAAATCTGAAATCCCCAAAATCTATGAGAAAAGCGGGCCTACGTCCATCAAAATACAGCACCTAGTTGTAACGATTGTTGCAACTGGTGCTGGAGATAATTACAATGATGTATTGCAAGTTTTAAGTTAATACCTTATGTAGTTCAGAAATTTTCAGACTTGAATAAACAGTTTACACTGAAAACCATGTGAAAGGTTGGATAACTAAAAATATAAAACAGGGTTATGTGGATTGTGGCACCTGATGATGTAGTTGATGACAAAGGAATATTCCAAGCTTTTATTGAATAACCTTTGAAGTTTTGAAGTTATCAAATTTTTGAATAAAAACTTAAAAGATAAATCTATGTGCAAAAGGGTCATAAGAGCAAAAGGGAACGTTGCACCTGATGCTGGAGTTGATGGCAAAGGTATATTTCAAGTTTCAAGTGAATAACCTGTTTAGTTTAGAATTTACAAGACATTTGAATATAAACTTTAACCCCCAAAAATGTGAAAAAGAGGCATTACTCTGTTAAATACAAAACTGAGTAATCAGGAATGTTGCACTTGATGTTGGAGCTGATGACAAAGTTATATTAAAAGTTCGAAGTGAACAACTAATGTATTACAAGACCTTTGAATATAAACTTTAACCAGAAAATCTATGTGAAAAAGGGACATAGCTCTGTCAAAATACAAAACTGAGTTATGGGGAATGTTGCACCTGAAGATGGAGTTTATGACAAAGAAATATTTAAAGTTTCAAGTGAATAACTTCAGTAGTTTTGAAGTTACAAGAGTTTTGAATGTAAACTTTAACCAAGATCAGACGCAAACTCTCACACCGGGGGTAGTAGGAAAGCTCACCTATTCTAAGAATAGTCTAGCACAAAATACTGGTACCACTGCACAAACATACCTTCAAAAGCATTTCAGCTTTGGTCATTCCCTTCTGTACAATTTTGGTGTAACTGTAAAAACATTACGAGGAATTACAAAGTGTAACTGTAAAAACAGTTAAACAAAAACTTACAACATCTATTCCATGAAATTACATGTGCTTTGCCAACAGGCAGTTATGGATGTTAATATATGCTACGTTTATCTTGATATATAACATGCACCTTTACTTAACCTGTTCACATATTGCTGAATTAAAAATTTTTCAACTTTGTCAACAATTCCAAAAATAAAATGTGTATACACGGGGGCAAAATAACACTACGCACCTAGAAATAAACTGTAAAAACCGTTTCGTTTATGAGTAATCATCAGTTGAAAATTGATAAAATTATAAAGCGTTTGTAACGCTTAACGATGGAATAATTTGGACTGTTTCTGTTGTTTTCGTTGAAACTGCTGACATCACGTGGAACACTTACATAAAGTAAATAATGCAGGATGAAATATACAAGTCGGAATGGCCCAGTGGTTAAGACATAAGCTTTTTAATCCGGAGGTCCCGGGTTCGAACCCCAGTGAGACCAATATTTTTTTATTTCTTTTTTTCTATTTACTTTTCTTGTTATTAAACTTGAGCTGTTTAATTCTGATGCTTAAATCTGTTAAGTTACGATATTTAATGGCATACTTCAAAACATGCTTACGTCTGTGAACAAGTCCCTTTACTACCTGACATACAAGAAGTGCACTCAGTCTTGGAAATAAATGTTTCCCACTTGACAGAAGTGTGAGACACGTAAGTTAAACAGTTTACCTGTCCGCCCGAAAAGCAGGTGCACAAAGGATGACATCAAAACATGCATTTATAAAATATATGAGGCGCGTCGTGGGAAAACCAGACTTAATGCATGTGCTTAAATTGTCGTCCCGGTTTAGCCTGTGCAGTTCACACAGACTAATCCAGGACGGCACTTTCTGCCTACAGTGGATTTATGTTTAGAAAGACTTCCTTGAAACAGAAAATACCATAAAAGCGGAAAGTGCCGTCTCGGATTAGCCTGTGCGGACTGCACATGCTAATCCGGGATGGCACTTTACGCACATGCATTAAGTCCGGTTTCCAACGATGCGCCTCATATAATAAAAAATATAATAATGAAATTTTGTTTTAAATTTATCATAATCACATTGTTTTTGTTCCAAATGACTACATTAACATAAGAACTATCATTCACACTGATCAGGCAATCCCTAGATGCTTTTGTCTTCATATGGGGCAAGTTCAAAGTAGATTCTGGCAAGATGAAATTTTATGGCTGATGCCCAAATGGCATGTCCTACAGAATAATTATTGTAAAGAGTGGGCAATTACCTGGCTGGAGCCTTCCTTGATACGCTGGAGCCCAGGGATGGTAGGTCTAACAGAATTGTCTTCAGAGAGTGGGTGTCCAACAGCAACTGTGAACACACAGTTACTTTCAAACATCTCACAACAGCAAATGCTAATGTGATCTTTTTGTAAGTAATGAATTTTTAATTATTTAAAGCTAATTACAATGTGATCTTGAGCAAATTTTTAGACGTACCTGTTCAGCCGCTACCGGAGTAACAGATTTGCATTTGTACAAACTGCCGATAAATTTTGGAATGAAGACACTGAAAGAACAAAACATGAAAATTTCTTGATGCTAGTAATTCACAACAATTTTATTCATAACTTTGCAAACTGTACTTAATAAGACCATTAATATATCAATTTTGATACAGAACTGTGTGAAGTTATAAGAAATTAATATGGCAAACTTGACACAGAACTGTGTGAAGTTACAAGACACTTACTTGGCAAACTTGGTACAGAACTGTGTGAAGTTACAATACACTTACTTGGCAAACTTGATAAAGAACTGTGTGAAGTTACAAGACACTTACTTGGCAAACTTGATACAGAAAAGTGTGAAGTTACAAGACACTTACTTGGCAAACTTGACACAGAACTGTGTGAAGTTACAAGACACTTACTTTGCAAACTTGAAACAGAACTGAGTTAAGTTACAAGACACTTACTTGGCAAACTTGACACAGAACTGTGTGAAGTAACAAGACACTTACTTGGCAAACTTGATACAGAACTGTGTGAAGTTACAAGACACTTACTTAGCAAACTTGACACAGAACTGTGTAGTTACATGACACTTACTTGGCAAACTTGATACAGGACTGTGTGAAGTTACAAGACACTTACTTCGCAAACTTGACACAGAACTGTGTGAAGTTACAAGACACTTACTTGGCAAACTTGATACAGAACTGTGTGAAGTAAGAAGACATGTAACCAGTCACAATTTCATCATTTCATTGTTATCTCCCTTGTTCTTCTATAGTTGTTTTAACCCTATATTGTGTTCAGTTTCTTTCCTTTAATTGTTTCTCTTTGGGGTTAGAGCCTTCCCGCCTGTGCAGGAGGTTTTCATGATTTGAAGAGAGAGGACGTGTTTTTATTGAATCCAAGTCTATAAGTTGTTTTGAAGTGGTATTAACATCACAGAGTGACAGAGTGAGTTTGAGAAAGAACAACCATTCCTTAAATGGTAAGCTAAAACAAACGAATTATTATATGCCATTTTTGTATCAGTCATAATATGTTTTTTAAACCAGTGTCATTTATATTGTTTTACTGTTATCTATGTAAGCCACTAGATGACGGACTTGCGTTTTATATAATGTTTATTATTTATGATATAAATAGGTTGATATGAATGTACCTATTATATTATTATGTATTTATGAGTTATGATGTTAACTGGTATATTTAGTAAAATATGTTTATTGTTCATTTCAGGTTGTTAAACAGATTTAAACAACTCTACATAGCTTTAAACTAAATGAATATATATATAGCACTAATTAAATAAAGACAAATTAACTTACAAGTGACTTGTTTTAACTCCAGCAGTTTATTCGAAGAACCCACAGCACTTGTGGAACTATAATATTTCAATTTTACTTATAAAAGAACCACAGTGTTACAAATGGCACCCAACGTGGGACCAGTTTTATTTTAATTGCAGACATTTTAAGTGCTATATATCAGTGCATATTGTGACAACTGTTTTGTCATATAATACATCATGTAATCAACTCAACAAGGGTGTCGATTTTCGGCTGAGGGGGGAAGCAGTATCGTTGCTAGCCTGCCAGGTATTTTATCACCGGATTTGGCCAACCGGCCATCGTGGAATCTCAACCGTTTTGGCGTGTCGTTGCATCTACGGGTGTGGCCAACCGGCCATGGTTAAGTCGCTGGCTGTGCTGTAAGTTCATCCGAACTTGGGAAGCGAACATTTTGTGGGTACTGTGCTCACATTTCAACTTTCCAATACTGTCTTCTAGATCATCACATCGGACCATCGAAGAACCTTAGGACTAATTTTTTTAATTTGTGAACAGTGAGAACATTGGTGCATCTAGTGGCAATTAAAAAAAAAAAAAAAAAAAAAAAAAAGGGATGTGTCCTGTTCAACTGAGCGTGAGTACAATTTTGGTATGAAAGATTCACTGGCATGATAAATTAATAGTAATCGGTTGAGGTTTATCTCTCTTTTAAGTTTACATCACTAACTTTGCATTTGCACGCTATGATTCATTGGAAATGCTGCTATTCCTATTCTTTTTTTAAAATGCAAATTTATTTCAATTAAGGCTCTGGGCAATCATGAGGTACCTTTAAGTTGTCATTTGGAATAGTTTTCCATGAAAATTGGTTTATTCCAGTTCAGCAGTGGTTTGACCCAGTGTTGACCTTTGTCAAGATTTTTCAGTGGACAATTTGGTGGATACTTTTAGTGTTCAGTGACATCACAGGGTTGTCCCACAGTTCATTGGTTGACCTTATCAATGACCTTTAATGACCGTTCACTGTGTTGTAGTAGCATTGCCTTATATGGAAGAAGTAGTAAATTCCAATGTAGTGTAGTATAGAGTACATGAAAGCAATGAATGGTAGTTAATAGATTGGTGAAAAGTGTTTATCTTGCCAAGGTATTGCATTACAGTTGGATAAATAAGGTAAGTGATTGTGGATATTTTATTTAGCAATTAATTTAAAATAGTCGGTGATCTTGTTGAATCCCAACAACAACAACAGTTAACAGCAATAACATCGGCAGCATTAACCACAATAACAACAACAACAGTTAACAACAATAACGGCAACAACAAACAACAACAAGGTTGATCAACAACAACAACATGAATCAACAACAACAACAATTAACAACAATAAACCACAACATAAGAACAAAATAATTTATTCTATTTAATTCCGGTTATTCAAGTCTGAGTTGATTTGAATTTGATCTTAAATAATTGCATTTTATCTTGATAGTTATTTAAATGTTTGAACTTGGACTTTTGAAATGACTTGGCATTCATGTTGCTGGAAGGGAATTTGCATGTTGAAGGGACATAGTTATTTGTGTTTGATTTGAATCGTATGCTTGTATTGGGAAAGTGTGTATTTTAGCGAACAATATTGGAATACATTTTTGTGATGACGTCTTTGTGTGTTGGATATTACGCAGTGAAATTAACTTCAGCGCCAAGTCTATAGACAACAGATGTGCTAATTATCATTGGATATTTGTGGACATTTGTGAAAAGAAAATATGTAACATGTTCAACATTTGTGATTAGTGTATGTTTATGAACAATTAAAAGTGATTACTTAAGTGACAATTGGTGACATTTGTGTTGGAACACTTGAAGTGAACATTATACTGTGAAAGTGCTTATTTAATTGTAGTGTTTATTGTGACAATTTTTAAAATTGACAATGTTTGATATTGAAAAGGGATTTTTATTTTTTGTTTGAAGTTATTTGTGTACATTGATATTTATAATGGAGGATTTCAAGTCGAATGAAGCCTCAGGTGGTGTGCAAGTAACTGATGCACAATTGAAGTTATTAAAAGCGTTTGAAGAACTCCATGTTGGAGCAGACATACAGTCAGCAGCTGACTTTATGCACGGGTACAGTGATGTAAAGCCAAAATCAACAGTTAAGAAGGTTTCACTAGACCACATGCAAAATGGAAGTGAATTTGTAAACCAAAGCAATGTTCACTTGGCACCATTGCCATCGTTTCATTACCCTAAATTACAGAATTTTAGTGGTGAACAAGCCAAAGGAGAAACATCATGGCAATGTTTCAAATTTGAAATTGAATCGTTACTGGCTGAGGGCTTGTTTAGTCAAGAACAGATCTTACATGGTGTTAGGAGAGCTGCAAAAGGTAATGCAGCAGAGTGCATTAGGAGGTTAGGTGTTGGGGTAAGTATGCAGCAAGTCATGGCAAAACTAGATTCTATATATGGAAATATTGAAACAAAGGAAATAATTATGAGAAGTTTGTACAATTGCACACAAAAACCCAATGAATCAGTGTCTTCTTTGGCATCACGAATTGAAGATCTTTTCGACAGAGCAGTCACTGTAGGAGGTGTGAAGAAAAATGATAACGAGATTTTGAAAGGTATTTTGTATCAGGGCTTGCGAAAAGAACTGAAACATATGGCTGCATATAAACATGAAACCGTAAGCAACTATGATACTTTTAAAATCGAATTAAGGAAACTTGAATTAGATTTGAAAAAGAGGACAAAGATGAGGAATCGAAACCTTGCAAACCAGTTGTCTCTACGGGAACATCTGAAATGAACAAACCTGTTGGCACATCAGGAACATCGGAACTGAGTGAAATTAAGAATCTCTTACATAAGTCAAATGAAAGAATTGATAAACTAGAAAATGAAAAACAAACCGGTAGATATGGAACTTATCAATATCAGCCATACACTAGTAGGGGTGACAGGAGGGGACGTTTTCCTCCAAATCGGGAACAAAGGCGTGGATTTCGAGGCCAGATGGGTAGAAATTTTAGACCCTCTAGGCCAGCATCAAGTTTTACATTTGCCAGAATGTGTTACAAGTGTGGCCAGACTGGACATTTTCAGGGTGAGTGCCCAAACTAGATTGTGCTCCAGTTAGGGGATCGAACCTGAGCACGAAATCTGTTAAAGATCCCAATTTAGTGGGTGATGTCAGCGAGGTAAGTATTCAATTAAACAACATCAGTACCAGAGCGTTGTTAGACACTGGATCTTGCGTAAGTATAATTTCTGAAAGTTTTTACAATAATAATTTTAAAGACATTAACTTGGAACCATTAACTGAATTGTTGAATATTGAATGTGCAGACGGTAAAAATTTACCATATTTGGGTTTTATTGGACTCGAGGTCAAGATCAGTGAAGGACTTGATAGTTCGAAACCCAGTTGTTGTTTGTTTTTAGTGTCACCAGACACCAAATACTCTTCAAAGGTACCAGTAATTCTGGGAACAAATATTTTAAACAGATTACTGGCAGAGTGCCGTGACAAATTTGGTGAACAGTTTTTACAGAAAGCAAAGTTACATACACCATGGTACTTGAGCTTTAGAGCTATTTCATTAAGAGAAAAGTCTTTGAAAAGAAATAAGGGTAGAATTGCAATAGTCAGAAGTATGAATAAAGATACTGTGTTGTTGAAACCAAATGAAGTGAGAAGTTTTAAATGTTACACGGATAAACCAATTGCTTATCCGGGTTCAAATGTCATGACTGTGCCTTGTGTTGATGCACATATTCCAGAGTTTATAGATGTTACACCGGCTGTGAGTACTTATGAATTTGGGAAATTTAATGAAATATATGTTACATTGTCAAATGTGACAACAAACACAGTTGCTATTCAACCCAAAGCAGTATTATGTGAATTGCAACCAGTTACCATAGCAAGAGGAATGATGAATGAACAAGAAAATGAATTGGATCAGAAAAGAAAAGAGATTGTGGACAATATTATCATTGAAAATAATGACTTACTAACACCAGAACAAATTTGTGAAGTTAAGACTCTATTGTTTAAACATAGAGACATTTTTTCTCTATGTGATACAGACATTGGTCAATGTTCTGAAGTAAAACACAGAATTGATTTGTCAAATGACACACCTTTTAAATTGCGTCATAGGCGTATACCGCCTGGCATGGTGGATGAAGTGCGTGAGCACTTAGAACAGTTACACTCTTGTGGTGTAATAAGACCTTCAAAGGCACCATTTGCTTCACCAATTGTTTTAGTGAGAAAACGCACAGGAAAATTAAGAATGTGTGTCGATTATAGAACTTTAAATGAAAGAACAATAAAAGATTCTTATGCTTTGCCAAGACTTGAGGAGGTATTTGATTGTTTACATGGAGCTCAATATTTTACTACATTGGACATGAAATCGGGTTATCATCAGATTGAAATTGAAGAATCACATAAACAAAGAACAGCATTTACTTTAGGACCTTTTGGACTTTGGGAATTTAACAAAATGGCTTTTGGATTAACAAATTCCCCTGCTACTTATCAAAGAGCAATGACTGAATGCCTTGGTGAATTAAATATGAAAATTTGTGTTGTATTTATTGACGACATAATTATTTTTAGCAAGAATTACCAGGAGCATCTTGATAACATCGAATAGGTTTTTGAACGACTTAAATCATGGAATTTGAAACTTGCACCGGAAAAGTGTAAATTTTTTAGAAAACGTTTCATTTTTAGGCCATGTTGTGGGCAGTGATGGTGTTAAAACAGACCCAGAAAAAATAGATAAAGTTAAAAACTGGCCTACACCTTCAAATCCTGATGAGCTTAGAAGTTTTCTGGCATTTGCTGGATATTACCGTAGATTTGTCAAGGATTTTAGTAAATTGACCCGTTGCCTGGCTGATTTGTTGCCACCCACTAACAGCAAGAAAGGTAAATGGAAGTCTTCAACAGAATGGAAATGGGGTGATGAACAACAGAAGTGTTTTGAACAATTGAAACAAATGTTAACTTCACCTCCTGTGCTAGCTTATCCAAATTTTACTATTCCATTTGAGCTGCATACTGACGCTTCTACAAAAGGTTTGGGTGCTGTGTTGTACCAGCAACAAGATGGTTTTAAACGCGTAATTTCTTACGCCAGTCGATCACTCTCAAAGTCTGAGAAAAACTATTCTGCTTTTAAATTAGAGTTTTTAGCTCTCAAATGGGCAGTAACCGAAAAGTTTTCGGATTACTTAACCAATTGTCATTTTCAGGTTTTAACGGATAATAACCCGTTAACATATATTCTTTCAACGGCAAAATTAGATGCCACAGGGCAACGTTGGGTCTCAGCGCTTAGTCCATATTCTTTTGACATTAAATACCGAAGTGGTATTAATAACAAGGATGCAGACGGGATGAGTAGATATCCCCATGAAAAAGTCAATGATGACTATATGAATATTGACAGTGATACTGTTAGAGCCATTTGTACATGTATGACAACACCATTTGCTGAAACTTTGCCTTCTTTTAATTTGAACATTGTTGATGTCACTGAGGAGATTGGAAAGCCTATGGCACAGATTGAACTGAGAGAAATCAGAAAGCAACAAAGACTAGATATTTTAATTGATAAATGGAGAATTGCTACTATAGATAAAGTTGTTCCCCAATCTTATTTTAAAGAAGATCCTACTATGAGGAAACAGTTCAATAATTTTGTTATTAAAAGAGGAATTTTATTCAGACAAATAAAGGACAATGATGAAACAATTGAACAGCTTGTATTACCCAGAGTGTATCGAGAGCCAGTTCTCGAAGGTTTACATAATGCTGTTGGTCATCCTGGCCGTGACAGAACAATGCGTTTGTTACATGAAAGGTTTTATTGGCCTGGATGTCAAAAGATGTTGACAACTGGATATCTAACTGTGAGAGATGTTTACACAGGAAAAGTTCTGTAAATTCTAGAGCACCTTTGGTAAGTGTCAACACGACCTACCCGTTGGAACTAGTTTGTATGGATTTCTTGAGTTTAGAACCTTGTAAAGGTGGATATTCAAACATACTTGTGATCACTGATCATTTTTCCAAATTTGCAATGGCTATACCAGCAAAGAACCAAACTGCAAAAACCACAGCAGAAGTTTTTTACAATAATTTCATACTGAACTATGGCATTCCTACTAGACTTCATAGTGACCAAGGAGCCAATTTTGAGTCAGAAATTATAAAAGAATTGTGTAATCTTACACACATGAAAAAGTCTCACACTTCAGTCTATCATCCTCAGGGAAATGCAGGCCCGGAGCGTTTTAATAGACCTTTGTTGGATATGCTGGGAACTCTTTAAAATTCACAGAAACAAGATTGGAAAAAATATGTTAATTCGTTGGTGTATGCGTACAACTGCACACCACACGAGTGTACTAAATTTGCACCCTTTGAACTTATGTTTGGTCGGAAACCAAAACTTTTGATTGATTCTGTCTTCGAAAAAGCAAATCCAGACTCTGTGAACAGAAATCTACCGGAATATATTGAAGATTTGAAGGAGAGAATGATTAAGACAAAAGAAATAGTATCCAAACATGTAGAGAAAGCCAAAAGTAAACAGAAACAATTTTATGACATTAAAGCTAGAGCTGCAAAGATTGAAATTGGAGACAAAGTTTTGGTTAGAATTCTAGCATTTAAAGGGAAACACAAGATTGCTGATAAGTTCGAAGAAGGAACATATACAGTTATTGACCAGGTGAATAAAAATGTACCTGTGTACAAGGTAAAAGGAGATCAGTCGGATTGTGTAAAAACTCTGCACAGAAATCACTTGTTCTTGGTTAGAAACCAAGATGATGAAGGTGGAGGAATTGAAAATGTAATTAAACCGGTACCGTCTACAGATAGTAGTAAAGATGCAGAGCAAAGTAAATTGCCTGTGGTAGAAGTAGAGAGTGACGTCACTGAATCGGATGATGAAACAGAGGAAGTTGTAATATTTGGGGACGCCCAAAATATACCCGTAGTAGCTACGGAGGAACGAGTTGAGGAAGTGGAGGTTGGACATTCAGTGGATAGTCCAAGTGTAGATGCAGAAGAGCAGAATATAAGTGCAGATGGGGATAACAAGGTGAATGGTGATACAAATATTTCTGTCATTCAGGATGACAGATTGGATAGTGAAAGTGTTGAGGAGGAGCAAGAAGAAAGCAGTGGAAGTGCACATGATATTACAGTTGAGAATCAAGAGTCAGAAAGCTTGGGGACTGATCAAAATCAAAATGTTGACATAGGTAATCAGGATTCAGTAGTTGAACCAGGTAGTGAGTTAAGGCAGAGAGTGGAAGAACAGGATACTAGAGATATTCCTAAACCAGCACCTAGAAGGTCAGATAGGATGAGAAAGTTACCTGAAAGATACAAAGATTTTCAGATGAATGCATGTATTAATCTGCCAAATTTACCTTGTGATTCCAGATTCATTGTTCTGAATGAATTCATGAATAGTGGAATGCTAAAAACAATGAGTCCAGATATGGCAAAGAGAGTAATTGGTAGTATTTTACGGTAGATATTGTGTGTACAAGTGAAATTATACTGTCTTAATCTATGCGAATAAGTATAATATGATATTTACCTGTACCTCAGTATATTTTTTATGAAAAGTTATTTTTGTGTTGTATGTACAGTATTTGTATAATTTCAGTATTGTTGTTGTGCAAAAGTTGCATCGGAAATATCATTGATGAGGGTGGTATTGAAATAATTATTGCAACACTTGTTTTTATATTGAGACAGTTTATTACTGATGGTTGGAAATGTGTTTTATGATTTGTATTGTAATTTAAATTTGTACTGATCCTATTGTGGGGACACAAGTTCAGTCAGGGGAGAGCAAAATGTGTAGTTACACGGTAAGTATAAAGGTAAAAGCGTAGTCAGTAAGTAGTAGTTCCTTAATATGTTTAGTTATAGAAGTATAGTTTGAGTAGAGGTTGGTGTCATCTATATAGAGTAGCATATTGATGAAAGTTGGGAGTACTGAATGTTTAGTTATTGTGCTGTATAGCATTGTACGGTATTATAGTATGTACGTGTATTATGTATGTCATTGGGTATAGTACTATATGACGAGATGAGAACATGACTTGCTATGACGTTTAGCATGGGTATTTGTGACACGAGACATGTATGATGAGGACATCATTTTAGAGCTGGGGGAAGTGTGTAACCAGTCACAATTTCATCATTTCATTGTTATCTCCCTTGTTCTTCTATAGTTGTTTTAACCCTATATTGTGTTCAGTTTCTTTCCTTTAATTGTTTCTCTTTGGGGTTAGAGCCTTCCCGCTTGTGCAGGAGGTTTTCATGATTTGAAGAGAGAGGACGTGTTTTTATTGAATCCAAGTCTATAAGTTGTTTTGAAGTGGTATTAACATCACAGAGTGACAGAGTGAGTTTGAGAAAGAACAACCATTCCTTAAATGGTAAGCTAAAACAAACGAATTATTATATGCAATTTTTGTATCAGTCATAATAATTATGTTTTTTAAACCAGTGTCATTTATATTGTTTTACTGTTATCTATGTAAGCCACTAGATGACGGACTTGCGTTTTATATAATGTTTATTATTTATGATATAAATAGGTTGATATGAATGTACCTATTATATTATTATGTATTTATGAGTTATGATGTTAACTGGTATATTTAGTAAAATATGTTTATTGTTCATTTCAGGTTGTTAAACAGATTTAAACAACTCTACATAGCTTTAAACTAAATGAATATATATATAGCACTAATTAAATAAAGACAAATTAACTTACAAGTGACTTGTTTTAACTCCAGCAATTTATTCGAAGAACCCACAGCACTTGTGGAACTATAATATTTCAATTTTACTTATAAAAGAACCACAGTGTTACAGACAATTACTTGGCAAACTTGATACAGAACTGTGTAAAGTTACAAGACACTTACTTGGCAAACTTGACACAGAACTGTGTAAAGTTACAAGACACTTACTTGGCAAACTTGACACAGAACTGTGTGAAGTTACAAGACACTTACTTTGCAAACTTGAAACAGAACTGAGTTAAGTTACAAGACACTTACTTGGCAAACTTGACACAGAACTGTGTGAAGTTACAAGACACTTACTTGGCAAACTTGATACAGAACTGTGTGAAGTTACAAGACACTTACTTGGCAAACTTGATACAAATCTGTGTGAAGTTACGGGACACTTACTTGGCAAACTTGATACAGAACTGTGTGAAGTATTTGCGGGAGGCAGAAAGGTTGTCCCGGACGAGCGGCAGTGCATTCTTCAGGTGACCTGTAATGGCTGTCACATAGCCACTCTGGTCTCCCACCGCCTCAACTGACGACCAGGACATCTATTAAACAGACATACAGCAAAACTGCCCCTCAATATCCTTTTAAATAAGGGTTGAAGACTTCTTTTAAATGCTTCATTTAATTGAGAAAACAGTTTTTATCTGAATTTCAAGTTCTAACAGGAGATATGACCTTGTCCTATGACTAACAAAGATATGTTATTTTCCGTTTTTAATAATAAAACAAGATTCTGTGTTTGATAAACGTACATGCCCCCCCTTGGTGCTTGGTAGCCCATTTCATAGTCCAAATTAGGTCAAGGTCAAAGTGAGGTTGGGTGATATGTGTGGATTGGGTACGGTCATAAGTAAAAACTGTGTAAATATCTAAGTGTTGTAGTAAGCGGTGCTGTTGCTAGACGAAATGGTAAAATCTAGTTAACCTAGAAATGGCACTTTTGAATTATTAGAAGTCCAAATTAGTTCCCGGTCAAGGTCAAAGTAAAGTTGGGTGATATGGGTGGATTGGGAATGGTCATAAGCAAACCCTGTGTAAGTATCAGGTGTTGTAGTAAGCGCAAATTAGGTCAAGGTCAAGGTCAAAGTAAGGTTGAAAGATATGGGTGGATTGGTAACGGTTGTAAGTAACAACTGTGTAAATATCTAAGTGTTGTAGTAAGCGATGTTGGGGCAAGACGAAACGGTAAAATCTAGTTAACCAAGAAATGGCGCTTTTGAATTATTATAAGTCCAAATTAGGTCAAGGTCAAAGTAAGGTTGGGTGATACGGGTGGATAGGGAATGGTCATAAGCAACAACTGTGTAAGTATCAAAGTGTTGAAGTAAGTGGTGTTGGTGCTAGACAAAACAGTAAAATCTATTTAACCTTGTCACGGACCGAGGGACGGACGGAAGGACAGACAGGACGATCACTATATGCCTCCTGCATCAAGATGCCGGGGGCATAAACAATCTATTTCTGTTGTTTACAAATAAATAGTTAATGTTTCAAAAACTCTACAAAACTTCAGAAGCTGGCTTTTATACTGAAAAATACATTTAATTTTTATTAGACTCAACATAATGAATAAATATGTTTATATGTATATATATGTTTATTTTTGCATTGGTATGCACATGCTTATTCATTGTTTGTAACAATGAACTGCAAAATGTCAGGGACGTACCTAGGCAGATTTTGAGTATACGTAAGATAAACAAGATTCTGCGTTTGATAAACACAAATGCCCCCGGTTGGTCAAAGTGAGATTGGGTTTTTGAGTATACATACAATAAACAAGAAACACAAATGCCCCCAGTTAGTCAAAGTGAGGTTGGGTGATATCTGTGGATTGGGGATAGTCACAAGCAACAACTGTGAAAGTATCCAAGTGTTGTAGCAAGTGGTGTTGGTGCTAGACGAAACGGTAAAATCTAGTTAACCAATAAACAGCCCATTTGAATTATTCTATGTACAAATTAGGTCAAGGTCAAAGCGAGGTTGGGTGATATGGGTAGATTGGGAACGGTCATAAGCAACAACTGTGTAAGTTTCCAAGTGTTGTAGCAAGCGGTGTTGGTGCTAGACGAAATGGTTAAATCTACTTAACCTTGTCACGGAAGGACGGACAGACGGATGCACAGGACAATCACTATATGCCACCCGCATCAAGATGACAGGGGCATAAAAAGCAAGTTAAGGTGACTTAATTGCCATTTTCTCTGACAGCCATAACATATAGAAATAACCAAATGTATACTAGATCTTATACACATGTTAACAAAAAAACTAGATCTATAATTATAAAATTTAATACTATATAACTTTATACACTACTGTCAATAAGATAAAGTGTGTATATCACGCCTTAGAACCCTCTTAAGGTCTCGATTTAAAGTACGTTTATAGTATGCAGCACTTTTTAAGTGCACGAAATCGTTTTCGATTTATATGCACAGGCGAAAAGGAGTATTGCTAGTTGAACCCATGCATGTTAAAGTAATTTGAATAAACCATCGACGTGTACCTTGCTCATTGCAGTCAGTGCCGGCTCGCAGGTTGTTTCCAAGTCTTGCACCAGGAGGAGAATACAGTTGGATATCACACTGCAAGAAATGAATTAAATAACCTGTTGCTACTGAAACTCGACAACAGTAATAGTAATGCATCAAACAGAGATGTCTCAAAATAGGAACAAAATAATTATTAAGTTCTACATGCAGGCCTTTTCAGACTTTTTTGGGAAAAATTACATGGTTTGTCATTGAGAAATACTCAATGTAAAATTTGCCAAATTAGGAAAAGAATTAATACATAAATCTTGATGTCAGTGCCAACTTTTAGTGAATAGTTTATAAATTTGCGATATATGTCCAAATGTCATTGAAAGTTTTTTTTACATTTTTGTGCTTAAAATATTTGTTAACGTCATTTTCTTCCAGATTGTAACAAATGTCAATGGAAATTCTGTAGCAGAGGGGACTTTAGTTTAGAACTGGACAAAAAAGAGCCATATTTTGCTTTGGGATTGGGTCAGATATTCTGACCTGCGAGACCTATAGATAAAGGCCTGACATGGTTAATGAATGGTGCAAGTGATGTGAACAATACAAACTAACCAGAGCTGTCAGAGGACAGAACGCTCGATTATTCAAAGTATTTCAGTTGGTACATATTTTGGATAGTGAAAGGGCCATACATTTGTTAAAATACAATATTTTTAAGTGAGCCTTGTATAGTTTATAAATTTTTGGAACAAAAACTTTAACCACAAAGTCTATGTAAAAAGTGGGCTAACTCTGTCAAAATACAAAACAGATATGGGTAATGTTGTCCCTGATACTAGAGTTGATGACAAAGGTTAGTTCCAAGTTTCAAGTTAATAACTTATGTAGTTTTGGAGTTACAAAACTTTTGATTATAAACCTTAAACAGAAAATCTAAGTGAAAAGGGGGCATAGCTCTTTCAAAATACAAAATAGAGTTATGGGTAATATTGCCCCTGGTACTAGAGTTGATGATAAAGGTTAGATCCAAGTTTCAAGTGAATAACTTATGTAGTTTTGAAGTTACAAAACTTTTGAATATTAATTTTAACAAGAAAATCTATGTGAAAAAGGGACATAACTCTATCAAAATACAAAATAGAGTTATGGGGAATGTTTACCCTGATACTGGAGTTGATGAAAAAGGTATATTACAAGTTTCAAGTGAATAGCTTTTGTAGTATTGAAGTTACAAAACTTTTGAATATTAACTTTAACCAGAAAATCTATGTGAAAAAGGGGCATAACTCTGTCAAATACAAAACATAATTATGGGGAATATTGCCCTTGATACTGGAGTTGATGACAAAGGTTAGTTCAAAGTTTCAAGTGAATAACATATGTAGTTTTGAAGTTACAAAACTTTTGAATATAAACTTTAACCAGAAAATCTATGTGAAAATGGGGCATTACTCTGTCAAAATACAAAACAGAGTTATACGGAAGGTTGCCCTTGATACTGGAGTTGATGACAAAGGTTAGTTACAAGTTTCAAATGAATAACTTATGTAGTTTTGAAGTTACAAAACTTTTGAATATAAACTTTAACCAGAAAATCTAAGTAAAAAAGGGGCGTAACGCTGTCAAAATACAAAACAGAGTTATGGGGAATGTTTCCCCTGACATTGGAGTTGATGACAAAGGTATATTCAAAGTTTAAAGTGCATAACTTATATAGTTTTGAAGTTACAAGACTTTTCAATAAAAACTTTAACCAAATTCCGACGCGGACGCCAACACCGGGGGTAGTAGGAAAGCTCACCTATTCTTCAAATAGTCGAGCTAAAAACGAAGACTGAAAATTTTCAATCCTTAAAGGGACTTGTTCACAGATTGTCAAAATGACATTTTCCCAACTTTTTGTCACAGATTAAAAAAATAAAAGAACACTGTACACCAGGGAGCGAAATGACACTAATGGCGTAGACTCATTATGAAAATACAGTTTCGTTTATGAATAGTGAACATTTGAAATTGATAAAATTATAAAGCGTTACAAACGCCAAACGATTGAATAATTTGGAATGTTTCTGTTGTTTCCGTTAAATTTTGTAACAACACGTGGATCACTTATATCAAGTATTAAACGCAGGCTTCTTATAACAGTCCGGATGGCCGAGTGGTTACGGCGATAACCTTTTAATCCAAAGGGCACTGGTTCGAGCCCCGATAGGGACAAACTTTTTTCTTTTAATTTCTCTTTTTTAATTCTATTCTTGTTATTATAATGGAGCTCTAGAGTTCCGATGTTTAAATCTAACAATTTAAGGCATTTAATGACACACTTCAAAAAATGTCCCAATCTGTGAACAAGTCCCTTTAAGGCACACAACATGAGTGTATTAAGCAACAGTAGGCAAAACTTTGCGAGTACAACAGACAAAATTAATTTATGAACGGCGAGACAATTATCTCTAGCTAAATCTTAGTAGTCTTCTGTTATTTAGTTCATATTGGCATTAAACTGCGGATGGGAACTGGCATTGTTAATGAATAGAATGCATTCTGTTTAATTTATAGAGAATACATGTACTAGGTTAGTGTTTAATAAATATAAGTTTATTTAGCGAGGCTTAGAAAACCTGAACCACAAGCCTTGGCGAATTGTTCATGTTTTTGTGCCGAGTAAAAAAACTTATCTTTACTCAACAAGAGGGCCATGATGGCCCTAGGTCGCTCACCTGAGTTTAAGGCATCCTAATGGATAGCCAAATGGAACTAAACCACTTACCTGAGTATAAAGATCTGGGCCTTGCAGTTTCAGGAGAAGATTTTTATAGTCTATATAAACCATGTGACCCACAGGGAATGGCCACTTTCTACCCGAGGGACATAATTTGAACAATATTGTAGAGGACCACTATACAATGTTGTATACAAAATATGAAACCTCTGGGCCTTGCGGTTTCAGAGGAGAAGATTTTTTAAGTCCACTTGCCATATAAGTCTATAAAAACCATGTCACCCCCAGGATGTGGCCACTTTTTACCTCAGGGGCATAATTTGAACAATCTTTGTAGAGGACCACTATACAATGTCACATACCAAATAAGAAACCTCTGGCCTTGCAGTTTCAGAGGAGATTTTTAAAGTCATTTTGCTATTTAAGTCTATATAAACCATATGACCCCCGGGATTGGCCAGTTTTGACCCCAGGGGCATAATTTAAACAACCTTTGTAGAGGACCACTATACAATGTAAACAACCAAATATGAAACCTCTTGGCCTTGCGGTTTCAGAGGAGAAGATTTTTAATGTCATTATGCTATTTAAGTCTATATAAACCATGTCACTTTTTAATCCCAGGGGCATTATTTGAACAATCTCTGTAGAGGGCCACTGTAGGATGTTACATACCAAATACTAAATCTCTGGGCCTTGCGATTTCAGAGAAGATTTTAAAAGTCATTTTGCTATATATTCTATATAAACCATGTCACCCCAAGGGCGTGCCCCATTTTGACCCCAGGGGCATAATTTGAACAATTTTTGTAGAGGACCACTACAGGAAGTTACATACCAAATACGAAACCTTTGTGCATTGCAGTTTCAGAGGAGAAGATTTTTTCAGTCATGTTGCAATTTATTCTATAAAAACCATGCGGCCCCATGGGCGTGGCCCGTTTTTACCCAACAGGTATAATTTGAACAAACTTTGTGTAGGACCAGAGGTATAATTTGAACAAACTTTGTATAGGACCACTAGAGGATGTCACATATCAAATATGAAAGCTCTGAGCCTTGTGGTTTCAGAGGAGAAGGTTTTGACTTTTTAAATCTATTTTTAACTCTGATGACCTACATATGCAGCGGACCTGAACGATTTAAACAACTTTGAAAGAGGACCACCCAATGATCATTTTTGTTAAGTTATTCAAAATCTGCCAAGTAGTTTAGGAGGAGATGTTGTTTGAATGAAAAAATGAAGACGGACACACGGACGGACGCAAGCATGGACGGACGCTTGCCCGACGGACAACGGGCGATCACAAAAGCTCACCGTGAGCACTTTGTGCTCAGGTGAGCTAAAAATGAAAAAAGTTTATCGCATGGGGTGTGATCTAGTCAATGTAGGCTTGATGATGGGAAAAATATAGTTATAGCATCTCACGTCTTTGATGTTATATAACAGACAATCAGATATGGCGTCCTGGCAGACATACTTAAACAGATCCTGCTCGGAATTGAGGTGGACAGAGACAAAAATCAACAATCTGGTCTCATAAATCAACCAGCTCTGATATCAACAGTCAATAACCTCAGGCCCGTCCCATAAATCACCAAACCCAGACAACAGGGCAGACATACTTACGAAACAGATCCTGCTGTGCTTTAACAGTTTCATGTATATTCAGCAATATAAATTCAAACTCTCAACTCAACCAGTCAATACTCAATTACTTCAAGATGTCACATACTTATGAAACAGATCCTGTTCGGAGTTGAGGTCGATCTTCGCTACCAGTTCGGGGTCGACCTTCTCCCTGAGTTTCTCCTCGAGTTGGTGCGTGGTCTCCATGCAGTACTCGGCGGTGCACAGGATGCTGCAAGCGCGACACTGCTCCTCCTCCGTCAGTCTGCTGGCCTCCCCTTCCTTCAGGATGCTCTGGATGAGGCCCGAGGCAGACGTGATGTTGCTGCTCTGGCTCGACATTCTGAAAGATGGGGGATGCTGTGTGTTTCAACTTCGCAATTAAATATGACCTGTGTTGTGGGAAAAACGGACTAATGCATGTGCGTAAAGTGTCGTCCTGGATCAGTCTGTGCAGCCCGCACATGCTAATCCAGGACGGCACTTTCCGTTTTTATGCTTTTTTCTGTTTCAAGCAAGTCTCTTCTAAACATAAATCCACTGCAGGCGGAAAATGCTGTCCTGGATTAGCCTGTGCAGACTGCACACGCTAATTTGGGACAACACTTTCCGCACATGCATTAAGCCCAGGTTTTCCACAACACGCCTCATATTATTAAACTATAGGTTTAAAATAACCATGAAAAAATGCTTTGGATAATTCCAGATGAAGACGTGATGTGGCTGCTCTGGCTCGACATTCTTAAAGAGGGAGGTTGTATGTCTGACAGGGGTGGCAAAATCCATATTGAAAGAGTGAAGCTGAGTGTTTGAACTGTGCCATTCAATATTAATAAAATTAATGCTCTGTATAACTCCAGATGCAGACGTGGTGGCTGCTCTGGCTCGACATTCTGAAAGAGGGAGGTTGTATGTCTGACAGGGGTGGCAAAATCCATATTGAAAGAGTGAAGCTGAGTGTTTGAACTGTGCCATTCAATATTAATAAAATTAATGCTCTGGATAACTCCAGATGCAGACGTGATGTGGCTGCTCTGGCTCGACATTCTTAAACAGGAGAGTTGTACGTTTGAACTTCGCAGTTAAATATTAATGTTCTGGATGAAGCAGGGCTCTCGCTGCCAATCGCAATTTTAACCAAATGCGACAAAATATTCAAATTTGAGAAAGTTAGTGGCAACAACTTTTGTATACTTAATAAGTAAACAAATAACGCGAGTACCGGGTCGTTTGCAGAAGCCATTAAAAATGTATATTAAACGATCGCTTTTCACTGTGTCAGCTGAAACACAACTATTTTAGGCCTTAGTGTCAAAACACAATCAGTATGGATTCAGTTGCATATGTCATGACTTGACAATGTCATCTCGTACAGTAAAAGTTCAACTGCAGATTGACCACAAAATGGCTCCATAATTTATTTAAATTGGCGACAGTTTTTACAAAATGGTGAAAACTTGGCAGAAATAGCGATTATTCAAATTAACGTTGTTCAAAATAGCGGTGTTCAACTGTATTTCACTTATCAGTATAATCATCCTCTGGTACAAACTGGGCAATACAGACAACTGGTTTCGCCATCCCTTATTTACTTATGCAGTTAACCATCTTTAAATTTGGGGCTTACATATTTAATTACAGGTTTAAAATAACCATAGCATAGATTATAATATATACTTACATATATACTTAAATAATTTGTGTACAACACAAAATTTCAAACAATAACCTTTGCACCATTTTCATTATTTGCAAATTTTATTTAGGGATTGAATTTAATTTTAATGATCAAACTGGCAAATCCATGGTGCGCGCTAGCGCTTCATGGTAAATTTGCCAGTTTGACCATTGCGTTCATAATCGCATGAACGCAACCAACATTAATTTTAATCCTTATATTTACATCATATTTGGGATGATTTCATAGCATTCCTTTATATTATTTTTGTTTAACGTGCATTTTATTGCCAATCTAAGAGAAATATTACGCACAGCAGTTTTCTTATTGGAACAGCGAAGTACCGCCCCTTGTAACCGAAGTACACAAAATAGAATGCAAACTACGATTAATAAAATAGTTCCCTACAAAAATGTCATTTTCTCCTTATTTTACATTCAATTTTCTGCGACAAATGAAATTTAGTGTAAACATTATGACTCATAACATTTTTATTTTCCTTGCATAAATCATATCGCTTACAAAACTAAAAAAGTAACTTAAACAAATGCAAAATTACCTGTGACATCAAGAAGAACTGCTATTTCGGCCGGTATAGCCAACAAGCACCAAACATTATTAATGCTTTAGAAAGATTAATATAAAATAAGAGGTGCTTTGTTAGCAAGACAGTAAATCCACATCATGAATACTTCTATGTACCACAGTTGAGTTCTGACACTTTAAAATCACACAATTCCTAGGCTGAGAGTTTAACAGATCATGAATAATCCTGTTTTATTATTAAAACAACAGATGGAGACTTACCCTACATGCTTTTAAATGCTTTAAATCCACACCATATATCCAAATTTTCACTCGGCAAGAAAAATGCAAAACAATCCACAAATTACATCACTAAACAAGTGATGACGTGTAAGCTATATCATCGATCAATAGCATCCACACGGACGTATCTAAGCTCTTTTCTTTGCCTGGGCATAACTTGTATTAGAAAGGATAACATTTTAATATAAATCTCAAAATGCATTTTTTTCTTATTGTACATGTTAAACATTCCATCATTATTAACTGTGATATAAATGCACAATAAATTAGACGATCTAAATGCATCTAGCAAATAAACACATCAATGTGAAATCATAACCATTTTAAAGCTACGTTCCTGAACCGATGTTACGTCATGGAGATTTTCTGTGGTCGCTTCTAAGAAAAGTAATGTTTACATTAAATACCATAACATGTACATAGTACTGGCCAGCGAAATGGCTTTGTTTAATAATACTACATGTAGACCTTGCATGTTAGAAAACTATCAAACAAAAGTGAAAAAAAATGTCAGATCAATTTTTATGGAAGAAGAACTGGAACGAAATGTTCATGTATATTAATTATAAAAACTTTTAATCAAACGTCAACAATAAATGCAAAAACGAGTAACATTGAACAGTATAAGAGATCTTAGTACATATTATTGTAAATATTCTTGTCGAAATATAATTTGCATAAAAATAGGACACACAGATATTACTACGCCGGTGATAAGGCATTGCGTTCATACGATTATGAATGCATACCCCTTCCATATTAAAATGCCTATGCAATGTAAATATACCAGTGTGAACGCAGTTTCTGGCATTTATTTTATGCCATATTGTATTGCATTTAGTGGTTGGTTATTCAAGACCGAGATCAGAAGGACAGCAGCTTCTATTTGAAAACAAAAATACCACGACATACTTGGGCAGATTATTCAGCAGAATACGGACGGAGTACTCCTTTAGGTATTTCTGGAATGTTCTCGTGAGATCAATCATCGGCTGACCGGTGCTGAGCTGTGAGCACTGAACTACGCACTTCTTGTAGCAAACGAAGAGGTCCGCGCTGCTCGGCAACACATTGCTACCCTCTTCTGACTTGATACGCGGGGTGCCGTACTGGCGGAAGTCTTCGAGGAATCGGGTCATCAGATCTGCTAAGTTTCTAAAAGGCACAGTCATAATAGTATTTTTAGTATTACATAAAATGTTCAAGATGAATTCTTTGTTTTACATAACTGAAGAATGAAGTTGTATTTTAAAGTTGTATTTAAAAATGTTGCATGAATATATTTCCTACATACATTAAAAAACTGAAGAATTAAGTTCTAAAGGTTTAACAAACTGTTTAACAATAGATGAATTATAAGAATCACAATGGCTTGCTGTTTCATAGAACATTTAAATAGAGTAGGCACTGTCAATTCATTAGAGCTACATTTTTTGAAAGCATACTCACCATATTATGTATCAAAATATTATAATGTTTAGTTAAGGACTATTTAAAGAATATGTAGCAGCAGATACTGTCTCTCATTATAAATCGAGTTTTGAGTGCGAAACAGCTGTATCTGCTTTACATTTCTATATGAGACACAATAGTTTCATGCTCAATTCTTGAAATACAATTTAGATAAGCAGCTACATGTAGATTCAATCAAACACATTAGATCTGTATGAACCTTTGATTTCAGCAGAAGCTGCATAATCAACCAAACTGATGCACATTTGTTTGCATCATTGACCAAATTTCTTATAAACAACTTTAGTACAGTAATCCAGAGTTTGCTCTAACCTGTCCTGTGATTCTATATAGACATCCAGGTGGGCTTCAAAACACTTGCAGATGATTCCAATAAATGGAGAGGCAACTGCTTTGGTCGCTGTCTGAAATAATGATTTGCTTTCTTTGTAAATACATTTGAGAAATAACATGAGAAACAGAGGAAATGTTGGCAAGTCTAGTCTTTAGCTCTTTTGATCACTTGTTTAACTGTATATTACAAACTAATAATAACCATATCAAAAATATTAAAAGTATAAACCATTATTTTGTTTATTTTTTTTTTTACTTTTGTGGCAAAATGTATACCTATTAAATAAAACTTGTTTAGGCACTTTTCCATTGGGCCTTTTTCAAAGTTTCTGTGGTTTAACGTCTATAACTTTAGTAAACCTCTGGACAAAAAAGTGTTACCCCGTTTCAAATTGTAAGACAATACTGTGAATTAATCCACAAAAGTCTGAGCCAAAATCCGACACACGTTTCTCATTAAATACTACCAGAGTTCACTCCCATGGGAGCCCCATCCCCACCTTCTGCTCCTCTGCGTGCTCCCCACTGGGCGAGGCCTCCTCCTCAAAGGGGTTGCTGCCTTCCGGGTAGCTCTGGTCCCCGAACGGGTTCCGAGCAGGGGCCTGTTTGCTGGGGGCTGGCTTTGCCTGCTGGGAATAAGGCATGTGCAAATTAGGCCAAAGTTGATCATAGGGGTGACGAAATCTGAAATTGTCTTACATGTACATATGTGACAAATGCTATTTGCTATTTGTCTGTATGTTAGTAATTTAGTCATTTCAGGCAAAAAATCACTTGTGCCTACATGCTCCGAGACAAGCTGGACAATTGATTTCGCCATCCCTGGTTAAATGTCCAATACCCAAGAACATGATTAAAAATATATGAGGCGTGTCGTGGGAAAACCGGGCTTAATGCATGTGCGTAAAGTGTCATCCCGGATTAGCCTGGGCTAATCCGGGATGACACTTTCAGCCTAAAATGGATTTATGGTTCGAAGACACTTCATTGAAACAGAAAATACCATAACAGCGGAAAGTGCCATCCCAGATTAGCCTGTGCGGACTGCACAGGCTAATCTGGGACGACACTTTACGCACGTGCATTAAGACCAGTTTTCCCAAGACGCGCCTCAAATGTTTTAATATACGTCAATCACATTCTAATTCAACTAGACTTGGATCACTGTTAACCTAGTGTTACACAAAACAGCATGGGGTGAAGCTTGACAAATGAAATTAATTATTTAACAATAGACATGAGGAATTAATATGAGGCATGGCGTGGGAAACCCAGGCTTAATGCAAGTGTGTTAAGTGTAGTCCCAGATTAGCCTGTTCAGTCTGCACTTTTCGTCTACAGTGGATTTATGTTGAGAAGAGACTTCATATACAGAAAAGACCATAAAAGTGGGAAGTGGACTGCACAGGCTGATCTGGGACGACACTTTACGCAAGTGCATCAAGCCCGGTTTTTCCACGACATGCCTCATATGTAAGTGGCAAAATCTGGAAAGGTTTATTTAAATGTTACCTGAGCTGTCTGTATTGTGACTCCGGTGAAGCGCTTAGAAATGAGAGTCTCAAAATTTGTTGTTCTCTGAATAGCAAAAAGCAGCAACTTCACATCAATTTCTGTCCTCCTTTTGCCCATGATCTTTTGTAACTCTTTCCTGTAATGTTTGAAAGTATTTGTAAACAAGAGATGTTTGTAAAACATGTATGCCTCCCATCTTGCAGCCTTTGTTCATCACAGAAGTGCACTGTTTCTGAAAAATCTAAGCTGAGACATGTTAACCATTACCTTGATAGGAGTTGTCGTCTCTGCAAGAGCATTCTTCCTATCAAATTTGACGACTCGACCCAAGTATTCAGTAATTATCACTATGTAATAGGTCATCTACTCAAACTTACCATTATACCTATAAAATTGAGGACCATGTACCAATGGTTCATCTGTTATTAAGTGGAAATGTTGTTTTTTTTACAAGCCCCTGTGACCTTGACCTTTGATCTCTTGATCTCAAAATCGATAGGGGTCTTCCTTCCCTCAAGACTTACAGCATACTTATTTATATAATCCTAGGTTAAAGCGTTCTCTATATATTGTGTGGAAACAGTTTTCATGTTACAAGCCCCTGTGACCTTGACCTCTGACTGGTTGACCTCAAAATCGATAGGCTTCTTCCTTTCCTCCCGAGTAACCAGCATACTAACTGGGATGATCGTAGGTCAAAGCATTCTCTAGATATCCTGCAGAAACAAAAAGGTCTACGGAGAAAACAGTTTTCATGTTACAAGCCCCTGTGACCTTGACTATTGACCTCAAAATTGATAGGCATCTTCCTTTTCTCCAAAGTAACCAGCATACCAACATAAATGATCATAGGTCAAAGCGTTCTCTAGATATCGTGCGGAAACGAATGTCATGTTACAAGCCCCTGTGACCTTGACCTTTGACCTGTTGACCTCAAAATCAATAGGCATCTTCCTTTCCTCCCAAGTAACCAGCATACGAACTTAAATGATCGTAGGTCAAAGCGTTCTCTAGATATCGTGCGGAAACGAAATGGTTTACGGACAGACCGACCATCCGACCGTCCGACGGACAGGTTCAAAGCAATATACCCCCACTTCTTCGAAGGGGGCCATAATTATATTTGTTCATTACAATCTGTAACAAAAAGACAAAACATTATGTGGTTCTATGAAATACTACTGACATTGTGATTTCATGCTTCTGCAGGGAATGCTTAACAAACTAAATTCTGGAATACAAAGTGAGACTTTTCATTTACAAGTAAGCAAATGCCCCTGATTAAGCAACTGTTGCTGATATAGGAGTTTAACAAATATAATACTGAATGAAATAGAATGACTGTGAAGTGTCTTTTTGCTTAAAAAAATATGGCTATAAATGGCATGTTTTCACCAACGCATTCTTAGACTTACAGACATAAGAATCAAGAATATTCTTGAAACTGTTCTGTCTTAAAGAGCGCTGTAAATTTAACTCTGTGTTGGTATTCACCCACTGTAATTACAGCATTCTTTTTTTAGACTGATTTGTTAATGACATACATAGCATTGGTACCAAGCATATCTGCGAACGCACTAGTAATTTTTCCTTAATTCTAAGTCTGTTCTTTATACTTAAGTCTAACTCTGTTTTTTATTCTTAAGTCTAAGTCTGTTCTTTATTCTTAAGTCTAAGTCTGTTCTTCATACTTAAGTCTAACTCTGTTCTTTATTCTCAAGTCTAACTCTGTTCTTTATTCTTAATTCTAAGTCTGTTCTTTATTCTTAAGTCTAACTCTGTTCTTTATTCGTAAGTCTAACTCGGTTCTTTATTCTTAATTCTAAGTCTGTTCTTTATTCTTAAGTCTACAAATGGGTTGTTGAATACAGGCCCAGTACCTGTTTACGGCTATAAGTTATATGAGGCGTGTCGGAAAACCGGGCTTAATGCATGTGCGTAAAGTGTCGTCCCGGATTAGCCTGTGCAGTCCGCACTGGCTAATCTGGGACGGCACTTTCCGTCTACAGTGGATTTATGTTTAGAAGAGACTTTCTTGAAACAGAAAATACAATAAAGCGGAAAGCATCCTCCAGGATTAGCTTGTGCGGACTGCACAGGCTAATCTGGGACGACACGTTATGCACATGCATTAAGCCCGGTTTTCCCACGACATGCCTCAAATCTAGTAACATAAACAGTGCAGGAAGACCCTACCTGGTTAAATCACAAAACTCCACACAGATTCTCTCGCTGACTTCCCAGTCCACAGGGAACAGGTGTCCAAACTTCTCCTCGAAGTCCACCAGTGTCCGCTTGATCCATGCGTACCGTCTGTCTATCTTGTCCAGCCACGCAACCTAGAAACATGCATATAGAAAGGTGTAAACTCGGAGCACAGTGACTGGGAAAGGATTTTTCAATACGAGATAACTTCTCATCTCCAGAAAATGCTATGGGCTTTTTCAAAAATCTATGGGATTTCCTCTGATTTTTATGGGATTTAGAGCCATTACATTTTGTGAACGTCTAACTGTTCAACCGAGAAAAAATACACAACGCAGACGCTCGCGCTTCCCGTTCAAGGTATAATGAGCGTCTGTTGATTTTTTAAACTGCCAAATTAATTTATGGATAAAATCTCACCTCGTGCAAACCAGACCAGCGTTTTTCGATTCGTACTCAAAAATGTCGGCGCGACATGATATCGCATCGGTGAACATTTCTTGGCGAATTTTCTCAATTTTATGAGCAAATATCGCATTTCGTATGGGTTTCCCAGTCCCTGGGAGCACTACGTCCCTCCTTGGGCTCATCGTAATCATCATTTCCAAACAGAACCATCAAACCTAAGCATTTTTCATACATAAAATTAAATTTGACATTAAAAGTGAAACAACCATGGGAAAGTAAGAAGTATCCCTTTTATGAGGACGGTTAAATTACCCACACACATGTATACATAATGTCTACACTGCTTTTTTTTAACAATACTTGTAAATGCACGTTAGTCTCGAGTGGATTTCTGATATTTGTGAGGCTAATACCTAGGCGTGATAAAATCCCATGCCTGACTTGTCTGACCCAGGTTATTTTACCATAGGACGAGTAAACTTCTCCTGTCAAGTTGTTGTGGACAAGTACTATTTGTATCCGACGGTGTGTTATGATATAAATTTACTTATTTTAAGAACAATACAATTATTACTTTATTCAGATTTCTTGATGAATAAAATAATTGAACATCAAGAAAAAGACCTATATTTTTATTTGGACAAGTGACATTTGCTTGTGGACAAGTGACATTTGCTTGTAGACAAGTGACATTTGCTCGTGGACAAGTGACATTTGCTCGTGGACAAGTGACATTTGCTCTTGGACAAGTGACATTTGCTCGTGGACAAGAGACATTTGTTTGTGGACAAGTGACATTTGCTTGTGGACAAGTAAATTTTTGCAGCAAAGATGTCCATGGACAAGAGAATAACTGTGACATTTCCACACCCCTTTGTATTATCATTACATTATTATATGTATTATTATTATTATTATTATTATATGATTATTAACAAATTTTTCAACGTGTACTGAAGATACGCGCTCAATAAAGACAAATCAACCACATAAATTTCTCTTACATCCTGATTTTCTCCAAATAGCACAAGGTATTCTGACAGCTGCAGCTTCACGAACCAGGCCAGGAGGTCTCGTTTCACCTTCGGATCTAGAATGTTCACGACGAAACACGCCTCCTTCAACTGGCGCTGATTACCAGGGCCATACTGAATAGGAGAACAAAAATTTGATTCACTAATCTTGCAGTGTAAGTCACAAATGAGGTCATGAGATTCAAAGTTGTTTAAGGCATAATTTAAGTTATAGGCACAGAAGTTCAAGAGGGGTAAAAATTAACTGACAAACGACAGTTATATTTATTGCTAGAAGTGAGACAAAATAATGTTTTATTTATACTGGTATTTGTTACGAAAAAAGCTGCATAAAAAGCCTATACTGCATGGCTTGTTTTCACCTATTGAGGATGGTGCCCTTTGCCCTCATTTTGGGGAAAATTTTGGAATTTTCGGGAAACATTTTCATAGCAGGGGAATGAAAAATCCTCGGGTAAGATCAGTTTTAGGGGAAGACTGCATGAATTGAAAGAATTTTTCTGAGGGGATGACGCCTTATAACGGCCCCTACTATAGAAGGAAACTAGACATGTGTCCGTAAGACACGGATGCTCCCATATTCCGCTGGTTGTCACAAAACTCTGCTGATGTCGGAAAAAATGCACCAAAATACCTAGGTGCACAAGTTCACATGCTGATGAATATGTTTATAAAGTTTCATCAGTCTAGCAGTTATACTATTTGAGTTACACGCGACACAAATCCAAAAATGTCCTTTTTGGCTAAAAAAATGGGTCATAACTCCACTGATGGCCTAAAAAACTGCACCAAAATACGTTCACATACTGATTAATATGTTTATAGAGTTCCATCACTCTAGCAATAATACTTTTTGAGTTACACGTGATGCAAGTCCAAAAATGTCATTTTTTGCTAAAAAAAGGGCCATAACTCTGGTGATGTCCGAAAAAACTGCACCAAAATACCCAGGTGCACAAGTTCACATGTTGATTAATATGTATAAAAAGTTTCATCACTGTAGCAGTAATACTTTTTGAGTTATGTGCGAGACAAGTCCAAAAATGTCATTTTTTTTTTAGAAAAGGGCATAACTCCACTGATGTCTGAAAAAACTGCACCAAAATGCCCAGGTGCACAAGTTCACATGCTAATTAATATGTTTTTACAGTTTCATCACTCTAGCAATAATACTTTTTGAGTTACACGCGACACAAGTCCAAAAATGTCATTTTTGGGCTAAAAAGGGGCCATAACTCCGCTGATGTCTGAAACACCTGCACCAAAATACCCAGGTGCACAAGTTCACATGCTGATTAATATGTTTGTAAAGTTTCATCACTCTAGCAGCAATGCTTTTTGAGTTACGCGCAACACAATTCCAAAATATCATTTTGTGCTAAAAACGGGCCATAAATCCGCTGATGTCGGAAAAAACTGCACCAAAATATCCAGGTGCACAAGCCCAGATGCCGATGAATAAGCTTATTAAGTTTCATCACTCTAGCAGTTATACTTTTTGAGTTATGCGCGACACAAAAAACAGACGGACGGACAAGGGCCAATCTATATGCCCCCCCTCCCCCCATAAAGTGGGGGCATAAAAAAGCCGTGTACTGATTATTTATAAATGAGCAAACATGCAAAGCCTTCCAGTTATAATACTACATTATGTAACATCTGCTGTGTGTTTAATAACTTTGCTTTAGTTTAAGTATTATGTAAAAACTTTACAAGCACCAATATTTCAGAATAAAACCTGAACAGATCTGTGTAATCTTAAATTATGTTATTATATAGTAAAGTCTTATCTTAATGAAAAAGAGCCTATTCCATTGAGCAGAAGTCAATAACTAATGTCCAATTTACATTAAAAGTGGATAACAGTAAAGCATCCAACCTTTGCCCCAGATCCCTGGAATGCGTCTTCAAAATCTGAAATGATCTGTCCACCAAGCTCTGTCTGTATCTGCTTTACTCTGAATATAAAACAAATCCATCTTTAAATGCAGCAGTCCAGTAATATGTTAATAAAATAAAACTTTGCAAAAATCGTTTCTAATGGACATCTTACCGATCAAAATACAAAAAAACGCATTGAAATCGGTAAAATAATGTTTTGGTAATTTTTTTTCGCAAAATTATCTGTACGCGATAGCAGGTGATGCCTCTGTATCAGCATGTACATTATTGCATATTCCGTTCGTACCAAGCGTTTTCGAACTTAGACATTATAAAATGCCTTTCTTAAATAGGAAACAGTTTTCAGTGGAATAAACGTAATTAAGTTTCATTAGAACTAATGCCAATTTCAGATGTATTGAATTATATTCTATGGACTGCAGCTTCAAACCTTTCAGATGAAGAACAGCTTCAAAAATAGTCCTTGCATAACTAATATATAGGATATACACGAGTTGTCATTTCATACCATAATTGATTAAACGAGTTCAGGAATTTTGTTAGTAAGCGAGCCTTTGGCGAGCTTACTAATGAATTTCCTGGACGAGTTTAATAAAATATAGTATGAAATAACAATGAGTGTCACATCTTTTTTAACACATGCTTTGAAACGAAATAAAACCCTTCTAATTTTACCAAAATAAGTCGGTAAATTTTCAATGTTATGTACAGACGTGACATCATTTCATGTTGCCGCCGTCATTTCACCAAAATAACGTCATGCGATTGGTGAGTGAAAGAATATGCAGCCAATGAAAACGCTCAAAATGTTATCTTACACATGTGTAAGATAGAAATATTCGTAATGAATGTATTACACGGGAAACAAGGTATAGCATGTGATAAAGCAAATTGTGGACCGATTCCTATGATGTAGAACGTAAATTTACTAACATATGCAACAGTTTTGCTTATAGCATCTTAAAGGTGCAGCCGGGTAGAACAAAAAAGAGCACTCTGCAACTCTGCCCTGGATATTTCTTAAAAGGACCTTTATCCCCACCTGTCTGCCAGCTCCTTGATCTGTGGTATGGCCATGTAGGGCTGGAAGTGTTCGAGCACGTTTAGGACGCCCTGTAACAGGTTGGCCACCTCCCCGTACTGGCGTTTCCTCGTCAGAGACCTGAAACAAATTTGAGGTGTCATGAGAAAACCGGTTTTAATGCATGTGCGTTAAGTGTTGTCCCAGATTAGCCTGTGCTGTCTGCACAGGCTAATCCGGGAGGGCACTTTCCTCTTTTATGGTATTTTCTGTTTCAAGGAAGTCTCTTCTAAACATAAATCCACTGTAGGCGTAAAGTGCCGTCCTGGATCAGCCTGTGCGGACTGCACAGGCTGATCTGGGACGACACTTTACGCACATGCATTAGGACCGGTTTTCGCACAACACGCGTCAAATTAACTTCGTTATATCAAATCGAAGTGCCGGATATCTAGTATATGCTCATCTTGTGATAGGCATAAGTTCTAATCTATCTTGGTTTCATATCAATGTTCGCAATCATACGTGAGGGACTCCACTCCGCCAACGAGCATGTGCAGATGATTGAGGGTGGTTATGGATGCCGTCAGGTGGCGCTTAGCGTGGTCCAACTGCTTGATGTCCCTTGTTATTTCCTTCACCTGCGTGCAAAAAAACAAATTGTTACAAAAACATAAAACTTATACTTAGTACTTTAAGAAGGAATAGCCTGTAATAATTTGGTTCATGGTGTATTCAATGAACAAACACATGAACAAAAATGATTATTTTGTAAGTGAAAATGTAGTAAAAGATAAATGAAATAATATTTAAATAATTTCTGGTATTTCTGTTTTATAAAGATTTGTTTTCATTCAAGAAATAAAACTATTTAATGAAATATATAAATGGCAACAATGACATAATTAATGCTAGTAGAAACAACTAGATGATCAAATGTTTACCATTTCTTCAGACTTTTCCGCTTTATCTTTAATGTCTTTAATTTTAGTGAAGAGGTCGTGAATGGCGCGCTGTGCTTCCTCCAATGCTTCCCTGCCTTCTTCTCCTACATTTGTCTGGCCCCGCACCACACTTCTGATGTCTGTGTCCAGGTGTCTGAAATAGATAACACTTTAGTCTGGACCCGCACCACATTTCTGATATCTGTGTCCAGATGTCTGAAATAGATAACACGTTAGTCTGGCCCCGCACCACATTTCTGTCCAGGTGTCTGAAATAGATAACACGTTAGTCTGGCCACACACCACACTTCTGATATCTGTGTCCAGGTGTCTGAAATAGATAACAAGTTAGTCTGGCCCCACACCACACTTCTGATATCTGTGTCCAGGTGTCTGAAATACATAACAAGTTAGTCTGGCCCCGCACCACACTTCTGATATCTATGTCCAGATGTCTGAAATAGATAACAAGTTAGTCTGGCCCTGCACCACATTTCTGATGTCAGTGTCCAGGTGTCTGAAATAGATAACAAGTTAGTCTGGCCCCACACCACACTTCTGATGTCAGTCTCCAGGTGTCTGAAATAGATAACAAGTTAGTCTGGCCCCGCACCACACTTCTGATATCAGTTTCCAGGAGTCTGAAATAGATAACAAGTTAGTCTGGCCCCACACCACACTTCTGATATCTGTCTCTAGGTGTCTGAAATACATAACAAATTAGTCTGGCCCCACACCACACTTCTGATATCTGTCTCTAGGTGTCTGAAATACATAACAAATTAGTCTGGCCCCACACCACACTTCTGATATCTATGTCCAGATGTCTGAAATAGATAACAAGTTAGTCTGGCCCTGCACCACATTTTTGATGTCAGTGTCCAGGTGTCTGAAATAGATAACAAGTTAGTCTGCCCCTGCACCACATTTTTTATGTCAGTCTCCAGGTGTCTGAAATAGATAACAAGTTAGTCTGGCCTCGCACCACACTTCTGATGTCAGTCTCCAGGTGTCTGAAATAGATAACAAGTTAGTTAGCCCAGTTTTTCAATGACACGCCGCAAATGTCAATACAAATGAGATGGTTTACTGGAACAAACAAACCAAGGATATCAGTGAAATGATGGATGCTCCCCAATGCGCTTTGCCAAGTAATAAGAAAACAATCAGAAGAGCCGAGTCCAGACAAGAATTGTGCTCTATATATTAATTTCAGGAATCATCAAAGTCACATAACTGTAAGACAAGAAAATTCCCCGAAAACAAATTTTTTCGAATGAAATGCATAAAAGTCAGCACAATAATAAAAGAAAGTTTGGATGCAATGTGATGGTCATGGCTAGGAATTGCACTAAAGTACAACTTAAGTTAAGAAGTAGTTTTTTAGTTATTCATTAGGACATTTAAGAATACTGACACTGAACATAAGTATGTTCATGTAAGTGAAAAAGAAACACTAACCTTGACCCCCACCTATCCCATATGCACATCTGAAGTAACATTACAATACCTTAATTCATAATCATACTTGAGCTTTTGAGCTTTTGAGCGTAAACCGTTTGATTTATTTTTATTAATGGTGACCTTGACCCCACCCACCCCATATGCAATCCCAAGCGAGGTTTCAATATAAGGTATCTAGATATGAAGTTTCATTAAAATATCTGAATTTGTTTTTAAGTTATTGAGTGGAAACCCTTTTTCTATTTTTAGTAACGTGACCTTGACCCCACCCATCACATATGCAATCACAAGTAAAGCTTCATTGAATTACAGCCAGTAGTTGCGTAGAAATAGACTAGACAAGAATTGTGCACTAAATGCTTATTTCAGAAATCTTTTAAAGTCCCATAACTCTGATAACAAGAGCTGTCGGAGGACAGCGCGCTCGATTTTTCTTGTGCTTGCCAGAGTTACTGGCATTTTTTTTCTAAAACAAGAAACAAGGAAATTCCATGAAAACCAAATTTTTCAAACAAAATGCATTCAAGTCAGCACATCAATAAAATTTTTAGTAATGGTAAACTTGACCTTGACCCCACCCACCCCATATGCAATCCCAAGCGCGGTCTCCGTATAAGGTATCTATGTATTAAGTTTCATTAAAATATCTCAATGCGTTCTCACGTTATTGAGCGGAAACCATTTTTCTATTTTTAGTAACAATGACCTTGACCAGGGATCTCGGAAACGCAAAATTAAGCGTATTTGGACGCATATTTTTTCAAAAGGACGCATGTCAAACCCAGGCCAAGAGTCCTTGGGATGCATGCTTTTTGGCTTACTGCGTATACCCTGTTACTTAAACATATACATGAGTGCCTGCAGTAAACTGGGCAGAAGTCGCGATAAAATCAATATCGGCCCCAGTACACACTGCAGCTGTCAAAGTCTAGTCCTTTAGCTCCGCCCACAGCAGTCCCTTAGCTCCGCCCACATCATTCCAGACAGTTACTGTTAATGTTCATTGGTAAATTACATTGTCACTCATTGCTGTGCTTTAATGCACAAGTCAATTAGAATTTGCGAAATCGCCGAAATGTGACAAAAGGCGTCCTGAATAAAGAACAGTTTTGAACATATCTGACAACTTGAAACAAACAACATTTTTAAAATGAATGAAAAACAGCTTCAGCTGATTTCAGTAATTTATATTGCCAAATTTATTTATTAAATAACAACTAAATCTCAGTAATGCCGTGATAGCAGTTTTTGTTTTGACAGAAATTTTATACGTAAATCTAGGGCTGAATTTTTACAGGAGTATAAAAGCATCGATCAATAATCATACATAAAGGAACTTTCTAGTATAGATAACACCTATGACAAGACATAAATTAACAATACTAGCGGTAATTTAAGTACACAATTTTGCAACGTCACATATTTTCGCGACCTCGCTAAAATTTTCGTCGCCGATTTTACAGGTCACAAACATTTGTAAAACACATGCAAACACATACTTTGGTGTTTAATATCACCAATAATTGCTCCTTTTTAAATTTATGTGTTGTTAACCTGTTTCACAATTTCTCTACTTGACAGTTACTTATGTTTTACTGTAATTACCGCATCATAACTTTTTACTAGGCCTACAAATTACAATTCAGTCAACAAGTTTAGACCATCAATTGCAAATTGTCCAGAATTTACCTGTTTTAAAATTAATTACTGGTCAAAAAAATATTGTTTTATAAAACACGATTAAGTATTATATATTATCATTATAATTACATAACCCAATAAAAATAAAATAAAGAAGAATAATAATAGAAAGAATAATAATAATAATAATAATTATTATTATTATCATGATTATTATTTTATTTATAACTGTCATATATTGTATAAATGTATAAATTGTAAAAATTCCATTCACTTGCACACGTCACATACTTAAATTTTATTTCTTTTCTATTTGGGACTCCTACTTTTTAGGGAGAAGGAGTCCCAGGACTCCTACTTTAAAATCCTAGTGAGATCCCCGTTGACCCCACCCACCCCATATGCAATCCCATGCGAGGTCTCGATATAAGGTATGTATGTATTAAGTTTCATTAAAATATCTCAATGCGTTCTCAAGTTATTGAGTGGAAACCGTTTGTCTATTTTTAGTAACAGTGACCTTGACCCCACCCACCTTATATGCTATCCCAAGCGAGGTCTCGATATAAGGCACCTTTGTATTAAGAGTTATTAAAATATCTCAATACGTTCCCAAGTTGTTGAGGGGAAACTGTTTTTGTATTTTCAATAACAGTGACCTTGACCCCACACACCCAATATGCAATCCCAAGTGAGGTCTCGCTATAAGGTATCTATGTTTGAAGTTTCATTACAATAGCTTAAACCGTTCTCAAGTTAGAGAGCGGACACAAAAAGTTGAGAAACTAGCTTACCGAAAAACTTTAAACTGTCCATATAGCTTATATGTAAAATTTCTAAGTGTAACAAGGCCCATAATTTTGACAAATTTCAAACTAGAGTTATCAAAATTGGCCTATGAGTTCATTTTAATATAGGGAATAAGTGTTATAAGTTTGAATGAAATCGCTCAAGCCATTCCTGAGAAACCAGCTTACCGAAAAACTTTAACCTGTCCATATGTAAAATTTCTAAGAGTAAAAAGCCCATAATTTTGACAAATTTCAAACTAGAGTAACCAAACTTGGCCTTTAGGTTCATTATAATGTGGGGAATAAATGTTTTAAGTTTGAATGAAATCCCTCAAGCCATTCCTGAAAAACTAGCTTACCGAAAAACTTTAAACTAGATCAGACGCCGACGCTGGGGCGAGTAGAATAGCTTGCCTTTTCTTCGAAAAGTCGATCTAAAAATCATTGAAGCGGAACGCCCTGTTTCAGTGCACACCTCCTCTTGTAATGAAGCTTCCTATAAAGTTTCATTGAATTCTGACCAGTAGTTGCATAGAAATAGACCGGACAAGAATTGTACACTAAATGCTTATTTCAGAAATCTTCGAAGTCCCATAACTCTGAGAAAATCATTGAAGCGGAACCTCCTGGTTCAGTGCACACCTCCTCTTGGTAATGAAGCTTTCCATGAAGTTTCATTGAATACTGGTCAGTAGTTGCTGAAAAATGCTCTGGACAAGAAAACGGGATGGACGGACAGAATGACAGAATGGACAGATAAAGCGGTGACTATATGTTCCCCCAAAAAATTTCGGGAGCATAATAATGCATCACACTCAGCTTACCTAATTTTGTATCTTATCTTTCCAACGACATCATCAATGTTTGACAATGACTGCTCTGTAGGGAACAACTGGTTGATATAATCCACCGGATTGAAGTCTGGACTATCTATGGGATCATCACTTGGAAGAATCTGTGAAAAACAAAAACATGGCTGTATAATGTTTTTGAATATCAGATCGAGTTATGACTATACAGTCATGAATAATGAGCTAACACTTACACTACAAAAATAGAAACAAATACAGCGCGTCCACGGTAAAATGACAATATGAGGGGCGTCGTGGGAAAACCGGTCTTAATGCATGTGCGTAAAGTGTCGTCCTGGATTAGTCTGTGCAGTCCGCACAGGCTAATCCAGGACGGCACTTTCCGCCTACAGTGGATTTATGTTAAGAAGAGACTTCCTTGAAACAGAAAATACCATAAAAGCGGAAAGTGCCATCCCGGATTAGACTGTGCGGACTGCACAGGCTAATCCGGGATGACACTTTACGCACATGCATTAAGACCGGTTTTCCCACAACGCGCCTCATATCTAGTCTGCATGAAAATAGTTCAATTACCAGTTCATAGACATGTAGGGAAAGATCTAGAGCGAAATAAGGGTGCTGCACCCTGCTCCTTTTTGGTTCCCTGCTGCCCTTCTGGGCTGGTCAACACAGAAATGTTGAATATCTTTGAATGCCCGGGACAAGTAGATTTGATTTCGGACTAGCAGAAAATGCCAAATGCTTGCCCGATAAGGCAAGTGTTTTCATAGGCTTTATATATTGTATGGACAAAGAAAATTCATTCAAAATAGCATTTTAGTTTTTTTTCTTCAAAAAACAAAACAAAACTTAGAAAACCCGATGTATTATTGGAATCTAGTATTTACACATAAACATATGACGTCATCATGCTGTGTGGTGTTCATTTTTGTGTAGGAGCTTATTGAAATATATAGACAATTGATCGCAGTCCACTAAACGCTTCTTTGTTAAAAGCTTAATAAGAAGTCTACTTTAGTTGAAAGGGCAATTTTGGAGTATGTGCCAGTTTGTCTGAAATTGAAGTTTGCATATATTTGCATTGTTTGCGGTAATTAACAAATATATAAGGAAGTATTGTAGCTCTATTTTAAATTGTAAAATTTCAAAAACGCACGCTGTATGAAACTAAAACTGCATTTAAAACTGCTTTTTGGTAGGAACTATTTTGGAACTTCTTTCGTCAAATGTAGCATGCAATTTAATAAGGGAAAGTTCGAGAGAAAAATAGCTGATAGCTGCAACCTGCTCCTTTTTATCTTCGCTCTGCTGCCCCTCTGGGTTGGTTAACACAGAAATGTTGAATATCTTTTGAAATACAATTTATTTTGCAAATACTTAATAAATTGACTTTGTTTAAAAACCTTAATTAGAAGCATTTAAGTGAGTTACCAATTTATTAGAAAATATCAACAAATTAATCCTTATTAGTAAAGCCATGTACCAAACAGATTTCGGGCAAGTGGTTTCGCTAACAAGCTTGTAGATCTGGCAAGTGCTTTGAAAAAATTAGTGTGAAGACTGCATGTTTGCAAATATTCATCTTCAAATGAATAGAATATGGCTTTAAACATTAATCAGAAGCATTAGACTCATTAAAACCCTGGATTTAGCAAATTATTAGAAAATGTCCACAAACTGGTTCGATTTCCCCCCCTGCTCCTTTTTAGGAGCACCCTGTACCTTTTTTAGAGCCTAGATCTTTCCCTATGGGTGTGGAAATCCCATGCCCGACGCAGGTAATTTTACTGTTGGACAAATGGATTTTTCCTGTCTACTTTTCCAAAGACAAGTACATTTTCAGGGAGTAAACATGATGTTTAAGTTGGAAGTTAGTTATCATATTATTATATTCTTATATATTTGAATGACAAATTGTTTTATCTATAATTTAAGGAAAAAATATATCAGGAACGCCTGGAATAAAAAACTTTATTTTTGTTCAGACAAGTGACTGTTGTTTTGCGGACAAGTAGATTTTTGCAATGAACTTGTTCATGGCCAAGTTAACGATTTTGATATTTCCACACCTCTGGTCTAATGACACAAGTAGGAGGTATGACATTCGTTAAAAATTAGTGCAGTGTAGCCTGATATAGATTGGAGTTATTTTTTGCACTACAAACTGGATTTCAGAGTATACAAGGCGTCGCAATTATAATATGTGTAAAATAGAAAAATATACTTCATCAAGAACACTCTGGACATCGGGTGGAAAAGTTAGCAAGGACGTATCCTGAAAAATTTCTTCTTCCAAATTGTCTTCTTCTTCTAAACCTGCCATGTTGTCGGTGTTAAAGCTATTTTAAGTTGCGAAAATAGCAACACGTGTATAAAATTGTTAAATCAAGAATTAATTTCGAGTTGTTTTTTTCAATATAAGAGCATATTTTAGAGCTAGACGTTATAAAACACACGACACATATTAATAAGATGTGATCATTTCATTATATATGTTTTCACAAATATGACGATTGACTTACGAACATGTGCGTTTTGTTTACAGTCAAACTTTGATATCCGAATCTGACAGTCCGAATTGGAGTGAACGTTTAATGAAATATGGGGAAACGAAAACAAGGTTTCAACTGGAAAGCCAGGCAGCAGAATAAAACAATTGTGGACACTTCTGCAGTGGACAATGTAAGTGAACAAATATGTTCATTAAAAACATTACAGAGTGACAGGTTCTTATTAATATTTTAGGACAATGTTCTGATCAGTACATGAAATCTTGTGTCTGTGTCTTGAGAATTTGATCAATGGCATTTCACAACTCAAGTTACACAATGCTTAGAGCTGGAAAACAAAATACTTCTGTGTAGCATATCTTTGTTAGGTGCTTGACGAACACTGAGCTACTTATTATAATGGCAATATCTCATCCAGCAGCGATTTTAGCCCTATATAAAAAGATTTGTGGGATACAAAAATTGCTTTTCTTACTTTTTTCACCAAATATTTTGAAAAACGTATTATTTTTTTCCTGAATTTATTTTTTGTACAGCTAAACTTTGTTATCTCAAAGTCACCAGGACTTCCACATACTGATATCCGAAAACCGACTGTTAAAGTATTGAGTCCAAATAGTTGAAAAATCTTACTATGAAATAGTGTGTATTTAAAAAATTGTTTTTAGATTCAGCTTGAACTAGACTTCAGCACAGAGAGAGGTTATGATGAGAGCAATGCTCTCATCTTGCCTTCTTCAAAGGCCGAGTCAAAGCCAGTTATCGAACATGAAAATAGGGTTAAGAAACTCACAAAGAAGGAAAGAAGGAAATTGGAAAAAGTTCTAGAAGTCAAAGAGAAAAAAGCAAAGGTAGTACTTCACTTTTCTGTTGATAGGGCAGTCAAAGAAACTTATGTTTTGTTATGACATGTCCATGCTATAGATCTCCAAAATATGTACTATATAATTATTGCTATCTCTTTATAATATCTACTGGTGAAGATAGAATTTTCTTAATTATTTTTATAATTTTTTTTAAATAATATCGATGGCTGTTATGCATGATGGAAGACTATATGTGTTCACTAATTGTATGTTAATGTATTATTGTCATCAACATCATCATCACTGAACAAAACTTAACTTTTGTTCAACGCAGATCACCAATTGTATTACACATAGAGTATCAAACTTTCTTATTATTTTAATGATCATCCAAGATATTCATTCAGCAGGTGGAAACCGAATTGAAATTCCAAAATTACCCTAATCACTGTATGATTAAATTGAACAACATATTATTTTGATAGTACATATTTTTTGCAAGTACAAGTGTTTAAAATATTTCCAGTTCTCCTCACCTTTTATAAAACAGCATTTTGCATCCACAATTTTCTTTATTGCAGTCACTTTTGTTTCGTTCATTTTAATAGAAATATTCATTATTGACATATATCTAATCTGCAGAGTTTAACAGGGTACTTCTCCACAAAGTTAACAGAGAACCATCATGAATATCATATTTTTGTTAGAATGGATATAAAGTAATTGCGTACATTTAAACCGCTGTGTACAGTTAATCTTGATTTGTTTTATCATTAGCAACAATGTTTTCTTACAAATGTGCAAAAAGGAATCTATATAAGTTTTCAACCAGTAACTAGTTTTCTGATCCACTTATTTCTTGCTCATTTACATTACTAGTAAGGTAATGTTTGCAATGTGGTAAGTACATTTACATTACTGGTAAGGTAATGTTTGCAATGTGGTAAGTACATTTACATTACTAGTAAGGTAATGTTTGCAATGTGGTAAGTACAGTTGAAACCAACACTTTTTCCGTACAAATAATGTGACTCTAATGTAGCTGTTGTTTAATTTCACCTGATAATTTTGGTTTTGATTTTGTAGTTCAATACATGTAGCGAAAAAAAATTCCTGGAAAATCACATTTCACTACAAATCATGACTCTAATGACTCTGTTCAGTTTTACCTGATAATTTTGGTCTTGATTTTGTGGATCAAAAGTGAGGAAGAGATTTTTCCTTAAAAAATCACATGTAACTACAATTCATGTGACTCTAACGCAGCAGTTGTCATGTTTCACCAGAGAGCGGACATTCTGGCGTCGCTGTCGGCCCACCAAGCCAGCCAGGAGGAGCTGAACCAGTTCATCAGCATTGCGGATGTCATGTCCGGAAGAGTCAAAAGGTTTACACACTTCTTTGGTGGCTTCTACTTAAACTACCCATGCCTGGTCACTTTAAAGTTCCCAATTTTCCCAACTGGGATGTATTTTATGCTATCAGAAAAGTATTGTGATTTAAACACCAAATCACCCTATGTCTTTATAAAAATAGATGAATATTTGGGTCTGCAATCTGCATTTTGTTAATATACTTGTAGAATATAGGTAGGTACATGTTTTAAACCAGATTTAGATCTTCTTACCCCTTCTTGGCATATTTTTTAAAACTTTTTTACACACCATGTTAATATGATCTTAGTCTTAGTGGAATATCAGGATGGAATGCCGGTTTGGGTATTTAGTGTAGTAAACAAACAATCGTATGCAATATATTTGTTTTAAAAATGTGTGACAGCACTGTAGGTACCAGTTGAGGTTGCTGCGGATGTTGAATGATCATGACAATCATATTTGTAAACTTTAACAAGGGTGTTGAGAACATATAATTATGTTTTCAACTGGAAAGGAAGTAATTACATGAGTTTTTGCACTGATTTTGCAGGAAACAAGAAGATGTCATAGATTCAGGCTTGAAAACGATTAACATAATTTCTAAAAGAAGTCGAAAAAAGCGGCGTAAAGAACCGTTAGAGGAAGAACATGGAAAAAGTGACAGTGAGGAGTCGATTCACACCTCTGACATGTCTACTGATGAAGAGGATTCAGGTGTGGTGTCTGAAGAGGAACCCAAAGTTAAAAATGAGCCTCAACAGAAAATATACCCTAGGTTAAATAAAGAGCAAGATAATGAAAGTACGGAGCTGTCAACTGAAAATTCAGCTGTTAATCCTGAGATAGACCATATGATATCTGCTGATCTAAAAAGTGGAGCAGATACTATCGTAACTGTTGTTACAGAAGAGAGCAGTTCCAGTAACAAGTGTAGTTCTCTAGCCTGGAAAGTAAATAAAAGCAAACATGTAAGAAGTACCTCATTGAACTGGGTTATAAGTGAACTCACATCTTCTGTTTCTGTCTCCGATAAACAAAACATTGACACCACAGAAGATTACACTAAAGAAAATAAGGGCAAAGTAGTTTTTAATGAACCTAAAGATGAAAAGAAGACATTGATAGAGTCTCAGAAGGAAGTAGATCTGGTGATGAAAGTGGTCAACATCCCAGTCGACAGAGATCAAGACATTCAGGTAGTATATTTATTTTGTAATAGAAGATTTAAATCAATTCACCTTCACTGATACATTCATTCTCAAATCCAGGAGTATTTACATAATTTGTATCGGCACCATGAGATCATTCAGTGTAATACATATGTGCCATGTACCATGTGTAACAGTACTAACTTCAAATGTAAGGCGAGGAACTTGGGCAGCCAGTCGATGTCTCAATTTACAATCAGACAGAATTCAACAGGGTTGCCACTTAATTTGAAAAGTCAGGGAAAATTGATTTTTTTTCAAGGTCAGTGAATTGTCAGGGAAATCTGGAAAATGGTCAGTGAAAAATACAATTTTAGAGAAGTCAGGGAAAAGTCAGGGAAAATTGAAATTCCAGGTCAATGTTAAAAATCTTCAGCAGCTATGACAGTCTCCAATCAGTATTTATAAGTACTTCCAAACACATTTTGGTGTGATTGTGTATAAAATTAACTTAAATGTTTTTGAATCAATTTTGTGTTTATGTTAACTTTAGACTTTTGAAGACTAAAGGTCTTGCAGCCCTTGTCTCCAGAGCAGTCACATGCTTCCTAACTGTACAGTGTGTCAGTCAATAACTTAAGTTATCAAACAGATGATGAAACGGTTTGATATTTATTTTCTAAATCAAACATGCAAGCTTCTATTTTAAGGTTACACTTGCTTATAGATGAATAAAAATAGATCAACAGATATAAGTAAATTCAAGTTGTAAACATAAGTAAACAACCAATACTTAATGATGCTTGGTTACCTGACTCAGAGTTTTCAGCACGTGTATGAAAGGACTCAACAGATGTCAAAAAGCATGTTGTCTTATGTGTGGTGGAGGAGTTTTGCTTGGAAATATGGGGAAGTAGGCTCTTAAAAGCCATGCCAAAGGAAAGAAGCACAAAATATAAGTTTGCACTAGTATCTAAGGTGTATACAGTGAAGAACATTCTTTCTGCCTTAGTAAAGGTTATAAACCCTAGTAGCTGCCATGAAGCAGAGTTATTCATTTTTGTCATGTGCTCATTATTAAGTTGCATGTAATTCTGGTGTATTCCACATTTATTTCGTGATAAGCATAATTGTATGCTAAGCATGTTTGTATGTTTGGGCACATATATATGTGTTTGTAGCCAAGTCAAGTCGAGTAAATTATCGTCACTTTCTAATTTCATCATTTAATATTTAATTTAATGTTTATAATATTTACACTCATATATTTATGGTATTTGTTAATGAAAGTTTGATATATCTGAAACAAAATAAATATAAAACATTGGATGGGACGGCTGTATGGGAGGAGTATGCCGATAAAATATGATATTGGTCAGTGAAAATTCAGGGAATTTCATTTTCTCAACTAAGTGGCAACCCTGTTCAATCTTTCAGTGGGTTAATGGCTATGGTGTCTGCCTTGCGATCCAGGGCTCATGCTGCCGTTCGTCAATAGAGCCATTTGCGAAAATATTAAGAAATTGGCTCAAGAAAATGTCATATTGGCTCAAATGCCAAAAAAACCAGACTTTGTCTTTTCCCGATATGACAATATGACAAGTATATGGTACTGATTTGGACGTTAATTAGGTACTTTCTTCAGACTGGTTTATGTATAGTACACATAGTTTATGACGCAAACAATTAATTTCCAATAAGCAGTGTAGCACATCTGACATGTGGATCTAGAGATTATGTGTTCGATTCCTACTTGAGAGCGTTGATCATTTGACCTGAAATTGTCTCCATTAGCACACAATCAAGCAGAATTCGTCAGTTTAAACTACACTAAACTAATTAAATCTTTGAGTAGCAGTCATACCAAATAATCACTGGGGATAGTGTCTTTGGGATAACAATGGTGTAACAGAAGAGTCGGGCCTGGCTAGCTCAGTTGGTAGCGCTGGACTGTCAGTCCGGGGATCGTGAGTTCGAGCCCCAGCCCTGCCACATAACTTGGGTGCGGATTGGTCATGAAATTATTTCTACGGCCATTCTCCCCCTACCTCTGATTCAAGTAGGGCAGTTGTCAATTACTGGCATAGGTATGTGCACTTAGTACTGGTAAACCGCTTAGATCTGCTAAGCTTGCCCAGGAAAAGTATGAGTAGGTTAACTGACCGCCATGATATGACTGAAATACTGCTAAAAACGGCGAAAAAATCCAAACAAACGAACAAACACAACAAAACTCCTTGGAAAATTTAAAACATATCCTTTTCTATTGATAATTGATATTGATTCAGAATAGGCCTTTGTAATAATGTAAGATCTTTTGCTTTATATACATCCAGAATGCACGTCTGAAGCTCCCAATTCTGGGGGAGGAGCAGGTAATTGTGGAAGCAATCAAAGAGAATCCAGTCGTGATAATCTGCGGAGAAACGGGCAGCGGGAAAACCACTCAAGTGCCGCAGTTCTTGTACGAGGCTGGATATGCACAGTGAGTAGTTGCTATTAGATTTAATTACAGTGTTTTTTTTATTCCCCTGCTTAAAAAGCATATATTTTTCCCCTATATATACCTTGAAATTCCCCTGAGAATGTAAGCTTAAAAAAATTCACCAAAATCAGACGAAAATTGACAAAGATAGAGGAATTTTCGTAAACAATCCCAGCAATTTTTCATCAAACCAAGTTGCTGCATATTCTAAGTTATTATTTGTAGCAAAGCAATTCATTAATTTATGTTTTACAACAAAGTGGAATATAAACATGTAATAATGATTTTCAAAAAAAAAATCCATTTCTGCCCTAAAATTCGCCATCTGAAGGGCCCCGCCACCTTTCCCCCTTAGGTGAAAAAACCACTGAAGTATGTCATTGTGCGTGCAAATTTTATAAAAGAAAGCTTATTTAGATACAGTCGAAACGCGATTCTGCATATCGCAATGCTACAAAATGACAGGATACTACGACTAAGGCTGCCGGTCCTGTCTGTTTTCCTTATATGTTTAACTACAAAAAGATGCGATACTACGAATTTGCGATACTACAAAAGGTGCGTCCCTACAAAAAAAATTCCTGTCCTACTATGTTTGTATTGAAATGTTAACATTACGAATCATATTGTCAAGGAGACTCTTCACACCTTCTTGACGAAAGTTTCACACCTCTGTCCAGTAAGACGCCACCTTACTGGTTTGTTTGCACTATGGACAAAGATAGTTGTTTACAAGTTTAGTTACCATTTAAAGCCACTTTAAATGGTTATGGGTTCTATTTGCTTTTGACTTAATGACTCGTATTTGCCAATAATATGCAGTTGATAATTCGCTTTCTGTGGGTGGAATTTATACATTTTAATTACAATGGAATACATACACAAGTGTATTGTCAAATGCAATTATTTTAAATTCGATAACTGTGGGTGGAATTTATACATTTTAATTATAATGGAATACATACACGAGTGTATTGTCAAATGCAATTATTTTAATAAGTGTGCTAACGTTCGTGACATGACTCTAATTAACACTAAATAGAATATTACATTACCACCGTAATTTCCGAAAGATGCAATACTATGAAAGGTGCGATCAGTGTCTCCCATGACTATTCATAGTATCGCATTTTGACTGTATATCAATTTTTAGATTAGTAGACTCTGATCTTTACACTTTACTCATTTGACAGATCAGGGCCCATATTTATAAAGATTCTTAAGCCATTCTTAACTTAAGTTGAATATAAGTCAAAATTAGAATTTGTGTTTAAAACACTATGCTTTGGAACATTTGCATGACTAATACTAGATATTAACAAACCTTGAATTGTATTGCAAATTATGTGTCAAAATCTTCCAGAAATGCATTACTTTGTTAGAAAATCCAATAATTAAATATGAGAATTTTAAGATTTTTCTTAATTTTAGACTAAGATTCTTTATTAATACCAGCCCAGGAATTTTTTTTTGACAAAGAATGCCGTTTAGTCCCGATATCATTGTTTGTAAGAGGTGCCTTGTAAAGCAACTGTATTCTATACAGTGTTTTTGGAAGAGGTCAAACCAAACAGCCATGGTTATAAATGAAGCAATGATCTGTCAATTGTATTTAGATTTAAAGCCGTAGTCCATAGAATAAAATTCGATACGTTTAAATTGGCATTAGTGCTAATGAACATTTAATGATGTTTATTCGATTGAAAACTGTTTCTTATTTACGAAAGGCATTTTATAATGTCTATGTTCGAAAACGCTTGGTACAAACGGAATATACACTATTGAATGTACATGCTGATTTGCTTTAGTGGTATTACCAGCTATACGATAAAAAGTTACCAAAACGTTAGTTTTTTTACCGATTTCAGTGCGTTTCTTTTGTATTTTGATTGGTAAGATGTCCATTATAAATGATTTGTGCGAAGTTTTATTTTTTGTTAACATTTCTGGACTGCTGCGTTAATGGGTACAGTTTTGCTAACTTGTGTAGAATATGGAGGTAGAATATTATATAAATATCATATGGAAGCGTGTGTGACATCGATATTATCAAGCCCAGAGCAGAATGTCACCTGAGGTAGAATATTATATAAATATAATGGCAGCGTGTGTGACATTGATATTATCAAGCCCAGAGCAGAATGTCACCTGAGGTTGAATATTATATAAATATCATATGGCAGCGTGTGTGACATTGATTTATAAATATCATGGCAGCGTGTGTGACATTGATATTATCAAGCCCAGAGCAGAATGTCACCTGAGTTAGAATATTATATAAATATCACGGCAGCGTGTGTGACATTGATTTATAAATATCATGGCAGCGTGTGTGACATTGATATTATCAAGCCCAGAGCAGAATGTCACCTGAGGTAGAATATTGTATAAATATCATGGCAGCATGTGTGACATTGATATTATCAAGCCCAGAGCAGAATGTCACCTGAGGTAGAATATTGTATAAATATCATGGCAGCATGTGTGACATTGATATTATCAAGCCCAGAGCAGAATGTCACCTGAGGTAGAATATTGTATAAATATCATGGCAGCGTGTGTGACATTGATATTATCAAGCGCAGAGCAGAATGTCACCTGAGGTAGAATATTGTATAAATATCATGGCAGCATGTGTGACATTGATATTATCAAGCCCAGAGCAGAATGTCACCTGAGGTAGAATATTATATAAATATCATGGCAGCGTGTGTGACATTGATATTATCAAGCCCAGAGCAGAATGTCACCTGAGGTAGAATATTGTATAAATATCATGGCAGCGTGTGTGACATTGATATTATCAAGCCCAGGGCAGAATGTCACCTGAGGTAGAATATTATATAAATATCATGGCAGCGTGTGTGACATTGATATTATCAAGCCCAGAGCAGAATGTCACCTGAGGTTGAATATTATATAAATATCATGGCAGCGTGTGTGACATTGATATTATCAAGCCCAGGGCAGAATGTCACCTGAGGTAGAATATTATATAAATATCATGGCAGCGTGTGTGACATTGATATTATCAAGCCCAGAGCAGAATGTCACCTGAGGTAGAATATTATATAAATATCATGGCAGCTTGTGTGACATTGATATTATCAAGCCCAGAGCAGAATGTCACCTGAGGTTGAATATTGTATAAATATCATGGCAGCGTGTGTGACATCGATATTATCAAGCCCAGAGCAGAATGTCACCTGAGGTAGAATATTATATAAATATCATGGCAGCGTGTGTGACATTGATATTATCAAGCCCAGAGCAGAATGTCACCTGAGGTAGAATATTATATAAATATCATATGGCAGCGTGTGTGGCATTGATATTATCAAGCCCAGAGCAGAATGTCACCTGAGGTTGAATATTGTATAAATATCATGGCAGCGTGTGTGACATTGATATTATCAAGCCCAGGGCAGAATGTCACCTGAGGTAGAATATTATATAAATATCATGGCAGCGTGTGTGACATTGATATTATCAAGCCCAGAGCAGAATGTCACCTGAGGTAGAATATTATATAAATATCATGGCAGCGTGTGTGGCATTGATGTTATCAAGCCCAGAGCAGAATGTCACCTGAGGTTGAATATTGTATAAATATCATGGCAGCGTGTGTGACATTGATATTATCAAGCCCAGGGCAGAATGTCACCTGAGGTAGAATATTATATAAATATCATATGGCAGCGTGTGTGACATTGATATTATCAAGCCCAGGGCAGAATGTCACCTGAGGTTGAATATTGTATAAATATCATGGCAGCGTGTGTGACATTGATATTATCAAGCCCAGGGCAGAATGTCACCTGAGGTAGAATATTATATAAATATCATGGCAGCGTGTGTGACATTGATATTATCAAGCCCAGAGCAGAATGTCACCTGAGGTAGAATATTATATAAATATCATGGCAGCGTGTGTGATATTGATATTATCAAGCCCAGAGCAGAATGTCACCTGAGGTAGAATATTATATAAATATCATGGCAGCATGTGTGACATTGATATTATCAAGCCCAGAGCAGAATGTCACCTGAGGTAGAATATTGTATAAATATCATGGCAGCGTGTGTGACATTGATATTATCAAGCCCAGGGCAGAATGTCACCTGAGGCGAGAGCCAAGTGGTGACATTCTGTTTCGAGGGTTGACAATATCAGTGCCGTTTGATATTTATTTTATTATACCAAACAAAATTGAGTAAAAAACGGTAAATGCTGCCCATCAAGATTGAAGAATGCCTAATTTATTTCATGCTATGCGGTGAATTAATGGAGAAAACCAGTGAATGATAACCCGATCATTTCACTCTAGGTCGAGTGAAATGATAACGTTTGATAATTTAATTCTTGGTTATACTTTTAACTTTGTTGTTATGTTTATTTTTTGAAAGGATGTGAATATCTTAAGGTTAAGGTAGAAAGATCCTAATGACTTCGGAAATACTCGCGAAATATCGGTTAACTTCGGCCCATTCGCCACTAACCGTAAATCTAATCGATCTGATCCGAAACATAAATTGTTTTCACGAAATAAACATTACTTTTCGAATGTTGAGTTATTTTCAATTAAATGTGTGAAATAAATGCTTATTTGTCTTTAACGATGAAAGTAAAAATGTAGTTTGAAGAAAAACAAGGTACTCTGACATGGGGAATACCTTCAAATGACGTCATTGTTGGGAATTTCTGTTTACATTTAATCATGACATTTTTGCGATATTTCTGGTGTATTTCCTTACACTTAAGTTAAAATATTTATAAATAAATGTCCAAGGATTATTAGTATTATTGAACATAATTATTCGTATTTAAAAACATATCTGCCTAAAGGAGATACGTGCTCCTTGCTGTGAAATAACATTCATTCACTCCAAAAACTTGGAAACATAGTCAGTCGAGATGGGTGGAGAGCGGGACGTCGGGTGATCGAGTTTGGTGTTGTTGGATAATTTAAAATACTGTTCATTGTGTTAACTTGGGCCTGTTCCACTGAGGAATTTTGACGAGATCTACCGCTGTAAAAAACATCTGAAAATAATGTATCAGCGAAATGATGAGAATGGTCTAAGAGACACCTTTTCATCCAAAAACAGTGACATTTTACCAATAATCACAAGCATCAAGAAGAGTCTTGATGAAGTTATCACAAAGATTTGCCAGTTTTTTGAAACTCTTGTTAACCAAATGTAATGAAAATGTCCATTGAATTTTTTGAAACACACACTTATAAAAAATGTTTATTATTTTTCTGAATTTGGTAACCAAGGATATGTGAACCTCAGCTAGTTACATTTGTATTTAAAATGTTTACACAAAACACTATTTCTTTAATATTAATGCAAAAATAATTCATTTAATATTGATACTGCTAATAGATTAAAATTATAAGAGAAAAACAATATTTTAACATAGAAGGAAAATATTTGCTTTTTTACTTGTCTGATTTTTCATATTTTTTTTATAACATAGGGTTGCTTCAGTCCAATGTTATACCTTGAGATTTTTTTTTTTGGTGAACCTATGTAAATTTATACCTTTTTCCTCTCAGATAAGGTTATATTATATTTTGGTATTACTGATTTTGACATACTATGAAATAAAAGTAAAAAAAATTACAATAATTGGTGTTTGGCGTATTTTTACTGTAATGAAATCGGTTGTTTTTTACCATATGCTTAGCCAAATTTAATGTAATAAGTATTGTTGGTCAACTTTAGTACTTATGTTTGTTTTACTTTTTCATAAGATACACCTTTAACGTATAAATTAAAGCTATTCGGGAATAAATAAAATACATTTTGACAATATGTCAGTCATTTTTGTAAGTGTACCCCATCAGAATTTTAGGTTGAAGTAGAAAAATGAGGTGTTATAAGAAAAGTCGCATTTTTGTCAAAACGTGTGGTTAGATTTTGTTTATATTTCACAGTTTAGTCTCATAATAGATTTAATTATCAAAGATAAGAAGAAAATCAAGGGTCTTTCTACCTTAAACCGTTTTTGACAGTCAAAATACGTCCTTCGCGGGTAATGGGACTTTAACATGGTAGACAGAAGTGAAGTATAATATGTATTGTTTTGTAATGGCTGTTGTTTTCAACTCTTCAGTGGTGGAGGTATAATTGGCATCACAGAGCCTCGAAGGGTGGCAGCTGTGAGCATGTCCAATCGCGTTGCCAAGGAGATGTCCCTCAGTTCAAGGTCAGACAATCTCACTTGGTCATGTACAGAACTCAGCTTTTGATGGAAGTTACATTGATTCTGTCTTTGTTACTTTCTTAGATGAAAAGGAGTTATGCTTTTTAATATTATTGAGAATTTTGTAACTGGGTAGAAAATATATAAATGAGGCCTGTCGTGGGAAAAACGGGCTTAATGCATGTGTGTAAAGTGTCGTCCCAGATCAGCCTGTGCGGACTGCATGTCATGTTAATGTTATTAATGTTGTTTAAGTGTGGTGTCATACCAGATACGATACGAAGGCAATGTCACGGCGGATACAAAAATCAAGTTTATGACAGATGGTGTCCTGCTGAAAGAAGTTCAAAAGGTATGTTCAGCCTGCTTTACCATGTACTTGTGTGTACTAGCATTTTCTTACATCAGAATACATAAAACTGTTCAATTTGTCATTTTGATTCTCTTTTTGGATAAAACAAAAAAGTCAATATACTTATATTATTTTATTTTTAGCTCGACTATTCGATGAATAGGTGAGCTTTCCTACTACCCGCGTCAGCGTCTGAATTTGGTTAAAGTTTTTATTCAAAAGTCTTGTAACTTCAAAACTACATAAGTTATTCACTTGAAACTTGGAATATACCTGTGTTTATATTCAAAAGTTTTGTAACTTCAATACTACAAAAGCTATTCACTTGAAACTTGGAATATACCTTTGTCATTAACTCCAGTAACAGGGTGATCATTCCCCATAACTCTATTTTGTTTATTGAAACAGTTATGTCCCTTTTTCACATAGATTTTCTGTTTAAAGTTTATATTCCAAAGTTTTGGTAACTTCAAAACTACATAAGTTATTCACTTGAAACTTGGAACTAACCTTCGTCATTAACTCTATTATCAGGGCAACATTACCCATAACTATGTTTTGTATTTTGACAGAGTTATGCCCCTTTTTCACATTGATTTTTTGGTTAAAGTTTATATTAAAAAGTTTTGTTACTTCAAAACTGCATAAGTTATTCACTTGAAACTAACCTTTGTCACCAACTCTAGTATCAGGGGCAACATTACCCATAACTCTGTTTTGTATTTTGACAGAGTTAGCCCACTTTTTACATAGACTTAGTGGTTAAAGTTTTTGTTCCAAAACTGTATAAACACTTTAAAATTTTAACAAATTTATGCCCCTTTCACTATCCAAAATATGTACCAACTGAAATACTCCGAATAGTCGAGTGCGCTGTCCTCTGACAGCTCTTGTTGATTTGATTATTTATTGTGGTTGAAGCATTAGTAGTGGATATGATATTGTGACAATTGATGCTTAATTAATGTAGGATTTTGATACAAAATATCATTGTTTCAAAGATGCTTCATAAATACACATTTACACCATATTATACAGGATTTTCTGCTAACCAAGTATTCAGTTGTTATTATTGATGAGGCACACGAGCGTAGCGTCTACACGGATATTCTGATTGGTCTGCTGTCGCGCATTGTTCCTCTGCGGCACAAGGTGAGTACATTACCATCTGTCTATATGTAGGAGCTTTTTGACTGTAAACATTAAAGTACTGAAACAATAAAAATAATATAAGGCATGTCGTGGGTAAACCGAGCTTAATGCATGTGTGTAAAGTGTTATCCCGAATTAGGACGGCGCTTTCTGCTTTTCTGTTTTTTCTGTTTCTAGGAAGTCTCTTCTAAACACAAATCCACTGTAGACGGAAAGTGCTGTCCTGGGTTAGCCTGTGGGGACTGCACAGGCTTATCCGGGTCGACACTTTCAGGGATATAAATTTACACTCGCCCGCTCGCCAATGGCGAGTTGTTTTGCTTCTGGGTGACTGCTTTGCGCCGGTAATTCGCCCAGTTGGCGAGTCGCGTATTTTCTTCTTTCAGGAAATCCCCAATAAGCTAAAAGAACAAAATTCTTTGTAGGTTACCAATCTGCTTTCGATTTCATTTGTACTTAAGCGTTTATAATGACGTCATTGACCATGCTTTGCCAATCGATGCATTTCTATTTATTTAACCAATGGAAATTGTGCAACGTCACAACATGGCCGCGTCCATCGTCGTCATTGAACAGATTCCGCAATGTGGAAATTTATTGATGGCGTTAAAAAACCTGACGCAAATCGTGTTGACAAACGCAAATATTATGAAGACTACGAGCAAAACAAGCGTCCGCCACGTAAGTTTCAGCCCAATGGACAGAAAATCGCCCGTGGTTGACACATTCAGTGGATGGAATGAAATGTACGTATTGCATTGAAAATCGTATGCAAAATAATTTCACAGCTGGTTGTTCATCTATTAAGTTGGACAGTGTAAAAAAGCATATAAAGTAAATCTGGGCAAGTGAATCCAAGGCTGGTCTCGTGAGTTTTGAAAGAAGCGAGCCCAACTGGCTCATTACCCTAGATGGTTAATTTATATCCCTGACTACGCACATGCATTAAGCCTGGTTTTCCCATGATGTGCCTCATATGTTGCAATAAAAATGGAAAGAACACACTGACATGGAAATGTTAGAATGTGAGTCATTACCACAGCCCAAAAGTGACCATAAAAGTGACCCTAACATTTCCTGTTCAGCACATGCCAACATGCACAGTGACTGGGAAAGCATTTTTCCATACGAGATAATTTCTCATCTCCACAAAAATCGATGGGCTTTTTAAAAAATCGATGGGATTTCCTGTGATTGTTATGGGATTGTTTGCAATTTTATTTTGTGAACGTCTGTTTCAATCGAGAAAAATACACCACGCAGATGCTCGCGCTTCCCATTCAAGGTGTAATGAGCGTCTGTTGATATTGATTTTTCAGACTGCAGAATTTTATGGGTAAAATCACGACGCATTGTGACAAAACTGCAGTCCAGACCGAGCATTGTATATTGTACGGCAGCGTTTTTCTATTCGTATTCAAAGTAGTCGGTGCGACGTAAAATCGCATTGGTGAACATTTCTCTGCGATTTTTATCACTTTTATGTGCAAATATTGCATGGGTTTCTCAGTCACTGCATGCAAGTTGTCATATGAGAGCTGTTATTGTTGATGTTAATTGTACCTCAAATTATCTTGTTCATACAAATTAAAAGCCAGAAAATACATCATACAAATATGCACACTATTGGAATGGACAGTTTTCAACTAACAGAATCATATAATTTGTATAACTGCAAAATTTGTTGGATTAGTCTGCTGTGTCAGATTATTGCCTTTCGAAGAAAAAAAGTCAAGTTATTGTCGTCGCCGTGTTGTCTGTGTCAGCGTCTGCGTTAGTTAAGTTTTTTGGTTAAGTTTTTTGTCAGAGTCCATTTCTCAAAAACTGTCAAAGGTATCCATTTGAATTTTTCAATACTTGTTCACTATCAAAAGGGTACTCCATTATAACATTTTAGGTAACCTGTGATTGTATTTCCAGCTTATTTTGACAATTTTTTGGTAAACATTAAATTTCATTATAACTATCAAAGACATTAAATTGAAACTCAAGGTACTTGTTTATGGTTCTGAAACCATTCTGCAGACAAGAGGAGGTAACTCTTTGAAGGATTTTGTTGGAGTTATTACCCTTTTTCGACTTGCAATTTTTCCTTTAGGTCAAATTTCTCAATACTTTTATGAGGTATTTACTTGAAAGTCAAAGTAGTTTATCACAGTGATTAACTTATTCTGTAGACAAAAGTAGGTAACTCTATTAAGGATTTTGCTTGAGTAATTGCCCTTTTTTCGACTTTGAAATTTCGCTTTAGATCAAATTTCACAATACATTTATCTATAAGAAGTATTGACTTGAAACACAAAATACTTGATCACAGTTATGAACCCATTCTGTAGACTAGATGAGGTAACTATATCAAGTATTTTGGTGGAGTTATTGCCCTTTTTAGCTCACCTGAGCATGAATGTTATTGGGCCAGATCACACTAGTAGCACTAGAGTAATTGCCCCTTTTTCATGCAAAAAATGTGCAAAAATGCCTTTTTTCAACATACAGACTTTACTTTCCATCCAATCTAAACCAAACTTTCATACTTTGTGTATAACCATCAGATCTCAGCAGACGCCAAATATGGGCCAGATCGTGTTTCAAACACGGAAGTTATTGCCCTTTGTTTATGAAAAAATATACAAAAATGGACATTATTCAGGATAAAGACTTCATTTTTCATCCAATCTTCACCAGTCTTGCTTAGTTTGGCTATGACCATGAGATTACAGTTGAAGTCAAATATAAGCAAGATTGGGCCAGAAACACCGGAGTTATTACCCTTTGTTTGTGAAAAAAAAAAATGCAAAAACTGACATTATTCAGGATAGAGACTTAATTTTTCATCCAATCTTCATAAATCTTGCACAGTTTGTCTATGACCATAAGAATACAGGTCAAGTTGAATATAAACAAAACCGGGCCAGAAACACGGGAGTTATTACCCTTTGTGAAAAATAATATAAAAAAATATATTATTCAGGATAGAGACTTAATATTTGATCGAATCTTCACCAATCTTGCACAGTTCGTCTATGACCATAAAATTGCAAAATGCAAAATTGGGCCAGAAAACCGGATTTATAGCCCTTTGTTTGTGAACAAAAATACAAAAATGGACATTATTCAGGATAGAGACTTCATTTTTCATCCAATCTTCATCAATTGTGTACAGTTTGTCTATGAACGTAAGATTACAGGTGAAATCGAATATAAGCATGTTCGGGCCAGAAACACCAGAGTTATTGCCCCTTGTGTGTAGAAAAAAACTTCATTAAGTTATCAATGATTGGCTTGCACACGCAATTTTTTTTTCAATGTTGACCAAACTTACACAGTTTGTGTATGACCATACAGATCGATTAATAAAATTCGATTTCCAACAGTTGCAAATCTTGCAAACTGTTATTTGTACATGCAGTATTGATGGCTTCAGAGCCTGCATTAACATCATTTATCATCATTGGACAGAAACTTGTGAAAGGAAAAGCAAAACTTGACCTTATAGCACAGCCATTGCAATTATCGCATTGCAACTAGTTCTCCAAAACTTTGTGTGAAAAAGACATCAAAATCTACTGTTTCTGCATTTTCCAGAATTGTCACTGACTTAATGAAAAAGGGTCAGGTAAAAATATCAAGAAAAATGATTTGAGAACCAGTAGCAAAAACACTGCGCATCCACTACCCAACTCGTACTTTAGTTAGCCCATTGTACTAACTGATGTTAGAAATCAAATTGATCCTATTCCCCTTTGCGTATTGTTCATATACCTTAATTTTCAAACCTGTCACAACAGTGTGGTCTTCATCTGTACCAATTTCTCAGGTGAGTGCTTTGGGCCATCATGGCCCTCTTGTTTCAACTTGCTTTAGGTCAAATTTCTCAATATCTATCATTGACTTGAAATTCAAAATCATGACAATGATAAACTTATTCTAAAAACAAAAGCATAGAGAACTATCAAATATGAGATAATTGAGTGTCCAGCACCCGTAGGTGGTGCACTTGTTTATTTAATGCTCCTTTTTTCACGTGGGACGATAACTCTATTTACAGCGAGGCAAGCCCCTGAAGTTGATCATCATGTCTGCCACACTGCGAGTGGAAGACTTCACTGAGAACAAGAGACTGTTCCGAGTAACGCCTCCAGTGATCAAGGTGAGAGTGGCGTTCTACAGTGTAGGTGATATCCAGACATATGCCCTTGTATACATAATGCCCTCCCATTCATATGCCCTCACAGACATAAACCCTCCCATAATTTTCACTTAGGTTGACATATTCCCTTCCATAATTTTCACTCGGGTTGACATATACCCTTCCGCACATATGCCCTCCCACAATTTTCTCTAAGACGGACATACACCCTCCCAAAATTTTTACTTAGGCATACATACACCCTTCTATACATATCCCAAAATGTTTTCTTAGGTAGACATATGCCCTCCCTTAATTATGCCCCCATCGAAGATGGCGGGGTATATTGGTTTGCTAATGTCAGTCGGTTGGTCGGTCGGTCGGTAGACCACTTTCGGTTCCGCTCCCTAAGTTCAACAGATTTCATCTGATCTTCACCAAACTTCATGAAAATGTTTGTGGCTATAATATCTAGGTCAATTTCGATAATCAGCCAAATCGCTCCAAGAATTGTGGAGTTATGGCCCTTAAATTATCTGAAATTGGCCTTTTTAGCCGTTTCCGCGCTCTAAGTCCAGCAGTTTTCATCCAATCTTCACCAATCTTCATGAAAATGTTTGTTATTATAATATCTAGGTCAAGTTAGATAATCAGCCAAATCGCTGCAGGTATTGTGGAGTTATTACCCTTTAGTTGTCTGAAATTGGCCTTTTTAGCGGTTTCTGCAGTCCAACAGTTTTCATCCGATCTTCACCAAACTTGTGAACATGTTTGTGGGCATAATATCTTGGCCAATTTTAATAAACAGCCAAATTGCCCCAGTAATTGTGGAGTTATGGCCTTTGAATTATCTAAAATGTGCCGTTTAAGCAGTTTCCGTTCACTCAACAGTTCCTAGCCGATCCTCACAGAATTTGGTGAAAATCTTGTAGGCGTATTATCTCGGTTAAGTTTGATAATCAACCAAATCGTCCCAGTAACTGTGGAGTTATCGCCCTTTATTATCTAAAATTAGCCTCTTTAGCTATTTTTACCTAGAGGGCGCATAACTGTTTTACAAACAGCTCTTGTTTTCATTGAGGCGGACATATGCCACCCCCATAATATTTTCTTAGGCGGATTTAAGCCCTCCTATCATTTTCACATAAGTGAACTTATGACCACCCATGATATTTGACATAAGTGGACATAAGCAACCCTGGGTACTTGCACTTTAATGGTGTGCTAATACTATAAGACGTCTATTGACCGAAAAAGGTTTCTGTTAAAATAAAGTTTTTTCTGTGCTTTGCAGGTTGATGCCAGACAGTTTCCAGTGACAATCCACTACAATAAAAGAACTCCACTGGATGACTACCTGAATGAGACGTTTAGAAAGGTAGACTGCTCTTCATGTTTATATAATAACAGAATTTTAAAATTTCAAAAGACCTGTGAAATTAATATTTCATGAAGATGTCAAACTTCAAACATACATGTAAAATGCAAAGACCAGTTAAAAGTTAAAGTTAAAGGTGTTAAAAACCAGTGATAAATAAATCCAAGTTATCTTTACAAAATGTGTATATACAATTTTCAAACTTGTTATAACATACACTTACAGTGATACATTTACTTGAAATAAGATTAAAGTATTTAAAAACAGATAGGACACTGATTATTCTTGACATAGACCATCAGATCTGCATATATAACCGTATACAGGATGTTTAAATTTCAGTTTTACAGTCCAGATGGTTTTCAGGATAAAAAATGCTTCGCTTAATATGTGTATTTTTCATCAAAGGTTCTTCTTTACTCAACTTTTAAAATAGGGGTGAGGCGTTGGAAACCCAGGCTTAATGCATGTGCGTCCGCACAGGCTGATCTGGGACGACACTTTGCGCTTTTATGGTTTATTTTCTGTTTCAAGAAAGTCTCTTCTATACATAAGTCCACTGAAGGCGGAAAGTGTCGTCCTGGATTAGCCTGTGTGGACTACCTAGTTTTCCCATGACACGCCTCTGATTGTAATCACCTCTGGTGAATCTTGGGAATCCCACAGCAATATATATATATCTACGTCAGACATGTAAAATTCACCGCACGTTGCCCGAGGGAGGAATACTGGTGTTTGTAACTGGGCAACAAGAGGTACACACATTGTGTCGGAAGTTGAAGCAGGCCTTTCCAATGACAGAGGATTATAAACCAGGTATGGGGCAGATCAGGGATTCTAAATTTTTGGTCTTTGACCAAATTTGAGAAATCCTAGACTATAATCATATTTGTATAAACTTGGTCACCTATCATACCATATTTGGTGGCACTGCTGATGGTTTTCCATAAAATGTTGTTTGTTTAGTTTGAATAAAATTAGTTTTTTAGTTTGTCTAAATTTAGTTTTCTGGACTGTGGGACTGAAATTTGACAGTTGAAGTTTGTAATGCATTTATCGCAAATTATCTTATGACTTGTTTTTGTTCCCATTATCTATGTCGAATAAAAGTGATTTATGTTTCACCATATTATAACTGTACTCATCTATAGATGAAATTTATTGAAATTTGAATATGTTTTCAAAATTGGATGCACAATTTACTACTATTATTTCCTATCAGTGTCTCCTTTGTTATAGAACATCATAAAGGACACAAGAGAACCAAGAAAACAGATACTCCAGAACTCAGCAAACTGCCACACGTCAACCTTGACAGGTAGTTGACAAAACCATTTGACCTGTTTGAAACCATGTGAACTGTTTAGATAGTCTGGATTTCTGTTAGTTGGAGGTGTCTTGTAGAAACCAGGAGACTTTTTTTTTCTGTGAATGCAGTTAGTTCGAGATTAAACTGAAAATGTTTAGCTGTAAATCCAAAAGCAAATTGTTGATTGTTCAGAAACAGTTCTGGAGATTTTCTGTAGTGTTTTGCATTAACTTTTTTAAACCTTTTTAAAAACAATTAGAACATTATAAGTTCATCATATTAAATAAAGTGTCTAAAACTATACCTAATATAGTCACTATTATATTTGTACTATGTTATATAATACACTTGAACAAGCATTTCATAGTATGATTGTTTATTCTTCAGTTACTCCGTGTCACCTGAATGTTTATTCTTCAGTTACTCCGTGCCACCTGATTGTTTATTCTTCAGTTACTCTGTGTCACCTGATTGTTTATTATTCAGTTACTGCGTGTCACCAAATTTTTATTCTTCAGTTACTCAGTGTCACCAAATGTTTATTCTTCAGTTACTCTGTGTCACCACTCGATGATGAAGAAGAGCAAGAAAAATCTCAGCTTGACCTTGATCTTGAAAATGATGGAAATGAAGGTGAGAACATATTTGTCATATTATAGAAAAATCTTTTCAATTAAGCATAGACATTATTAAAATTACAAAAACAATTCACAAACTGTTAACAAACTAGACATTCAAATTTTATAGAAATTTTACATCATATCCTTTTTAGCTCAACTAATCACAGAATAGTTCGAGCTATACTACTCACCCATTTGTCGTCGTCAGCGTAATGCTCTGGTTAAGGTTTGCGTGCGACATGTCCATATCGCTGTAACTACTACAAATATTCAATTGAAACTTCACACATGTGTTCGGGGTCATTATGTGAGGTCACTGACCAAGACCCGTAACTCTGACCTGCAATTTAGCAGAATTATGCCCCTTTTTGTACTTAGAAAATCAGGTTAAAGTTTGCGTGCAACAACTCCATAGCTCTATATCTACTACAGATATTCAGCTGAAACTTCACACATGCCTTCAGGTCATTATATAAGGTCACTGGCCAAGGCCCGTAACTCTGAACAGCATTTTAGCAGAATTATACCCATTTTTTTACTTAAAAAAGTCAGTTAAGGTTTGCGTGCAAGAGAAAATTCAGATTAAGGTTTGCGTGCAACAAGTACATATCTCTCAGGGTCATTATATAAGGTCACTGGTCAAGACCCATAACTGTGGCCAGCATTTTAGCAGAATTATGCCCCTTTTGTAGTTGAAATTCAGGTTACATTTTGCTCCATATCTCTATAACTACTACAGATATTCCATTGCAACTTCAAACATGTCTTCAGGGTCATTATATAAGGTCACTGACCAAGGCCCATTACTCTGACCTGCAATTAAACAGAATTATGCCCCTTATTGTACTTCAAATTCAGGTTAAAGTTTGCGTGCAACAACTCCATATCTCTATAACTCGAGAACGGATTGAGCTATTGTAATGAAACTTCATATATAGTATTTATAGCGAGGCCTCACTTGGGATTGCATATGGGGTGGGTGGGGTCAAGGTCACTGTTACTAAAAATAGAAAAACGTTTTCAGCTCAATAACTTGTGAACGCATTGAGATATTTTAATGATAATTCATACATAGATACCTTATATCAAGACCTCGCTTGGGATTGCATATGGGTGGGGTCAAGGTCAAGGTCACTGTTACTAAAAATAGAAAAATGGTTTCTGCTCATTAACTTGAGAACGCATTGAGATATTTTATTGAAACTTCATACATTGATACCTTATATCGAGACCTCGCTTTGGATTGCATATGGGGTGGGTGGGTTCAAGGTCAGTGTTACTAAAAGTAGAAAAACGGTTTCCGCTCAATATTTTTCTTGTTTGTTGTGATAAAGTTCCATAACTCTGACAAAGCGGTTGAATAGTCGAGCGCGCTGTCCCGAGAGAGCTCTTGTTGGTTATTTCCAGTGATTTACCAATATCCAAATTGTCAGTATTAAATGAATACCGGCTTATGTGCATGTACAATTGGCACATAAGATCTATGAAAAACGTGTTATGTATTCTTGTCATTATTTTCTCATTCTTCAGGTGTAATTGATGACACTCCTGCAGATGGTAACCATAGCGATGTTGATGACCTTGGTGACCTCTCTGAGGCCAGGGGATGCTCCCAGCCTCTTTATGTGCTTCCTCTGTACTCTCTATTATCCTCAGATAGACAGGCTAAGGTTGGTTGCCATGGATATACCTGAAATTTCTCTCTAAATGTTTGTCTTTTAATCATGTTAATGGTTTTAATATTTATAAGGTAATTAATACATTTAGTTTTGCCTCAATTTATGCATAACCATGCCTTTTTACACTTGTGTGTGTGTGTAGTACGTACATTTTTATAGAGTGCACCGAGATTCTCTCCATATGGCCCTCACCCCCCCAAAAGACTTATTAGTTGGGTTAGGGAGATAGTGCAAGATACAGGAGAGGCCCCATTCCAGAGGCGACCCTGGGTCTTTTAGTGCCCGGTGTGAAGCACCTAGTATGCTGCACCTCAGTTTAACACCTTATGCGAAAGACGAGTTAGTAGGTTAGTCTGTAGCGGGGCTCAAACCTGCGACCCTGGGTTTTGAAGCCTGTGTGTTACCACTAGACGACGGACTCGCCAAGCACTTTGTCCTCTAATTAATATGCAACATGAAGTAAAACATACTAACATTAATTTATTGCGAATTGCAAGTGTTCTTACGGGTCTCACCGTCAGTTATTTAGTATCTTATTTAGCGGATAAAGACTAATTCATATGGTTTGCGAGTGCCAAGGTGGTTAATTAATCAGGTTTATTATATAAAAAATATGAGAGGCGTGTCGTGGGAAAACCACGCTTAATGCACAGGCTAATCCAGGATGACACTTTCCTCCTACAGTGGATTTATGTTTAGAATAGACTTCTTTGAAACATAAAATACCGTAAAAGCGGAAAGTGTCGTCCTGGATTAGCCTGTGTGGACTGCAGAGGCTAATCCGGGACGACACTTTATGCACTTGCATTAAGCCCAGTTTTCCCACGCCATGCAACATGAATAACCTCATCAGGTGTTCGGGCCGGTGCCGGAAGGTTGCAGACTGTGTGTGATTGCGACCAACGTGGCAGAAACCTCGCTTACCATACCAGGCATCAAATATGTGGTCGACACGGGCAAGGTGAGACTGGACGTGTTAGTTGTACATTTGCAATAGATAACATTGGTGTAAAATGGTGTTCATTGGTGTCACTGCATATAGTTTTAAAATGACATTTGCACTGTGTATTTGGGGAATGTAAAATGTTGATTTCAGATTGAATGAAACTCACCATTGAAACCAAGCAATGTTTATTGTTCTATTACTAACATCCAAACTACATTGTGTTTTCTATGCTATAAAAACTGTTTTTCTACAAATCCACATTTCATGTAAATTCTGAAAGTTTATAATTGCGACTTGTTGTGTTTAGGGCTTGTCTTTCATTCTGTCTCATCATGATATTAGAGTTATAAGTAACTTAATTGTAAATCGTTGGAAGTTTGCTTTTTAACCAAATTTTTCGAACTACGGTTATTAGATTCGGGTATGTCGTTGGGCGGGCGGGTGAGTGGGCGGGCGGTGTGGCGGCGTCAAATTTTTGTTTCCGCTCTCTAACTCGAGATCAGATTGAGCTATTGTAATGAAACTTCATACATAGATACGTTATATTGAGACCTCGCTTGGGATTGCATATGGTATGGGTGGGGTCATGGTCAAGGTCACTGTTACTAAAAATAGAAAAACGGTTTCCGCTCAATAACTTGAGAACCCATCCAGATTGTTTAATGAAACTTCATACATAGATACCCTATGTTGAGACCTCGCTTGGGATTGCATATGTGGTGGGTGGGGTCAAGGTCACTGTTACTAAAAAAAGAAAAATGTCAACCTTACTAAAAATAGAAAAACGGTTTCCGCTCAATAACTTGAGAACACAGAAAAACGTCACCCTTACTAAAAATAGAAAAACGGTTTCTGCTCAATAACTTGAGAACACATTGAGATATTTTAATGAAACTTCATACATAGATACCTTATATTGAGACCTCGCTTGGGATTGCATAGGGGCTGGGTGAGGTGCAGGTCACCATTACTAAAAATAGAAAAACGGTTTCTGCTCAATAACTTGCGAATGCATTGAGATATTTTAATGAAACTTCATACCTAGATACCTTATATCCAAACCTAGCTTGGGATTGCATATGGGGTTTGTGGGGTCAGGGTCAAGGTCGCCGTTACTGAAAAAGAAAAAATGGTTTGCTCAATAAATTGAGAACACATTTATATATTTTTATGAAACTTTATATGTAGATACCTTATATCTAGACCTCGCTTGTGATTGCATATGGGATGGGTGGGTCAAGGTCACCATTACTAAAAATAGACAAACATTTTCCGCTCAATACCTAGAGAATGAATTGAGATATTTTAATGAACATTTATATGTAGATACCTTATATCTAGACCTCGCTTGCAATTGCATATGGGGTGGGTGGGGTCAAGGTCACCATTACTAAAAACAAAAAAATGGTTTCCACTCTGTAGCCTGAGAACAAATTTAGATTTTTAATAAAACTTCATATGTAGATATTGAGATCTCTCTTTCGCAAGATCAAGGTCACTATTTCCTAGCCATAGGTGTATGACCTTCAGCTTTGCACCCAGAACTTTCTTTCATTATTGTGCTGACTTTTATGCATTTCGTTTGAAAAATTTGGTTTTCGTGGAATTTCCACGTTTCTTGTCCTAACTCTAAATCTTAAGGGTCATAAGTTTAATTATCTGTTGAGCAACCTAACTGTATTATATTCATATTAATTACAGCATTAACTTAAAATACATATGAGGCATGTCGTGGGAAAAATGCGCTTAATGCATGTGCGTAAAGTTTCATCGCGGATTAGCCTGTGCAGTCCGCACAGGCCAATCCAGGACAGAACTTTACACTTTTATGGTATTTTCTGTTTCAACAATGTCTCTTCCAACCACAAATCCACTGTAGGCCGAAAGTGTTGTCCCGGATTAGCCTGTGCAAACTGTTAAGGCTAATCTGGGACGACACTTTACGCACATGCTTTAAGCCCGGTTTTCCAATGACACGCCTCATATATAATCCCTTATTGTTTTTCACAGATGAAGACGAAGTTCTATGACAAGGTGACGGGTGTCTCTACATTCCGGGTCACCTGGACGTCGAAGGCATCTGCTGATCAGCGTGCAGGTCGGGCTGGTCGTGTAGGACCTGGACACTGCTATAGGTAGGCATAATTTGGGCGGGGGGGGGTTATATTATATTATATTATATTATTATTTTTTGTGTGGTCTGAAGAAGCTAAATATAGGGATTTCTTTTGGTAATTTTTAGTAGCAATAAAAGGAAGGTTAAGTTCCATTTTCGGCATAATTGCTCTTATTGTACTTGAGTTATGCCCCCTTTAAAAAAAAAAAGTTTCAATAAGGCTTGTGCAGACAATAACTTGAGAAGGTTTTGTGCAATCATTATGGAACTTAAAGTTAGTGTGTGTTAGTAGGCATAAAAGGTAGGTTAAGTTCGGTTTTCGGCATAATTGCTGCTATCGTACTTGGGTTATGCTCCATCGGGCAACATATCCGGCTCACGGAGTTCTAGTTTACTTTCAGAATTTTAAATTACTAACATGGACATGTATTGTGCCTCAGCAATGATTGTTTCAATCTGCTCAGAATTATTGTATTTGTATTTTAACTACTTTTGGCCCCTTTTAAGAGAAACATCACCAGAAAACCAAGTTTAATATACTTTTTTTTAACATGGTTTCATGTATACTGTCTTGTAAACAAAAGTGAAAAACTACATTAGCTTTTTGTAGGAATATAATAAATCCAACTGCAATAAACCCAATTGATTATGCTTGACGACAACTAATGTAGTATTTAGGAGTCCTTTAGTCCAAAAATATTGTTAAAATGCAAGTGAATAAAGTGAACGTTAAAGGTCCACACTCAAGGCCAGTACTTATATTTAAAATGCCTTAGTAGAAATCAGTGACTGGGAAAGGATTTTTCCATGTGAGATAATGTCTCTTCTGCACAAAAATATTTGGGCTTTTTTGAAAATATATGCGATTTCCTGTGGTTTATATGGAATTTACAGCAATTACATGTTGTGAACGTCTAACTGTTTCAATCGAGAAAAATACACCACTCAGACGCTCGCACTTCCGTTTAAGGTGTAATGCGCGTCTGTTAATATTTACTTTTTAGACTGCCAAATTAATTTTATGGATAAAATCTCACCGCATAGTGACAAAACTGCAAACCAGGCCAGACATTGTGTATTGTAGGGCAGCATTTTTCGATCCATACTCAAACATTTCGGTGCGACGTACAATAGCACCAGTGGACATTCCTTTGCGAGTTATATGAATTTTATCCCATCATCAGGCGTGCATTGACGAAATAACACCCCATGGAATTTACTTTGCTTTATTTTAACACTGCGGTGATAAAGCAGTCACACACAGTGTAATGACGTCATCTTGTTGATTTGGTGACGTAATTTTATGTTTTTAGCACTATGTATTGCGTTTTCTTTCGTTTATTTTCAAAATAAAGAAGGAAAATGTTGGGATAAATAGAATACTAGGTAAGTGTTGAATAAAGATAAGTTTATTTGCTCAGCACGAAAACGTGAACCACTCGCCAAGGCTCGTGGTTCAGGTTTTCTAAGCCTCGCTAAATAAACTTATCTTTATTCAACACTAACCTAGTATTCTCTATTTATGCGCAAATATCGCATTTCGCATGGATTTTCCAGTCACTGGTAGAAACAAGTAAATTTGTTCACTTACCAATGACTGTGGCGGCATAATTAAATGTGGCGCGTCATGAGAAAACCGGTCATAAATGCATGTGCGTAAAGTGTCGTCCCGGATTAGCCTGTGCAGTCCGCACAGGCTAATCCGGGCTGGCACTTTTCCACTTTTAAGGTATTTTCAAGGAGGTCTCTTCTAAACATAAATCCACTGTAGGCGGAAAGTGCCATCCCGGATTAGTCTGTGCGGACTGCACAGGCTAATCCGGGGAGAACACTTTATGCACATGCATTAAGACCGGTTTTCTCACGACGCGCCACAAATGTTTATTTTGTATTAAATGGTTTTATTCTGGTAACAAAAATCAACTGATGCTTCTTATATTGCCATATTTCAAATATTTAACAGTGATTTTCTTATAGAAAATGTTATTTGAAAATTTCGCTTAAGTATATCATAAGTAAAGATTTTCATTAAGATCTTTATGGATATGGGTCTAGATGTTTACAGGTGAACACCGAGTAATTTACTGCTGTCTGTTTTTTCAGACTGTTTTCATCTGCCGTGTTTAATGATGAGTTCGAGAAGTTTTCGCCTGCAGAAATCACAAGACGCCCGGTGGATGACCTGGTTCTTCAAATGAAGGTAGAAATGTCTGTTGGTAATTAGATAGCAGAAAAGCGTCTTGTTTTGTAATTTGATTAAGCTTAGAGTCTTGCATCTCTATATACTGTTTTACCATATTTGTTGTAATTATTTTATTTTATTTTATTTATTATTTTTATTGTTTCAGGACATGAACATTGATAAGATTGTGAATTTCCCATACCCAACACCACCTGACGCAGAGCAAATCAAGGTTATTATGATGTACTTTACTTACAACAAACACTTAACATGAAATGATGAGCCTGACATCCCCCCAGTTTACCGCATATTGAATAAATCGAACATTTTCAGTCAGTTTATATGATAGAAAAATAGAAATAAAACATTTCAACACCTCCACACTCCATTTGTAAGATCGAAAATAGACAGAAGTGATATCACCACCTCCCTTGTCAGTGTGTAAGATTGTTCTAACTCAAAAAGACGATTTTGATAGCAAATGTTAACGTCCCATCTTTCTCGTCTGCTTCAGGCTGCGGAGAGCCTGTTGATCTCGCTGGGCGCTCTAACGCAGCCCACGGCCCCGAGATCTTTCAAGGAGTCGCAGGCCGGTAGGTGGTTGCTACGTTCTACACAGTAGGACTGAAACAAAATTGATTGTCATTATTGGCCAACTAGTTCCAGGGAATATTCGGACAAGTGAACTTTTGTCAGAATTATATATTTACTGTATGGACATGTGGCAAACTGCTATTGTTGAAAACAGACAACTGCGAGCATGTAAAACTGTATGTTATATTTGAGGTATTTTAACGCTGCAACATTTAGATGAAATCAATTTCGTTTTCATTCCTTCTGAAATATCAGTTGGATGCAATACTGAAATGGCAGTATCATGCTTGGTGAAAATTTATTGGCATTGGAATGAGTGTCGAGAGCTGTGGTTTGTATTGTCTACGCAGTAAAAGATTCATCCAGTACATGCAGTCGTTCTTTGCTGAACACAACTATTGTGTTACAAATTTTTTCCAAGAACTTGTATTTTTACTACTTTTGACTGGATAACTGACTTCAATTCCAGAGCGCGTGACCAAAATCACTCCCCTAGGTCGAGCGATGGCCAGCTTCCCCGTGTCACCTCGCTACGCTAAGATGTTAGCTCTGAGTCACCAGCACGGTCTTCTGCCGTATGTCGTTGCCATAGTAGCAGCTCTCTCCGTGCAGGAGATGTTTATGGAAGTGCACAGCAATCCTCAGAGCGAAAATGATGTAAGTGTGACTTTCAAATCTACTGTTAGTTGCTGTATTTACCGTGATATTATATATCAGAATGTCAGGTGTTAGAATATCAGATCTGCATGTACATGAAGCAATGGTATGTATAAGAATATTAAATCTGCATGTACTTAAAGCAATGGTATGTATAAGAATATCAGATCTGCATGTACATGAAGCAATGGTATATATAATTATAAGAATATTAAATCTTGTATATGAATATCAAGTCATTTATAGGAATATTAAATCATGTATAAGAATGTCAAATCATTTAATGTTATGTCTCAGGTCCTAGTACAATGGTCTGTACAAGAATATTAAGTCTGATAATGAATATCAAATCATGTATACGAATATCAAATCATGTATAGGAATATCATATCATGTATAGGAATATCATATCATGTATAGGAATATCAAATCATGTATAGGAATATCAAATCATGTATAAGAATATCAAATCATGTATAGGAATATCAAATCATGTATAAGAATATCAAATCATGTATAGGAATATCAAATCATGTATAAGTATATCAAATCATTGAATGTTATGTCTCATAAGTAGCTAGTACAATTGTATGTATAAGAATATTAAGGCTGATAATGAATATCAAATCATGTATAGGAATATCAAATCATGTATAAGAATATCAAATCATGTATTGGAATATCAAATCATGTATAAGTATATCAAATCATTGAATGTTATGTCTCATAAGTAGCTAGTACAATTGTATGTATAAGAATATTAAGGCTGATAATGAATACCAAATCATGTATAGGAATATCAAATCATGTATATGAATATCAAATCATGTATAAGAATATCAAATCATGTATATGAATATCAAATCATGTATAAGAATATCAAATCATTGAATGTTATGTTTCATAAGTAGCTAGTACAATTGTATGTATAAGAATATTAAGGCTGATAATGAATATCAAATCATGTATAGGAATATCAAATCATTGAATGTTATGTTTTATAAGTAGCTAGTTCATAGTACAATTGGATATTCTCTGTCAATCCGTCGAAATTGTCTTGGTCGACTAGCAGTAGGAATGTCAGTGTCCGCCATATTGTCATTGTGTTTTATTTTGGACAAAGATAACCGAAGTCAAAGAACTCGGTTAAATCTTATCCAAAAGTTAACCAAAAACGTTAAAACGTGCACCTGTTCGGCTATCTATTTTTTTTATACAATCGATAACCAAAAAAGTTAACCAAACCAAGGAGTTATCCAAAAGTTATCCACTGGATAAGAGATATCCAGTTTTATACAGTTGGCTACATGTATATCAGGGCCATATGCGGTATGTACCAGTTTATTTGTTTTCTCATACAAACCACTCTGGGGCCATATTCCAGAAACATCTTAAGTTTATCTTAAAATATTTCCATTTAAGTTCCGATTTTTGTAAGGAAATATTTTTAAACACATAAATTAATAAATCCAATTACAGTTAAGTAAATAGTAGTTAATAATAAGTTGATAATTAGGAAATATTTAGCAGAATTTCATGCATACATGGAATAAAATGCTTAAGAAAAATGCTGATTTTAAGGTTAAGGATAAGATTTCACTTAAGAAGTTTCTGGAATACGACCCCAGGGCCCAAATTCACCAACCTATTCTTAGACTTAAGTATTAAGATCAGACTTAAAATTAAAAAAAAACAACTTCTCAAATATGCTGAATACCAATGTTGCTTATGTGAATACCAGGGCCCATATTTGTAAAGAATCTTAGTCGAAAATTAAGAAAAATCTTAAAATTCTCAAATTTAAATATTGGAGTTTCTAACAAAGTGAACATTTTGACACATAATTTGCAATATAATTCAAATAGTATTAATATCTAGCATTAGTCATTCAAATGTTCCAAAGCATAGTGTTTTTAATTTTAATTTTGACTTATGTTCAACTTAAGTTAAGAATGGCTTAAGAATCTTTATAAATATGGGCCCTGATAAGAGTCAAATTTATTGCGATCTTAAAACAATTTCATGAATATTCTTTATTCTTACTAAAATATAAAGTCTTAAAATGTGTTGGTGAATATAGTACATGTAACATTAATCTATGTCAGATATGTTTGTTCTTTATTTTGGACATTATTGATGTAGATGTAACACAACTTTATTATAACTGATTCAATGTGTGTATCTTAACTGTCCATGTTTTGATTTTCTTTAGGATTTCAAACAGAGGCTGATGCATCTGGCTGAAGTGAAAAGGATCTGGGCATCTTCTGTAAGTAAAACTGAGGTGCGTCGCTGGAAAACCGGACTTAATGCATGTGCATAAAGTTGCGCCCCATATAAGCCTGTGCAGTCCGCACAGGCTAATCCAGGATGGCACTTTCCGCCTACAGTGGATTTATGTTTAGAAGAGACTTCCTTGAAAAAGAAAATAACATTAAAGCGGAAAGTGCCATCCCGGATTAGCCTGTGCAGACTGCACAGGCTAATCTGGTCTAAAAACGTTACGTACATGCATTAAGCCCGGTTTTCCGACGACACACTACAAATACTCTTTTTAGCCGAATCGATCGAATAACAACCCATCTTATAAACTTAAGCTTTATCTGATTGATATTTTAAGCAAATGTTTATTTGATTGTTATTTTTAGAACGCTATGTTTTTCAATCGCTATGTTTTTCAGTCGCTATGTTTTTCAATGTGACGTCATATCAAATGATGATGTTTGTAGTAAAAAAACAACCCAGTGTTAAAACTGGGAAACCAAAGTTATTTTTTTATTTCTGACATATTTTCACGCCTTTTACAACATTTTTGAGCATAGCATCAATAGAATATAATGTGAGTGTTAGATAAAGATGAAGTTTATCATGCTCAGCAAGAAACATTTGACCGCTTTGCAAGCCTCCTGCTCATCTGTTTCTAAGCCTCACATGAAAAACTAAATCTTTATACAACACACACCTAATATTCTCTATATAAACACACATTTTAGTTTATCAGAATTTTATAAATTAGACAACTAATTTTATTAAGACAGATATTAGAATGTTTGCATAACATTGTGGTGTCCATTGTGACATGAAATATTACATGACCAGGCAATCAAAATTACATAAATGTTTTCATTTTGTGTTTACAATATTAAATGTTCCATTGTTGATAGGAGAAGACCCAATTGTGCTTCTAAAAATGCAAATATTGATGTGCTTGCTGTCTCCAAAGTCACTCACTGTTGCTAGGCAACTGGGTGGTAATGCAAAAAGATGCCAGACAGATTCTGCTGCTATTCAAATTTTGTGTACTTTTTGTTTCAAGGCACATTTGCTGTTGCTAGGCAACCTGATAGGATGCTATAAGATACCTCATTCTGTTGCTATTCGCATTCTATGTACTTCATGTTTCCAGGGTCACTCACAGTTGCTAGGCAACCAGATAGTGATGCAAAAAGATGCCAGGCACATTCTGTTGCTATTAAACTTCTATGTTCTTCATGTTTCCAGGGTCACTCGCTGTTGCTAGGCGACCTGATGGTGATACTGAAAGCAGTGGGCTCATGTGAGTACGAGGGCTGCACTCCGGCCTTCTGCGAGAAATACGGCATCCGACTGAAGGCAATTAAGGAAGTGAGGAAACTCAGAATGCAGCTCACAAACTCAGGTAACGCAAGGGCAGATGATCCTGACATTTACTGTTGTTTTGAAAGTCCTAAAATAACATGTCATGGGCATTTTCTGCAGTTACTTCAAGTTTGATTTTCATACATTGGTCAAAATAAGCACAAGACTAGGTTTGCTCTCAGTCTTAAATAGGCAGGCTTGTAACATTTTCTTGCTCCCATGGCAGGCTTGTAACATTGTCTTGCTGGCAGGCTTGTAACATTTCCTTGCTCCCAAGGCAGGCTTGTAAAATTTTCTTGCTCCCAAGGCAGACTTGTAACATTTTCTTGCTCCCATGGCAGACTTGTAACATTTCCTTGCTACCAAGGCAGACTTGTAACATTTCCTTGCTCCCAAGGTAGACTTGTAACATTTCCTTGCTACCAAGGCATGCGTGTAACATTTCCTTGCTACCAAGGCAGACTTGTAACATTTACTTTCTACCAAGGCAGGCTTGTAACATTTTCTTGCTCCCAAGGCAGGCTTGTAACATTTCCTTGCTACCAAGGCAGGCTTGTAACATTTCCTTGCTACCAAGGCAGACTTGTAACATTTCCTTGCTCCCATGGCAGACTTGTAACATTTTCCTTGATACCAAGGCAGACTTGTAACATTTCCTTGCTCCCAAGGCAGGCTTGTAACATTTCCTTGCTACCAAGGCAGACTTGTGACATTTCCTTGCTCCCAAGGCAGACTTGTAACATTTCCTTGCTGGCAGGCTTGTAACATTTCCTTGCTCCCAAGGCAGGCTGGTAACAATTTATTGCTCCCAAGGCAGGCTTGTAACATTTTCTTGCTCACAAGTAATAATATAAGAATTTGGGCTTGCTTTGCAGAACGGCTAATTTTGATGGCTGTATTAATGCATTGCTGAATGCATAATTTTTGTAAGGTTAGACTAAAGCAGAGTACTGGGTAGCTTTGAGTTGGATGCATGTATCCTTGGACAAACAGAAATGTTGGCAGTAGAGTTTGTATGGAGATGTTTGTATGGAGATGCTTATTCCTGTTTTGTATGGAGATGTTTGTATGGAGATGTTTGTATGGAGATGCTTATTCCTGTTTTGTATGGAGATGTTTGTATGGAGATGTTTGTATGGAGATGCTTATTCCTGTTTTGTATGGAGATGCTTGTATGGAGGTGTTTGTATGGAGGTGCTTGTATGGAGATGCTTATTCCTGTTTTGTATGGAGATGTTTGTATGGAGATGTTTGTATGGAGATGCTTGTATGGAGATGCTTGTATGGAGATGTCTGTATGGAGATGTTTGTATGGAGATGCTTATTCCTGTTTTGTCTGACGAAGGTTTATTCTGCATGTCTTGTTTTTCTGTGACAAATTTGAACTGGTATTCTAACATGACACCCATAAAATTTCTGTTGTTAAATTGCTATTAAATACTCAAAAAAGTAGTTCCAAAACTGTAAAAAATAAAAACGCCCTCATGGTTTTATTTATAAGCATCGGAACTAAAAATCATTGTTTATTTACAGAAAAAACTATCAAAATCGAAATTATTTCTTAATACTTTAAAGTCAATAGTTGTTTTGTCTATTTTTGTAAACTGGTAGGTGCAATACAATATAAAGTAACATATTGTTTGTATACTAACAGTTACTATCTTTTCTAATCTTCTGTTAACACTGATACCTTATGTGTGTGTGTTTTCTCAGTAAATCTGGTGATGCCGGACGCATACGTCTGCGTGGATCCACACATGCCACCGCCGGATGATACACAGGCTAAACTTCTGCGGCAGATTGTCTTGTCCGGAATGGGAGACCATGTGGCCAGGTTTGACTCTGATCTTTTGATTGCTTTGATGTGAACATCAGAAATTTGTTGAATTAGATTCAAAGACTTTCGAAACAGGATATGCCTAATTACCATAATTTCGTGGGTTACCATAATTTCGTGGCTGTTTAAAACTGATAGAATGTTCGCTCTTGCATCCGAAAACATTGTCCGAATTAATATAAGCGTTAAGTGAATTGTATATTTTTACTGTATCTGAAAAGTAAATCCTATTAAATGTCAACCATTAAGTGACTTGGTCATTTAAATCACCAATGTATGACATAAAATACACAAATAATTCACTACCCTATAACTACTTTGCAATTCAATTCATTAAATTTAGTTCTAAAAATAGTATATTTAGAACAGTTTTCCAAGGATAATGGCACATGTATGATTATCTCCCTTGTGTGTATTTCTCACTTGAATTTTGCTATTGTCGGTAAAAAATATAAACAATGCCGCTTCCCTAAATTTGAAATTTTCGTACTGTAAACTTTAAGTTAGCATTCCTACCCACGAATCGCTGCGTGCAATTTTATCATTTATTTAATATTTATGAATTTTAACACAATCGAAATATTTATAGATTAATGAAGCCTTAAGTTAAACCTGCACAACGAAAATTGAACAAGTGTGTAGATTTTGTCATGCCCATATTGTTACCTTTTAAAAAATATGATTAGGACTGTGTATTTTTAATGATAACATTTTCAAAACACTAGTTTTTACCAAGACTTTCATTCTTTTGTCAGCACATGCTCTAGCACAAACTATGTGAAAGTAAATTGCTGCTGTAAACACTCTTTCCCCAAAGTAGGCCAGCCAATCAGAACCCTATGAGTAGCTTCCAGACGATACAGATCAGCAGTACAATAACATAACATATACATGAAATAGAAACAAAAATCGGTATTTTAATTACTTTGTTTGCAAAGAGCACATTGCAAATTGTGTTTTATCCAACTTAGGGCGACACGGCATACTACGAAAAGGCATGGGAGACAAGGATTTGTTCGTAGTATCGTGTTTTTCTGAGCATTTACAGTAGTAACGTAAACATCTTACATGAAGAGTTATTTTGCAGATCATGTCATAGCATGTACAAACATTAATGCACTTATTAAACTCATTGCATTAACAATACACATGTGTATAGTGGATGTGTTTGCATTATAAAGAATAATATAATTAAAGTATAAAATCCGCGCATAATAATTCAAATCGCAATAGCATATTATCGGTAAACGCGAAAGTTATTAGGTCAAATCTCTCACTGCATGATTTAGACTGGCATTAACGGCAACTAAACTTGTCAACTTTCTTTTTCCATGGAACGAACAAACTGGCTAGGTGTCTGACTGAACAGAGGTGTGAAATCTTAGTCCAGAAGGTGTGAAATTTCTCCATGACAATATGATCCGTAGTATCGTGTTAAGATTTCAATGCAAACATTATAATGGGACCAGAAAATGTGTTCGTAGTTGCAAACATAATAATGGGACCGGAAAATGTGTTCGTAGTAATGCATCTTTTGTAGTATCGCAATTCATCGTATCGCATCTTTGTTTAGTTAAACATGTAAGGAAAATGGACGGGACCAACAGCCTTTTTTGTAGTATCCCGTCTTTTTGTAGTATTGCGATTCGTAGTATCGCATTCGACTACATCTATTCATAATGTGATGTTGCTCAAAAAAATTGAATACAGTTACTAATATATAGTCAAAGAAGTAGCAAAAATAATTGTCTGTAATCATTTTTCACCATGCATTATCAGTATTTCTTTGATGAAAATTTTTGTACCTGATTTAAGTTTTGTTGCATTGTAATATTTTGCTGTTGCATATTCCAGGAAGCTGCCTGATATGGCCTCCTCCCACCCTGATGCTAAAAAGCTGAAAAATGCATACCAGGTATTGGTCAAATGGTTGCTAAGGCAACATGCATAGAAAATTATATTTGATTTCATTAATGGCTGCAGTTTAATTATAGGCACCTAGTCTGATATGCAACAGCAGATTTATATAGTGACGTTTGAGGTTAATAATATAAGGTATCTAATAACAAAAAGTGCAGTAATTTTTGGACATTGAAATATTAAAAGTAGCATTTTATGGGTACAGTTAAATCTTGTAACAGCAACACAATCTGTTCCTGCTATAAATGTTGTGATATTGAATTTCCATTAAAGCAAATTGTTGTAATATTATTATAGAAGATGGATAGTAATTATATATTTTTTTGTATTGTGAACTTGTATCCCTATTTTGATACAATTACCAAGCATTTCTTATGATTTTAACCTGGATACTATTGCAATTATTTTGTTTTGAAACTCATAGTAATTTACATGTAATTAAACAAGAAATAAACCAGACAAACTTTTAATTAAACAAACGCCTTTTTTTGGTAACCCAGTGTATCCATTGTGGTGTCATGTAAATGTACATGGGAAAGGGGATTATCACACCTTTATTGCGTATCTGGCTTAAAGGGACTTATTCGCAGATTTTTGCATTTTGAAGCAGGCCATTAAATGTCTTTACTTGACAGATTTAAGCATTGGAACCAAAGAACTCGAGTATAATAACACGAAAAGGGTTTAATAAGAAAGAAAAGAAAAATAAAGTTGTTCTCACTGGGTTTCGAACTTCAGACCTCCGGATCAAAAGGCTATCATCTTAACCACTTTGCCATTCCGTGTCAATTGTGCAAATCGTCAATCTGTGAACAGGCCCCTTTAACTGTGCACCTTCTAATTACAATTGAATCACCAATTCACTTGGACGTGTAACGAAATAACATACTTTAAGCGCTGTCAGTTCTGAATGTGGTTATAATGTATCAGATTAGAGCACATTCTATTGATGGGTTCCTGAGTATTTTGTATCTGAGTCGCAAACCAAATGTTACATTATTACTAGTACTAGTTTAATGGAAAATAATCCAATTTTGTGTGGGAAGTTGAATGTTTTGTGGAAACGAATGTCATTGTAACAAGGGCCGACTGTATTACAGGGCTTTCATTAACTTTTGAAAACTGGAAGTTTGAACTTCCTGGCCTCTGATTTTGGAAGTTTTGCTCATAATATTTGGAAGTTTTGACAGCATTGCGCTACATAAGTCCTGAGCATTACAGAAATGAAATGAAGTACTGTATAAAATTCAAGGTGTTTTTAAGGCCAGTTCTTTTTCATAAAGTGCTTATATTCCAATTTATTCAGTGAAAGAGGTTAACATTTAGATAAATTACTTTATTTTTCTTCTAACTTGTTCATCCTTACATGATGGAACTTAAATGGCTGAAATTTTGGAAGTTCTGCAACTTCCGTGGCTGCAATTTTGGAAGTCCTGTGAAAAAAACTGGGAGTAAATTACTCCCTTAATGGAAGCCCTGTTTTTATCCATGAGCCGCGTCGTGGGAAAACCTGATTAAATGCATGTGCGTAAAGTGTCGTCCCGGATTAGCCTGTGCAGTCCGCACAGGCTAACCCAGGACGGCCGCCTACAGCGGATATATGTTTAGAAGAGACTTCCTTGAAACAGAAAATACCATAAAAGCATAAAGTGCCGTCCTGGATTAGCCTGTGCGGACAGGCTAATCTGGGACGACACTTTACGCACATGCATTAAAACCGGTTTTCTCATGACGCGCCACCCATGTTTTCTTTTGCCAGTGTCCAGATCTAGATGACCCAGTGTTCCTTCACCCCACATCGGTCCTGTACAAGCACAGACCCCAGTGGGTAGTGTACCAACACATTGAGGAAACGTCAAAGTTATACATGAAAGGTTGGATATCTTTCGTTTTGCTCAAAAGTGTTTATTTTGTGGTAAATGTTTTTATGTTGACATACAGTTATTTGTAGTGTAAATTGCCTTTGCTTTTATATAATTGTAACTGTTCAAACAGCAGTTATGATAAAGAAATTGTTTGTTGAAATTCTGTTTGTTGAAATTCTCTTTGAGTTAACGTTCTGTAATCTATTTATTTTTAACAAGATATTGATTGCACAGTGTATAACTTGCAAAATAGAAGCAAATTCAATCTGCTGGTTTCAAGACTGCTAGCACTGCATTATTTTACATTAACCTCTTGATTTGGTTTCGCAACAGGAATAAGTGCAATCGAACCAGAGTGGCTTCCCCTCTTCTGCAGTAGTCATGTGACCTTGTCCCAGCCAATGGAGGACCCTCCTCCCCGATATGACAAGGTCAAGGGTCAGGTGAGTTCTTGACGTGCATTTGAACATATTGGTTTAGGGTTGGTCATTGTATTTACAGGACATTAGAGCTTTGACAAGTTGATCTGCGGCCATATTCCAGAAACATCTTAAGTTACACTTAAAATATTTTCACTTAAGTACCGAATTTTGTCAGCTTATACGTTTTAAACTACATATAAATTAGTGAATCCAGTGACAGTTAAGTAAATATTAGTTAACAGTTAGTTAAGTAAATAGTAGTTAACAGTTAGTTGATAGTAAGTGAACACTAAGCAGAATATCATGCAAACATGGCATAAAATGCTTAAGAAAAATGACGATTTTAAGGCTAAGATTTTACTTAAGTTGTTTCTGGAATACGACCCCTGGTCTGGTATTTGTGACAAATCTCTGTTGAAAATCCTAAAATTCTGAAATTTTATAACTGGATTTTCCGAAAAAGAAAAGCATTGCAATTAAATCATAACTGTATTATCTGTGAAATATATCGAATTAACATGATTCAAAAATGGAAACTATTATGTCTATTGTCTACTGTAATTGATTTGTAACATATTCATGCATTCATGTATTAAATTACTAGTTCATAAAATTGTTGTTCTGTAATGCTTCACAGGTGATCATGAATCATTACTATAGAGTGAAATACATCTACATTATTTCTCATTTAATCAAAATACAAAACAAGAAATAAACCATTTCTTGTCACGGTTTATTTCTTGTCACAATATGCAGTGGGTCAAATCTGCATAAGCAACGTAAAGGAATTAAAATGACCGGTATAATGTAACCTTTTGTGACTTTGAAACATAAAATATTTACAGTGATCCAAACAATTGTTAATTGGAACTTAGATGACTCTAAAATAACGGTGTTCAAACTTCAAATGGATATGTATAGTTAACCTCAGCATATTTCCATGCAGGTGATGTGCACCATGAGCGGGCGGTTTGGTAACCGGGCGTGGCCCATCTCCCAGCTGGAGTTGGAGTACCCCCAGGGGGTGGAGAAGATGCGCTGGTTTGCCCAGGCCCTACTGGCTGGAGAGGTGGTGAAGGCACTGGGGACTTACACCCCCCACCTGCTCTCTGCACCTAGTACCATGGTGAAATCTTGGGCAAAGTAAGTGGCTCTGGTAGTGGTGTTACTGATGATGATGATAGTAATGTTGTTGTTGCTGGTATTTTTGATAAGATGCTACTGATGATGATGATGATTGGGGTTATGATGATGATAGTGGTGTTGTTGTTGCTGGTATTTTTGATACTAATAATGAAGATGCTGCTGCTGCTGCTGCTAATGATGATGATGATCGTGATGCTTGTTTCAGATTGCAGCCAAGGACAGAGATCCTGGTGAAGGCTCTGATGGCCGAGAGGGTTGACTCCAAGGACTCACTGCTGGCAGCGTGGAAACACAACCCTTCATGTAAGCGTATAACTTTGTTCTGGGCCCGTATTCATTAACCCATTCTCAGACTTAAGAATGAAGAACACACTTAGACTCAAGACAAAATACTTCTGTGTTCGCAAATGTGCTTAGCACCAGTGTTGCTTTTGTTATCAACAAATCCTTCTAAATACAGAACGCTATCGTTAGAGTTCATGAATACCAAGTAAGTGTGCCCTATAAAAAACAAATTGAAATGAGGCGCGTCCTGAGAAAATGGGTCTTAATGCATGTACATAAAGTTTAATCCCGGATTAGCCTGTGCAGTCCACACAGGCTAATCGGGGACGGCACTTTCCGCTTTTATGGTATTTTCTGTTTCAAGGAAGTCTCTTCCGAACATTAATTCACTGTAGGCAGAAAGTGCCGTCCCGGATTAGCCTGTGCAGACTGCACAGGCTAATCCGAGACGACACTTTACGCACATGCATTAAGCCCAGTTTTCACACGACTCGCCTCAAATATTTTAATGAAACTCAATTTATAGATACCATATAGCGCGACATTGCATGAGAGTGCATATGGGGTGGGTGGAGTCAAGGTGAAGGTCACTGTTTCGAAAATTAGAAACATGCTTTCCACTCAGTAACTCGAGAACGAAATTAACGTTGTTTAATTTGCCCCTACTATCCAAACTGTTTGAGAAAAAATGCCAGTAAATCTGACAAGTATAAGAAAAGCTGCGCGCTGTTCTTCAACAGCTCTTGTTATTACAAGATATAAGATCAGATAACATTCTGAATATTGAAAATTGCACAAACAAATGGTTTTCATGCTAAAAAGTGATATTAATGGATCTTGAACCAGCAGGTCCAAAGTTATATGCACTGGAATTAACTGTTTGTCTATCAGAAACATATGCTATCATTTAATGTATGAACAAGTACAGGCAGTAATCAAAAGAGATTTGAATGAAATGAAAAATACCAGTTTGCAGACAAGCTACAATCTTATTTTTTTATTAGAAATTTATTATTTCCATTATCTGATAAGCAATAAACCAAGCATTGAATTATTGCATGTCTGCAATAAACCTTTGTATTTTAGTGTAATACACATATTTCTTATCTGCATTGATATAGGCAAAACATCTATTGGAATCATTGTTACGTGTAAAATGTATATATTGTGATTAAGGAAGAAATGGTAAACCTTCTAAAAAGATTTCAAAGGAAACACTATCCAAAAGCATATGTGAAAAATAAAATTGTATCGAAGTAAAATTAATAACATGTCTCTTTTATTAATGCTTATATTGCACATATTATGATATGAAAAGTCGTAGTGCTGCACTATGCTACTTGATGCTGTGAATGAAATGTTATATTTTGTCTCCATGTGCTGTCAGTTATCATCGTTGGATGACATTTAATAGGATCCCTCTGTTTGCCATCATTTGTCATTGTTTTGCACTTATCTGCTAATAATTCATTGCTTTGGATGGCATTGTATATGATCTCTCCTTTTGCCATCAATTTCCATAGTTGTGCACTTAGATACTAGTATTTCAATGAGTTTTAGATGAAATTTCACGATCTCTTTTTGCTATCAATTCTCATAGGTTTGCACTTAGCCACTAGTACTTCATACAGTTTTAGATAAAATTTCAAATGATCTCTCCTTTTGCTATCAATTATTTTGCACTTGCACTGAACTACTAGTTAAGTTTTACGATTATCCAGATGACATTTTAAATAATATGTCTGCTATCCATTGGTTGTTATCTCGCAGATTTGTTGTCCGCCTACCGAGAATGGTTGCCAGAATCCATGCACACGGAACTGTCGTTGAAGTGGCCACCTTGCTCATGATGCCTGGACCCTTAATACCTACGTAACATAACATAACATAACATAACATAACATAATAACATAACGGAAAAGCGTCAAAGGACGCTGTTCAACTGAAGATTGCTGAATTTGGTTTAATAATTGCCAGTTAAGTGACAAATATGTTTATCCCTTGACTATGCTATGCATCCGTCTTTGTCATAGCAATACTACAGGGTTAGGATATCACTCTTAAAAGCATGTATATCGTTCCTGATGAAGGAAGAATGTTTTCTGTTATGTTACTATTCAGCGGCATTTATGGTAAAATTCTTATACATGTATATACTGGTTGATGAAATTTTAATATAATTGTGGAAATAAAATTTAAATCCGTTTCACATGAGATTCTGTTATTGTTGGGTATACCGATTTTAGCTTTTTTTCCCCATATATTAACCATCTCAGACATTGCCATCTTATGCCTGTTGATTTGCTTTGTCGTACATTAGACACATTGCAGATTTGTCCCCCATACATTTCACCACGTAGATTTGTCTTCATTTGCATTTGGCCACGTTTCTTATTAGGAAAGGTACTGTACGTCCAACACGTTGATATTTTACTCGGCCAAGTTAATGACTTCCAAACACACCATCATCTGTGTAATTTCTTTTTCGTTCTTGTCACGCCCTTTCGTTCTTTTTCCATCTGTAACATAACATCTGTGAACATGAAACGTAGTTGTTTATAACACTTCTCGCTGCATCTTTCTATTACAGACAGCATTATGTTACCCCAAATATATCCAGTTTTCTATGATTTCGTGCCATCCCATATTTAGGCTTGTTTTCCTATTGCCGGTACATTTGCATACATTCGTTATTAAACGGTGGTGAATCGTTATGTGGTGAATCGTTACTAATTCCATTTGCATATATAAAACTTGACTCCGAATCAATAAGTAAAGGTAGCTGCTGTTAACAAATATAAACTGACATGTAACACATTACTTTGCACTTGCATCACAAAAACATAGGACGCTCTGTTTGTCAGCTTGTTTTGTTGCAATTTCATTAAATTAACGCCTCTTTTTGACAGTTCGCAGACACACAGTGGCAACGTTCTAGCAAATACTTATTTGTAAGTAGAAATAAGAAATTAAGCAAATATAAATATATGAAAATAACAACATTTCAGAAACGCGTTCAATCAAGTAAATATGAATGCGTCTGTGAAAAGAAATTAATACTTATATGGCCTAGACAGACGACACATTTGAAGAGATTGGTTTCCATGCCCAACCACTATGTCTCTAATGACAATATACCAGGACAAAAATGAGGCGTGTCGTGGGAAAATCGGGTTTAATGCATGTGTGTTAAGTGTCGTCCCGGATTAACCTGCGCAGTCCGCACAGGCTAATCCGGGACGACACTTTCCGCCTACAGTGAATTTATGTTTAGAAGAGACTTCCTTGAAACAGAAAATACCATAAAAGCAGAAAGTGCCGTCTTGAATTAGCTGATCCAGGACGACTCTTTACGCACATGCATTAAGCCCGGTCTTCCCACGACACGTCTCAAATTATTATATTGTGTTTTTTAACAGCTTCCATGTAATTTGAACACACGAATATATGTAGTGTGATTAGCTAAAGATATAAGTGCATTTCCATGTTAGTAAGTTCGTTTCAGCAAGCGAACAGGAATAGAATGGAGCGCATCATTACCTGTATTTCCTCTATTTGATAAATCGTATGACACAGAAGTTATACGAGAAGCAAGAAAAACCACCACAAAAGTATCATTTTCCTCGCCATCTGACACCGACAGGGGCTACATTATTCAGCAAAACCTCATACCGAAACTACTCTAGATTTGTTGTTTGTTTGGATTGTTCGCCGTATTTAACAGTATTTTAGTCATATTAGGGAGGTCAGTTAACCTACTCACCCTTCCTGGGCAAGCTTAGCCGATCTAAGCGATGGAAACGTTAAGTCTACTGGCGCGGGGGCGGGCGACGTCCGATTAGAGGGGGCGGAACACCTCAGTAACTGCTAATCCAAAACTTGTTTTGCAATAAAACAGTTCAGTTACAAGGTATATCAGCTTAAAGGAGATATGGGGTTACTAGGCTTCTGTGCAATAATAAATAAAATGAGGTGCGTCGTGGGAAAACCGGGCTTAATGCATGTGCGTAGTGTCGTCCCAGATTAGCCTGTGCAGTCCGCACAGGCTAATCCAGGACGGCACTTTCCGCTTTTATGGTATTTTCTGTTGCAAGGAAGTCTCTTCTAAACATAAATCCACTGTAGGCGAAAGTGCCGTCCCGAATTAGCCTGTGCGGACTGCACAGACTGATCCGGGACGACACTTTACACACAAGCATTAAGCCCGGTTTTCCCACGATACGCCTCAAATATACATGTATTTATTAATTAATAGGCGTCCTGTGATGATCTGCTGGGTGCACAGGCATAACCATTTCATGGATTGATTTAATAGCAATGGCATAATACTTGTTCATAAACTAGGTTGGCACTAAGAAATCACGAACATTTAGAAACCAAATCTTTCAATATTGCAAAAATAATGTCATTTTGAAATATTTTTCACATAAAATGTAAAATACACCTCATTTTAAAATAATTTCCAAATGTTTAGAAGCCATTTTGTATTTTGGTTACTGGTAACGCTAACGCTTATGAATTAGCGCCAGAGCATTAAATTCTCCATGGTATTCCACTATTCCTTAGTGAAGTGATTTTCTTTTTGTATTCGACTGAAGCAAAGCCTTTCTACTATTTATGGTATTTTGCCAATTGGGAGCCAGAATGTGTCAAAAGCATGTGTAAAAAAAAGGGAGATACATGTAGCACCTTATGGGTCTCGAGGAACGATTTTTTTCGTTGATTTCTGTTACTGACTGGTAAAATGTCAGAAAGAAGCGGTATGGACAAAAAGGAACAATTTAGCGAACGTTCCGCAAAACACGCGTTTTCTTTTAAAAAGAACGAAATAACTTGCTATTGAAAATACAGTGGATATGGGAAATTGAGATGTTTAATATTCGAACCATAGCCAAATTTACTGTATCCGACTATTCACTAAACCGAATTTCTAAGTGGCCATCTACATTTTATCTTCTTCAAGGAAAAGTTGAAAAAAAAATGTGCCAGTTATTTAGTACAAACGAAAGTACATTGAATTCCTTATATCTCAGTAAAAATTTATGAAAATACCAGTTTCCGATAACCTACAAAAGTTTGGGTAAATAATGTTACTCTGCTGAAAAAAAAATGCAATGTACAACTACAATGGTCAACATTAATGTTAATAAAGTGTATGCCCCTGTTGCACCAGTAACGGCACGGCACATCGCCCTCAGGGAGATCATGTATCTGTGAGGATACTGCTGTGGAATATCTGTCCACATCTGGGTCACGAGACTTGCAAATTCTCCAATGTTAGGGTAATAGGATGTCGTGGCTGGGCTCGAACCTTATGATTCAGCAAATTAAATATTTTAATGTTTGCAATCCGGTTTAAATTAGCACTTCTTGCATGCCATACGATTGTCCGCACGGTATTACCGCGATATTCTCATTATTATGAAGGCGGTGCCACAACTATCAGTTGGAAACGCTAGCACGTATCATTCAGACAGACTGGCCGCTTTTTTCGATGCTCATTCTGGCCATTTTAGGTGTTATTCATACATGTTGATCCACAGTAAATTATTAATATCAGGTCACACCTAGCATCGCACTCAAGAACCCCGTGCCAAAAACATGAATATGCATCTTTTGTTCCGGTTGGATGATTTCGTATTAGAATACTTATTTTCCTTACACTTACCTTTTGTCAATTATCTACCACAGTGAAATGCCGATGTTGGTAATAATTGATGGAAGAAATAGAATAAAAACCTATTTTGAAAAGTGGCCACTTAGAAATTCGGTTTAGTGTATATTACATATATCAGGGCCATGACATAGTCATTACCACCAAGTCATGAGTGCGTGCGCTGTAGGGCCATTACACCCTGTCACAAAACCTTTATATAACCACTACCCCGTATCACAGTTATTTCATGCATTTGACTCGCATGCCATTAAAATGACACACAAATAACTTTGAACACGGAACTTTTTTGCATTACTGTCATCCCTACGGCACTATATCATACATGCAGAAACTGTGTATTGTGACATCCACTAATACAGCTTCATGTAAAAAAGCTTATTACCCCTTGTTTTGGGAATGGGACAATGTCACCACTAAATATTTATCACATTTAACTAACTACATACAGTAAACACCAGTCGTTTTCCTCAAATATAAAATATTTGAAATTCCGGATACAGTAGCAGTTGAAAAAACTTTATTAACGTCATACCGATGGTCATTTATTTAGGACAAGTGGCCAATTGCCAGTACGACACAACACAATACGAACAACAAGAAACACGCACCGAATTGAAATATGGGGTCACGGCCTTGAAAGTCACAACCTTGCAACATTGCAGGCCGGATTATACAAGACAGTTTACGCATTTACCCTGAACTTGTTAAGATTTCCCGATTTCTTGATAATCAAGGACGCATTTACACTCCATCGGGAACACAGATCGCGATATGACATAGGACATATGTATATGCAATACATCTTGCAAAACCTACGTTATTTAATTGTCTGCAACATCACTCAATAAAGAGGCACGTTGTTGTTCACATCGTGTATATGACTGGCGAATGCGTGTATCTGTGAAAACATAATTATGAATGTTCACTACAATGATGTAATGTTTGTCTGCGAATTCACGTCTGAACGTCTGATGATAATGATGATAACAATAATAAATTATTTTTACTCACTTTTATTCATTTTCAGCAAAAACAGTGACTCTCCCAACACAATTATTATCAATATAGAAATTAAATGCGCATAATGCATTGTACACGGGCTTGGTAAGAAAGCTTCTTACCTCGTGTAGATAAGATTGACATGATACATCATATTAAGTATGCATTTAAGTTCATTTATTTGTGTATTTTAATGGAATGACAAAATAGTGTAGATGCTTTATTGTTCCCTACATTCTTGAATCAATATTATTCAAAATTGTATGAAATTAAATAAACGTAACAATAGTGCTAATAGTATTGCTACTACGACTGTGTAGTTTCTCCATTGTTTATATATGTAATTATACTTATTTATACTTATTAACGTGTATCTGTGATTTACTAATCTTGTTTCACATCCTAGAAATCAGAAACTATGTATACTGATCACCTCGTTCCCAACTTATTGTATTATAAACATACTGTTTCCTCATGTGTTCATGTTTCGTGAATATGAGCGAATAAAACGTTGACTTGACTTGACTTGATCATAGTATCGATAATGAACACATTTTTACAGCCCATAAATTATATATATTATAATTATATTCTAAGTAGACTTGAAATGATTACGTCGGCATAATAATTATTAATCACTAAACTGCTGTTGGATATTGTTAGAGATTGTTCATTGGATTTTTATCTTCATGCTTAATATTTGAGGTAGTTATAAACTGTATATCATAACATCAAAGCGTATGAATTAAGTTTATTTCCACTGAATCTAGAAGTTCTAGAGATGTTGAATTTATTGCAATGTTCTTATTGCTACCTGCGTATTCCGAGTCCTAGTTAATAGTTGTTCTAAATAAATTCACAACATTTTAGCAGACATGTTAATGGCTATTGATAATACATATAAGAGGGTAAAAATCCTGTTCATACAAAACCGCGGTTTTTGTAGAACTTTACATTTGAACTCTATAATAAAATGCACACATATCAACAGCATTCTTGGACAGAAAACATAAATATCGGTAGGAATTTCCTGGTGATTTAATTCAACAGTTGTTTGTTTAGTTCCGAGGGACTGAAGATAAAAAATGAATCACGCCAACCTTTTCTCTGGTCGTCGCAAGGATTTCGTGTGTTCCATTTATAAACCATTACGGTGCTTTTCCTGTTCAATTATAACGAACGTTTCATTGAATGAAAATTTATCGATAGCAATAATATTGCTAATAATTAAAGAAATTCGATCGATATACCTGATTTCTTTTCTATGTATATTGTGTTGCCAACGGGAGTATGCATTTATGAGCCAAATCAATAGCAATTAAGAAATTCTTTATTGATATCTCAGATAGTAAACACGTTAGTTTTGCAAAGGTTATTTTTACTGTGCACAAAATGATCACATTTGGCAACTAATTATTTGAAGTTTATGCCTTAGCACAAATGTAAGCTATTTCCAACGTCAGTAAAGACTATGCTGTAAGTTAGTATATACTTACATGTTGGTACGTGCATCCATTTCTGTGCTGACAAACTCAGTTGAAACCTATAAGCTTTTCTCTCTCCAGTCTCCAACTTCCATTTACAAAATGTAAAGCGAATTCTCGTGTTATTCGCATTTTATTTCTGTAAGATAACATTACAAACGCATAAAGGACAGATTCTAGGAACGAACATATCACAGGGTTGCACTTGCTTCCATTGTGTGGGATGTACGAAGACTTCTTATCGCAACATTGAATAGACGCTTCCACAAATGACAATCATTTTAATTAAATTAATCTGCAATATTAACCAATCATCGCACTTGGATATGACGTGTTTAGCGGTTAAACGATTTCATACAAAAGGGCACGTTGATTTTGTTTGTGATATTCGAAAGAGCACGTGGTAATGTGTGATTTTAGATGAATGGAAATTGATCATTTAATCCTTTAATAATAGCTGGGAGGTCCTTAGCCTTAAGAGTTTAAACTATCCGCGGCAAAACCCAGATCGGTCTATTTATAGTATCAACAAGATTTATATGGAGGAAACTAATTAATGCAGTTTACAAATACATTGGGGGCAGAAATGCCCATGAGTACACACATATTTGAAATGAACAGTAACAGTATATGTTTAATACATATAAATTGTATGTCAAGGTCACTGCGGTACATATATAGTCACATTTAAAATATTTAGACAGTACAATGATACTCATTACAATAATAGATAGTACAGATTTTCACACTTAAATATTTAGACAGTACAATAAAACAATACAATAATAGGTAGTGCCTTAGATATATATATATATATATATATATATATATATATACCTAAAAGATTTTCCCGTGAGAGGTATATAAGGCTTTATTCACACTATGGATTATACGTATTTCTCAAATTTGAAGCTTTTTTTTTTACATAAATAGATAAGTTTCTATTTATTTTTTTGTTAATACATAAGAGAAGTTCAATAAAAAAAAGTTAAAATAAATAGATAAGTTTCTTTTTATTTTTGTGTTATTACATTGGAGAAGTTCAATACATTTCTGTACATTTGGTCTGGCGAAGTAATACTTGTCTAGGTTCTATTTTCTTAATTCACTGTACAATATACATTCAAACAAAACGTGAAATTCATTCTCTAACGGGTTACATTCGCATGGAGTGGGCTTAGGCTTTATCCTGTTTCTGCCTGCAACATTGACCTAATAAAGGGGTGACCGTATACATTTTCCTATCTCCAGTCAGCAGGAAGTTCAAGGTTTATCCAGTTAGTAGTATTCCTACGCGCCGAATAGCAACACTGTCCAAAATGAATAGGCAAGAAATGAAGTACACCTGTACTCACCCGAGTTTTTCACAGAGATCCTAGCTTCCATACTGAGTAATCCGCAAAGGTGTAAACAATACCTTCCTTCCATTCCATTTGAAAACACTTGATGTAAGCGGGTTATTGTTTCTGATTCTTCAATAAAAAAACAAAGATACAATTTATTCAAGAAATAACCCTTTATATAAATTTTCGTTGAAATGTAATTAAAACTGAACGAAGAGTAGATCTACATCTATAAATTACAAAAATCGTTAAGTTGGTTACGATGTTCTCCACCCACAATCCGTACGTTGTAGAAAATTGAAATTCAAATGGGATTAATCTCACCGTGTCAATTCCAGGCATATATTCCATACATTTTTGATTTAAAGGTTATTAACATTATTCATCCAAAACACTGAAACACTAACTATTGTATAAGGCACGGAGTGGTCGAGTCCCACCTCACCGAACCCCACTACCTCCGGCATCCCCACTAACTGCACAAAGGTCCCAATTTCAGAATCAGAGTGAGACGACGCATTTTTAGGGTGGAGACCAATGGTGGGAAAACACCGCAAGCCGGTCAAGGTTCGAAGGTACTCCGCGGAGGGGTAAGCGCATGGGTCACAGAAATTGGTGACCAGGGCCCGCAAGTTAACCTCTGCTTCTGCTGTCGGGGAACGGGCCTTAACCTGCCGCCAAATGTCCCCTCCCAAGACCACACCCACCTTGCGGGCCCACCTATCAAGATGGCAGTGGCTGTCCACAGCCACTGGCAAGACTCCTTCCCTCTCCTCAGCCAACAGGGGGTAAGTCTCCCGCAAGTACTGTCGCTCGCCGGAAGTCAGATGACCACACAGGTAACCTAGCACACTCCAATGCACCAGGTCGAGGATAGCATCTGCCCTCTCACCTGACAGCTGAGCAATGGCCTCAGCGGCCTCAACCTGGGAGGGACTCTCCCTCTCCCCCTGAGGCTGGAAGCTCATAAACGATCAAAACCTCGCTAGATCCTTCAGCGAGGCTCCGGGGCGCACCACCTTACCCCCGATGGCCAGCAAACATGCCCGCCTCCTGCGAGCCAGGTCCCCGCTGCCTAGGGTCCTCAGATCAAAGATCTCCGGGACATGCGACCTTATCACATGCTGCCGGCAGAAGGGCTCCCGGCAGTGTTCAATCGGGCAGGAAGATACCGTCCTCGGCACCTTCGTCGGGCCCCCCTCCCTGTCCCCAGACGCACCCCGCTTGCCTTGGTGACGGACGGTCACCTCGGCACGTGACCTTTCATTGGACTCACCCGACTTGCCCTTTCTCGTAACCCCTGACCTCCACCGCCGGGCCCACTTCCAGCGGCGAGAGCCAGAGGACGTTTCGGGCCTGGGCCGGCCCCGAGCCCCAGCCTCCCGGCTGGCACCCGGCTCGACGCGGCTTCCCGAAGCCCGTACCCTCCACTCCAAGTCCTCCCCCCGTGGATGGGTAGACTCTTCGCTACCGGCCGTCGACCGAGACGGCACCCCCGCTGCCCATCGGTCGGCCGCTGCCACGCTCTCCTCAGCATCCCGGGCGGCCGCCTCCCGGTCGGTCTCCCTCGCCGGCTGGACCGCCACCTCCTGGTCCTTCGCCAACTGGACTGCCGCCTCCCGGTCGGCCTCGTCCATCTGCTCCGCCCACGTCAGGGTGGAGCGAGGCCCCTCCTCCACCGGCTCTTCCACCTCTAACAGCCGGCTCGTCGTCCTTGGGGAGGGCGTCTCAGCCAACTCATCCCCAGACAAATACACCGTACCATCTCCAGCAGCCATGTTAACTGGAAAGACAGGAAAGGATCACAAACTAATACAAACCACATGAAACTTTCCGGACACACATCACACGGAACAAGGTTGCTGTATACTGAACCTCGTAGGGTACACGCCTAAACTGAGTCCATCGCAGTCTGGCTTAACACAATGCATTGCAAATCAGCAACCCTACAGATAATGGCTATGAAGAGTTTTAGTGCCTACAGACAAGAAAACTGCTCAGATTCTACAACTATAACCCAACGGCTTCCCGGCCTCTCCTCTGAAATCAACAAGACATAATTAGCACGAGGGACATCGGTACTTCTTGATGTCCAAGGCCTCTGTGGCGGTCACATTCACGCATGACCCGTGGTACCACTCATCGCAGTGATCACACTGGATCATGAATCGCCCCTGCCACGGCTTCCGGCACAGACAGTACAGCTGACCATCAGCATCCCCTTCACCCGGGTCCACCTCGGGCCTGTCTCTCGCTGTCGCCAACCACCCCGGCAGGACCCTGTCCCGACACGGCTTCAGACGGTCGTGGTTCGTGACCAGAACAGCATTCCTCAGCTTGATCTGAAACAGGAGGTTAGAGAGTTTCCTTACCACGAGGCCCGGTCCCTTCCATGGAGGGCACAGCTTTCTGCACTTACCTTTGAGGGTCGCGGTATCAAGAACGTATACCGCGTCCCCCACCTCATAGTTCCGCTCCAGCAACCGGAGATCATAGTTGCGCTTCATTCTTTTGGTCGCTGCCTTCAGCTGACCTCGGGCGCAATTATGGGCTGTCTGCAAGTCATTCACCAGCCGGTGAGCATAGTTGTCCTCCTCCAAGTGCTACCCCTTCTGCGGAAACATCAGGCCCGCCGGGGTATTTACCTCCCGGCCCAACATCAGCCTGTTTGCTGTGAAACCCGTACTACGGTTGACCGAGGCACGCAGTGCTCCAGCTATCTGCTGCAGGTTCTGGTCCCATTGGTTCTGGTTCTTACCAATGTAACACCGGATGGCGTCCATCAGCGTTCGATTGTAACGCTCCACCTGTCCGTTCGCCGAAGGCCGGTAAGGTGTTGTGCGAGCCTTGTGTATCTTCAACACACTGCACAGCTCTATGAACAGCTTAGACTCAAAGTTACGGCCCTGGTCTGAGAAAACCTGAAGGGGGAAGCCAAATCTTGAGAAGAAATGGTCCACAGCGGCACGAGCCGTCTCCTCTGCTGTCTGCGTAGGTAGAGGGACACATTCCACCCACTTGGTGAATTGGTCCACCATCATGAGTATGTACTCATTGCCTCTGGGCGTCCTAGGTAGTGGACCCAAAAAGTCCAAGTGGACCCTCTCCATGGGAGCTCCAGCTTGGTACTCGGTCATAGGACCTTTCCCCCTCCGTTCAGACTTTTTGTTTTGGCTGCATACCTCGCAGGAAGACACGTACCCTGCTACATCCCTGCCTAACCCATACCAGGTGAACTTCTCCCTGACCTTGCGAAATTCAACTCTGGGTCCTGCCCTTGCGCGACGATCAAATCAGCGCATGTGAAACCCCAACTACTGGGTTCCCTCACCTCCTGCGTAGCCTGAACCTCTGTTTCCCCCTCCGGGGCACAGGCAAGTATCTTAAACTCCCCACCCACCGTCAATACATCGACCTGACATGAACTTAGAAACAAGTTTTCCAAGCTTGAGCAACCCTCCTGGGGCTCAGGATCCGGCTTGCCACCGTCGTCTCCTTCTGTTGTTGCTTCACCCCTGTCGACACATCCCGTTTCCCCACGGCCCCCTTCAGTGCCCCTGCCCATCCCTGGGTCACGGACGACTCCATACACTGTCGGCAGCGCCAACGGAACTGCCTCGTCGACGTCCTCGGTGAAAGTATTCCACAGATCTGCCCTCTGGCAGTGTTTGCATCCCCCACAAGGCAAGTCTCCAGATCGGACCTTGCATGGACCCGCCGCGGACTCCTCCCCCGGTCTACGAGAGAGGGCATCCGCATTCGCATGCTTCCGGCCTGCCCGGTACTGCAGCACCATGTTGAACTGAGACAGTTCCTCCAACCATCTCGCCAATTGCCCCTGTGGTTCCCTAAATCGCAACAACCAAGTTAAACTTGAGTGGTCAGTCCTGATGGTGAAAAGTTTACCCAGCAAGTAATGTCTAAACTGACGTGTGAATCTTACTACTGCTAGTAGTTCTTTCCTGGTGGTACAGTACCGCCTTTGTTCCTTGTTCAACGCATAGCTACCATACGCTATCACGCGCTCCCCCCCCTTCTGGACCTGAATCAGCTCCGCCCCTATGGCGACATCCGAGGCGTCGGTGTCCAGTATGTACTCATCGTGCTGGTTCGGAAGACCCAGCACCGGTGGTGTCGTCAAGGCCGCTCTCAACGCATCGAACGCCCTCTGTTGTTCAGCCTCCCATCTGAAATGATTCTTACCAGTGACCCGATACAAGGGCTCTGCCACGTCGGAGTAGTTCTTTATGAAACCCCGGTGATAATTGGCCAAGCCAACAAACCGCTCCACATCTTTGGAGCACCTAGGGACCGGCCAATCCCGGACAACCTGAATGTCTGCATCGGTCACGGCGATCTCGTTGCCGCTCACCCTGCGACCCAAGAACTCAACCTGTCACTGAAAAAGAACACACTTCTTCGCCTTCAGTTTCAACCCGTGGAGACGAAACCTGCTAAACGCGTCACGGATATTAACCAGATGACCTGAAAACGAGCTACCTAGAACCATGACGTCATCAAGAAAAGCCAGCATAGTCTCCCAGTTAAGACCCCTAAGAACCAGGTTCATTACCCGCGAATATGTTGCGGGGGCGTTACACAAACCGAAACCCATTTTCACGTGCTCGAAGAGACCATATTTTGTCACAAAGGCCGTCTTCTTGCGGTCCTGCTCTGCTATGCTAACTTGCCAGTAGGCCGAGTTCGCATCGAGTTTGGAGAACCAAACACTACCAGCCAAAGTATCGAGACAATCATCAATCAGAGGCAGAGGGAATACATCCTTAACCGTGACGTCATTCAGTTTCCGGTAGTCAATGCACCACCTTACCGTATTGTCCCGCTTACGGATCAGCACGGGGGCCGAGGACCACTCAGACGTGGACTCCTGGATCACGCCAGCTCTCAGCATTTCCTCCAGGTGCGCCTCCTCCTCTCCTGCAAAGCATGCCGGTGTACGCCGCATACGCTCCTTAACTGGCGGGGCCCCACCTGTATTGATAGTATGAGAGATAGCAGTGAAAGTGCCCAAATCAAACTCGTATCGAGCAAACACATCCTGGTACTCTGTCAGCAGATCAGCCAGCTGTCCCCTCTCCGACTCATCTAAATGCTCGCAAGAACGCTCGTACAGGTCTCGAACGTGTTCCGGAACAGCCCCTGACGGCGCAGCACCTGAAAGAGAGCAAGTTGCTACACGGATACCTCCGGAGTCGGATGGTAGCGACTCCCCGGACAGGTACTCTGCGACCGGGTACGCCCTTGCAATGAGGGTGTTCTTCTTTACCAACTGATAACGGTCCGTAGGGTTGACCAGGCACAGCATGGGGTCCGAACCCGCAGACCGCACCACCCTAGGGACAAGAAGCTTAGAGTTCCCGAACGCCTCCACAACATAATCTTCCTCACATCTAGTCATTGTACATTTTACCTGTAACACCGAGTTAGGTGGAATAACTCGTCTCCTCGCCACCTTCACTTCAGCGACCCGTGACCGCCCGTCGGTTGACCCCAACTCCAGGCTCAAAACCTGCCCATCAAAGATAAGAGTTGCATCCCCCATATTCAATATGGCCTTCCCGTATTGACCAAAATATCAAACCCAAGTAACATGTCAGTATCAGTCGGGGCTACATATAGCTGCTCCTGGTACCAGCAATTACCAATCTTAAGTTTTACTGGGCCAACAACAGAACCCTGCATGGACATTTTCCTGCCTGCCGTCAACAACTTGACATCACGTAGCTTGGGAGGTGGACGCTTCATGGACTTGTAAACCCGGTCGGAAATGATACTGACCTCAGCTGCCGAATCAACTACCGCTTTAACCATTACGTCACCCACCTGCACCTTCATGCAAAACTGCGAAGTCGAACCCAGCTGGTTCACGTGAACCACTTCCGGTTGAACCGGCTGCTTAGCCGCCGCGGTTCTCGATTTGGGCGTCCCCTCTTTTTTGGCCTCGGGAGTCAAGGTCGGACATGGGCCGCCGTGCCCGACCTTTACTCGTTTAAAGGTTTCGGCCGGGTTTTGGTGTTGTCCGGACAATCCCGCGCGAAATGTCCCGACCCGCGACACCTGAAACATACCGAATCCGGGTCCGCAACACCGCGTCTCCTACTAGGGCCCTGAGCAGACACATTTCCAGGACGACCCCCACGATTCGGCTAACCCCCCGGATACCCGCCACGATTTGGGGCCCTGTAGTTATATCATCCGCGCGGGACGCCCCCCTGATAGGGACCGCCTGCCGGGTACTCACCTTGGTGGCCACGTTGACCGCCACCCTCACCAACATCCCGATAGCTGCCCCTGTGCGCGCCACTGTCCGCGTGGCCACTGTAGGGACCAACGCCCTGATTCCCACCAGGACGGGACAACCGGTCTACATCCCCCTGCAACTTCTCGGACAGCCTAGCCACATCGCCCTGCAGCTTCTCCACCATCCGGGTCAGTTGGTCCATGGCAGATCCACCCGCCTCCTCCCGGAGGGGTTCTCTCTGCACGGCGTGTACCCGCCTCAACTCCTCATGCTTACCTCCATTGCGCACGTCCTTCTGGTTGGGCGTACAAACGGATTCCACATACTGAAACATCTTAATCTGGTTCATAGCGTCCCCCATGGAAGTGGGTTGCTGCAGGCTTACGTGCTTGCCTGCCTCCCCGTCTGTAAGACCCTGGCAGAACCTGGCAACTGCCTGCTGGGTGGCGTACGCCGGAGGTAGCTCACGGAACGCTTTCATTGCCAGCGTGAGGATCCGGTCTGACCACTCCTCCATGGTCTCATCGGTTCCCTGCCGGGCGACTTGGAACCGGCCCTGCGCCGTGGCCGGAAGCTCTGTTGCTCCAAACCTCTCCTGCAGACGCTGCATCAGCTCCACGTAGGACACTGATCCTCTGCCCTCAGTGATAACAGCATAGAGTTCTATGGCCTTACCTGTGAGGCACCAACCCAGGCAGTCTGCGCATTCCTCTTCGGTCCAGCTACGCAGCCGTGCATAGCGCTCGAACCTCGTCCGGAAGACCAGCCAGTTGCTGCGCCCATCAAACTGCAGGCACTTAGGAAGCCCCGCCAGCACGTCTCGCGCTCTCTGAATGGGACGGCCAGATGGGGCTGGCGGGTCCGAAAGAAGCCGTGCATCGTCGACAGCAGTTGTCTTGGCTGCCGGCGCCGGTGCATTGTGACCAACAGCAGTGTCCCGGTGCAATCCCGGCAAAGGTGCTGAGACCCGAGCGTCCGCTCCAGCGGCCGCCGGAGTGCGCCGTGCAGGCGACGGCGCACTATGGCAAACACCAGTAACCCGAGGCAACCCCATTGACCTCGGCGGGTCGGGAAGACCCAGCGATATGTCGGCTGTGCTGAACGGAAAGGGCGCCGGCACACTGCGACCACCAACAGTTTCCAGTTGAGCCAGCTTCAACTTGGAGGTAAAGTGGCTTACCATCATCTCGTGGGCGTGTTCCCACATGGCCTGCAGCTCCTCCCATCGTGCAGTGATGTCAGCTTCAAGCTCGGGCTTCACCTTGGCTCGAGCACTGGTGTCCCCACCAGGGATAGGCGTACTCGCCAAATCTGTGCGGTATTTCGCCCTAGACTCACTCCTAGGCGACCAGTTTGCGCCTTCATCCTCACTACTTACACTATCACCATCAAGCGCTGCGCCGACAAGACTTAGATTGTCAGAGAAGTCCGAAATGCGCAGATCAGACTCATTCAGCCGTCGCCTGATAACTGCCTGCAGGGTCTCTATGCTTAAGTTACCTGAGTTCTCCCTAAGATGTACTATAGCCCCCGCCAGCTTCGGGCCCACTCCCGGAATGGCCGTCAGGACTTGAGGAGGGTCAAAGTTTACCCTTATCACCCCAATGCCGCCCGACTGCGTCCGCGGTGTTCTCATGCTATCCATCTCGAATAAGAATTAAACTAGAAATACAAAACAAAACACACGAACGACGAAGTAAACAATGATATTTCTATTCCGGAACAGGATGTCTCAACACTTCCGCCACGCATGCGCAACAGACGCTTCTCTAAAACAACCACACCCAAATTCAAATTATATAATGAAAAAATACACAAAACCGTCTTTAACAAAAACCTGTTGCAAAAACAAAAGAAACAACACAATGAATAGCTTTCCTCGCCGTTTGCTGCTCTAACGGCCCGATTCTGGAACCTAAAATCCTACGAAACAAAAGACTACACGTGGTCAGCGAACTTTCTATAAACTTGCCCTGAAAACACCCGAGAAACGACTTCACACAAATCCCACTTCTGACACCATTGAAGTGGTTCTCCCCTTATGTGTATAATTCAGGCACTAATAAGAATGCTGATATAGTACAGGTACTCACTGTTAGTCACACGTGTCCGTCTGTTCCGCACACAGCACACAAAGCGTAGGGTTCACTCGCGTCTAGCTCGCACTGCTCCAGACTCCAGAATGCTCTTTCCCGCCAAAGTGGTCTGCAGCATGCCCAAAACCGGTTCCCACTCGACTGGCATCTGCTTGCACTGGACTGGTGACACGTAGACTGGCACACGAATAAACTTAGACAGGTGCCTGGCACCACACTGTGTAAACTTCAAACTTAACCGAATGACGTAGGCGTGACGCAATGCAACTGTTCAAAAATCGATGTCTGGTTTATAGTGGCTACTGTGTACTAATTCTTGTCGTTAATATTATTGGCGTCAGCAAATTAGATTATTTTTAAAATTTTAGAAGATTGCCGGTAAGAAACTGAGGACTATTTTTTCGGGAAGTACGCATAAATGTTAGTGAGTTATAAGGTTCGAGGCTCGTCATAAAACATAATAGTTTTAAGCTCAGCCTTTAATTAAACTGCTTTTAAAATGCAATTGAGTAGAAAACATGATAAATAGAATACATGGTAGGTGCCGGGAAGGAGAAAGTTTATCCGGTGCGGCCCGAAAACAAAAATAGGGCTCGCTAAAGCTCGCCCTATTTTCATTTTCTAAGCCTCACCGGATAAACTTTCTCCATCCCGGCACCAACCATGTATTCTCTATTTTCTCCACCTACCAACTTCTTTTTCCAAATTATGCGCTGACATTCTTAACTTGGATAAAGCAATTCTACAACTGTCAATGTTAACCTGGTAGAGATATGGCTGTAATATAAAATTGGCATATGTAGTATAAGAGTTTGCTATGGTTGACTCATTTAATTCATTGGCCCAATTTTGTATAAAAACATCTTTTCTTCTGTTTTAAACGTTATTTGAAATAGGTCGATATCTCCAGCCCCTTGATAAATCCACACATGGTAAAACCCTTGGGATTATAATAGAGACTTTATCTTATATGTCCATGATTTTGTATAATTTTTGTATTCTACATTTTTAAACATATTTTCATAAACCTGTCTTGCATATTTGACTGGTTCCATTTGTAGTATTGTGCACCAGTATCTTATAACATTAACATAAAATGTAAGTTTCAGTGGGGTTCTTCCGTATTCCCCATATTAATTTGTGTTCGAGTCCTTACTCCAAGTAATTCTTTACACAGTTTTAAATGTATTCTTTCTAGCTGTATGGTATTATTGTTTAATCTCCAAACTTCTGAACCATAACTTAAGTCTGGTGTGATTAATTAGTCAAACAAACCTAACTTGTGATTGACTGACATTGTAGGGTATCTGGTAAAACAACTTTTAAACTTATAAACACCCTTCATAGCATGACCTGTTTTAAAGGAATCAAAATTACCATTAAAAGAGCCCCCAGGTGTGAAAACAATACCTATGTAAGTGAATTTTTCAACCATTTCTAGTACATTTCCTATGTATGTAAAATGTAAATTTTTCCTTAATCTACCTTTTCTAAAATCATTACCCTAGTGTCTTCAATATTAACACACAATTTCCATTTATTACAATAAGATTCTAACAAATATAATCCATTCTGAATCCTGTTTCAGTCTCTGAGAGCAATACAATATCGTCTGCATATAACAACAACAACAAATTTAGCCCACAAAAGTCATGTGTAATGAAATATTCTTCAATATCATTCCAGTATATGGAAAATAAAAATGAAGTAAGAAATTCACCATGCCTAATGTATTCATTTCAGGAAATTACATCGTTGATTACTTCTGTACAAAGCACTTACTTTACTGAAATAAAATATTTAATATGTGTAACACCGCCAATTCAAATTACTATAATACACATGTACAGTGTACTTTCTGTAGTATATGTCCCAAAAGTTACGCCTGTTTTCTTAATTGTTCCGGAATAGAGTATTACACTACAAAGCCCGCGACTCTAACTAATATTGATATCGTACACGGTGGATGGTAGAATATGCTCCCAGATTAACGTAACATAGCCGCGCATACATGTATTTAGAGCCACAAAAACACAAGTATAATTACTTTTACTTTTACTAGAATGACAGCTTTGTGCTGTGTATGAAATAGTCCTGCTGGAGAGCAATTGTATCAGCCCATAGTGACATATATTTAAGGGTATGGGCGTTGCGATAAATTTCGGACGGTTAAAATTACATCGGCAGCCAGTTTACAGTGGAAGTAGACAGCAAACGTTTTCGATATTTAATTTATCACGAATACGTTATTTTCATTGCTTAGATCCCATACAAAGAGAGTAGGCGTAAGGTTTAAGAAACCAACATAACACACTTATGCCGTCGCAAGGAACATTTTCAGAAGAATATTTGAGAAAGAATATTACCTGATAGAATGTACACATTGACGTTAAAGACGATTTCTTCAGTTTTTTCCCTTCCGTACAAATGTTTCATTTTTACATATTTTGCAGATCGTTCAATGCCTAATACAATGAAACCATAAAAAATGCGGGTCACCGCATTAGATGTTTTGGAAAATGCATGTAAATTACCTACCCGTGAATGCATTTTGGGAAATTTTGATGCTGTTTTTGTTTTAGCAAAAATAGTATTGACCATTGATTGGTAAAAAATAACGACATCCTATTGGTTGTAATGGGCAATTAAAAGAAAGCAATCCGTTACACAGTGAAACAATAATATGATATTTGCCAAAAAAATGCTTTTTCATCATTTTTTACGAACAAATTCTATATTTTGTAATTATATACAAGTTTGGTTTTGAATATAGAAAAAATATATGTTCCGTGAAAATTCCAGAATTTTCCATATTTATTACATAGTTCTATTCTTAACAAACTGCAAAAAGAAAACAGGGGGTCACCGTGCTTGTTTTCGAGAAAAAATATGTATGTTACATGTGCGTATTGGACATTTTTCTGTAAAAACAGGATGGAATGAGAGTCATCACTTATAACAATACACTGATAAAATGAAATAGGTATATATTATATATAATTAGTTCAGTAACAGCAGTTGATTATGACAAAACGTTATTACAGCCACAACACGTTCACAATAATCGCAAGCCTGTGCACAGCTATATGCGAGTCCAATGTTCAGTCAGCGTATTCCTACTTTCGTTTTCAGTGTTTTATCTAACTTTCGCAAATAAAATCGAGTCACAAGACACTCCTACTCATGGCAATTATTATGAATAGATTTGATTCTAGTTGGTATTTACAGTGTACACAATATTTAAAAAAATATTATCTGTCAAAACACGTCCCATTATGAAGATTTAGATCAACTCCACTGATGGGCGAAAAGATGCGCAGAAAAAACTACCGAAATCGTCTTTAACTATTATCTAAGTTCGTTGAGTCTGTAGTATTAGTCACCTTGATTGACATTTATGACGCAATAACATTCTGGGGCGAGAGCGAGCAAGCAAATACATATTACAAGAATTTCTGAATTGGCAAAATAATTGAAACGTCTTTGTTGCATTTCAGAAACATAATCGATGCAGACGACGCGAACATATGACATTGCACCATTATTGCTGGAACATACTGCTGGTGATAAAGATTTGTTTCGTTTCTAGCGAGAGAACCATCGATGAACGGCATGCTTTGCACGTAATATAGTGGTAGCAAGGCATGTCTTTAAAAAAGACAATCGGCGTTGAAATTAATATTGAGATGTCATTTAAAGATTACCTAAACAAACGGCCAAGATGATCGGTTACGTGACTTCTCAGATCCCAGATTTTTCGGTCCCCACCAATATTAGGGGACTTATTGGACCCCAGATTTTTTGGACACTATAAGAAAACTTCTCGGACCCAAAAGTTAATTTGAGATAAATTTATAAATTTAAAAATTAAATAAAATTATGCCGTGAATAAACCAATCATACAACTCAATGTTTCCACCAGTGATATATCAATAACCAAAATAATTTAGGTTAACATAATTGTTATCTGAATTTGTCAAGCCAATTTAACAAATTAACAATGTAAGAAAATAATTTCGGGAAAATTATTATGTATCAGACAAGTCTATATAGTTATTTATAGTACCGGTAATATACCATTCATGTTAGTTATCTAATATAATAACGATTTGAAGTCAAACAAGCATGTACCCTCTGTATCCCAATAAAAACCAATTGTCAGGGAACATTCAGCGATTTTTGAAATGTTAAGACTTTATTTTTTGATAATGCAAACATAAAGATTCATTAGACTATGACGATTTTAAATTATATCAGTAGAAATATGATATATCAAGGGTTCCTGTGTGTAATTAGTATTGCAAATTGTGTATTCATGCTACGCGAATAACAATTCGACATATTCCGAATCTTCTTTCATAACATTTTATCTATAGAAAATGAAGCATCTTTTTACAGATTAAATAACATCTACTGGAGAAGTTGATAGGAAGATGCAATTATAAATAATCGTTAATAAATCGTAACCACAATTTTAAATCAAATTAACAGTAAGTTATAAAATAAATTCCATATTTATTGAAATTTGTAGGTTTATGATTCTCTGAACGCTATTATTTATGCATGTACGAGTATATTAACACAGTTATACAGCCGTTGCTAGCTACGCGCGCTATTTTTAGAATGCCACTACTTTTTGTGGAATGCGATGAACTCGCTAGAATCAATGGCTACATAGAACGGCAACTCTGTGAGTGAGATTTATGCATGGGAACATTGCACAATTGCTATTTATAGAGCGTAACGCTTATATAAATGTAGGTTAAACAAAATAGTTCTTTCGTTACGTGAATGAATATATCATTCTGTTTGTGGCATACAATGAGAAAATACGTTCATAATTAGCCTCAGTTCTAGAGTATACGCGAGGATATGTTTATAACTTCATTTTAACTGCTTATGTAAACAATTATGTAAATTTTTATTCCCCAAAAGTATGCAACAGTTATTGGTATACGTTAAACCATTGTTTGAAGTTTGCATTCCCTAGAATTAGAAAATTTGCCCAATTCTATTGGCATTCAATTTTCCCGCTGCATAATTATCGCAAGAAAATCTGGGTCAAAAGTGATCTTAGACAGCCACGCCGAAAAATCTGATACATTTACAAGACCAGAACGTATACATTTGCAGCAGTTTTGCTGGAGTATATTTTGATAATTATATAGGGTTTTTGATGGACATGTTTTCTTCATGAGCAAAACGAAATGCCAGACTGGCATGGCATCCATGTACGAGTAATGAAGAGCCGATGTGCGTGTGAATGGAGAATACTTCCCCAACAGAAAATAATGCGTGATGAAGCAAATCGTACATTTTAGAAATGCATAAATATGAATGCTGTGATAGTTGGCATTATTCTCCTTTTTTTTTAAAAATATAAATGTTTTGGTTTGCAAGATATTGTTATTTTAAAATCTAAACATTTATTGGCAGATCGACGTAGTGCCTTCGGCCCTTAACATTATTATGAACAAAACATATGTATGGGTATGACAGAAACTAATTCCTGGGGTCATAACAGCTTTTTGTGTGCTTGGCAGACAATATCGTTAAGTGACCCTGTCTGTTCGATTACTAATGGAAACAGAACATCGAACCTGGCGTTTCATGCAGAAACGTTATTGCCGATAGATATTGTTTTATGATGCATTATGGATTTGAACGGCCAATCACGTCTGCAGTATACGCCAAGGGACCACAGCCTTGGATTTATAAATGCGCCTTAGTTATCAAACAGTAGCAAACAGCAGAAACAATAACAACACATTTATAAACGAGAAAGAGAAAATATAAATCCAACGAACAGAAATGCAACGAAAGACAAAACAAAGATAAATTTCAGTTTCAGATTAATAAACTGAAACTGAAACAAAAATAAATTTTGTTCTGTGATGTTGTGTCATAACAGCGCACACAATCAAAAAAATTTAAAACGATATCAAAGTTTATTTGATAGTTTGGTTAAGTCGACTGTATTATGACTTTGAAACACAGATGTATGGCCAGATGGTCACGACCTTTCCCAGTCGTGATCACGAGAGCTTCCACCGTGCGTGTAAATAGTGCATGTTTATAGCAGACACTACACATAGCATGCTGTGCAGATCGTGTTAAAATCCTTAAAATAAATATTTAAGTGAACGCTCAAGTCTAATATGCACCTTTATTTCTTCAGCATAATAGTAAAGCAGTTGCATTTAAATTAAAATTAAACTATAAGCACGTTATATCCGGAGGGTCTAAAAATGAAACTTGACTAATCCGTAGGCGATTAAACCGTTATTTTTAGGAAAGAATGAAATCTAAATTTAAATATTAAACACTAGGCTTTTGTAACCTGTGAAGTACAATAACAATAGAACGCAACTGATGGATTCTCTTTCCAGGATTTCGAGCTCCAAATGGAAGTCAATTAAATAAAGTCAACCTCAACATGACAGCTTAACAGTGAATGATATTGACGGAGTTAAATAAAGAAATGGAGGTTATCTTCATCGATTCATTTGGGCGGAAATTACGTCTTTACATCGTAACGAATATAACACAACATTTTCATGACATTCATTACATTCGTGCAAATGCTTAAAGAACGTCAAGAGCACCACTTGACAGAGAGCTTGACGTGATAAATTGTGCACAAGAACATTAAGTATTCGTACGAGTGCGCTTGAGACAGCTTTTTCAGCCATCTTTATAAACATCTAGGACGTAAAATAATTCTGGAAACGTTTCAACGTTTTGGAAGTTGGTCGACCGGGGAGAGAATAAAATAAGCATTAAATTCGAGGCGTGTCGTGGGAAAACCGGTCATGGGCGTAAAGTGTCTGCGGACTGCACTGGCTAATCCGGGACGACACTTTCCGCCTACAGTGGATTTATGTTTTGAAGAGACTTCCTTGAAACATAAAATACCATAACAGCGGAAAATGTTCTGGATTAGCCTGTGCGGACTGCACATGCTAATACCGGACGACACTTTCCGCACAAGTATTAAGCTCAGTTTTCCCACGACACGCCTCAGATATATCTTACCAGACGCGAACGTATGAATTTGCATCTTTATGCTGGAGCATATTGATAGTGCTATAGGTTTTGCAATTCATGAGAGTAATACCGACATGACACACACACACATGTTATATGATGATATAAATAACCCATATTTCTATCCAGTGCCGTACGTATTAGTGTGCATCATTATGCTGGAGCAGATAGAGATAGTGATAGAGATAGTGATAGAGATAAGTGATAGAGATAGTGGTAGAGATAGTGATAGAGAGGTTTGCTGGAAATGTTTTCTTATTGAGCGAACCAAGATCTGGAAGGAACGGTATGATGTCCATATGTAGATTACTTCCAGAATACTTACTACAGAATGATGGTGCAACATGTCCTGTATATAATGAAAATGACTTATAAGAAACCCCTATATTAATATAAATGTTGTCTTGGTTCATGTCCTTAAATACTTTACAAAAATAATCATGTTGGTTAGCAGGAAACAAGGTTTAAAAATTACGTCAACATATAGCTTGTTAACCATTAACAATATACAATATACAGAAAAAGACCATACGGCTAGAACAGGAACTAAGACCACACATCTGGGTTCATTGCAGTTTAATTGTTTGCTTGACAGATTATTTGATTACGTGACCCTGTCCTTTTGATAACTGTTCGATTTGAATGGTCAACAACTTTCAAAGTGTACAACACGGGACCACAAGCCATGGGCTTAATGAATATGCGTGAGATAGAATTATGCAAAAACAACAGAAGCAAGTGCAGAAGCAAAAACAGCACCAAAGAAGAAAATAAACATGCGTTAAATAGAAAAAAAGACAAACAGCCCACAAAAAATACAACTAAATACATAACACGATTAGTCTGTGTTGTGTACAATCGTATTCAGCCTATTCAAAAATCATGAAAAAAGATAAATGCAAAAATCTTCATTTCTGTCCATTTTAATTTTTTTGTTTGTTCATATTTTCCTGCAAAAACAACATTACGACCAGATGGATTCGAAACACTTCTCAAGAACACATTGTAAATTCTATGAATAGATACGTAGGCGTTTCAAGCATTTCTATAAATTACTCCAATATGATAGTAACTACACTGTAATCGAAGTAGAAATGGCATTTCTTCACTCAATTAGCCATTACATGCATTTTAATCATGTTTTAATAATCGTAAAATAGCGCTAAGTTTCACAAGAAATTCTTACTTTTTTTTCAGGCAAATGTATCTGTAAGAAATGATAGAATGTCACTAATGTATATTATGATGTTTTTTTTGCAATTACCGGTATATCGACCTTTTATACAAGCATTTTCGGAATGTCTCAGACAGATCGCTAAGATAGAATAAATCTATTGACCTATCACATAATGCGTTTCTTATTCAATAAATCGGAGGAAATAAACCTATATTATGTGGTGGTGGAGACGCCAGCGTTCAATGTTATTACACCGGATGCCTAAACCACTTAAACTCATCTAATATGACATGTAAATGTATTTCCTTCATACTGTGGGCTTTTGGAAATGCCCGTTATTGTAAACACTGTGATAGTTGCCTTCTTACAGCAATACGATTTGAATATAATGGCAGTGGACATTTAGAAATAACATTGCATTTTGACACCCTGATTTATGTATTCCCTACTTATTTTGGTAGAGTATTTCGTCTATCAACACCTGTGCATTGATTTATTCTTAACATGGCATAAAATGAACGGACAGCTATGGTTTTCTTAACGCTCATGTAACTTATAAAATACATATTGTTTCGGTATTATACGTGAATACATACATAACTTTTAATTAATATCGTAACCAGTTTGATTTACTGAAACAGTAACACACTCCTAATCAAAATGCGAACACATTGTCTAATGCTTCATTAAGAACTTAATGTTAGTTTTGTTGTTTGTATGTTATGTTATACAGGTGAAACATGTTTTTAACTTAGGAAATCTCTACGAAACATAACAAAGGTAGTTGCACACGCAATATACATGTTTTGTATAGTAACTTGGAACATAATATTTCTGATGATACACGTGCTAATTCTCGGAACACTAATAGAACACTAATTGAGAAAGAACTACACTTTATCAGACATGGACTATTAATCTTCGTTTGATACTGCATCATTTGGCATTTTATAAACGTTAAAGATACTGAACTCCAGATGGGCATAAACATGTGCGTTTTTTTTTGTAGTCATGCCTAAACGGTTAAAACATGCATAAACCATCACTACTTGTATATAACAGGATCAAATACTGTCACAAACTGTATATTCCATTGAAAAAGAGAAGTTGAGTTAGCTCGCACTTTCCTTGAACCCGGTATTCCCGATTTAAAAATAACGCTGCTTTAGACTTACCTGATTCAAATTTCGCATGAGCGACTCGACAAAACTACACTGCCACGTGATTATCCGAAACATAAACGGCGCTATTTTTAAATTACTCGATGTGTTATAGCGTCTGCAGACGGTATAGATTTTAGAACGATAAAAAGGACGAGAACTATATAAAATCATTGTTAATAAAAACATACGTGTCTATTTTTTTATGTGTTCTATACAATTATGTAACAAAATCCTGTATTTTTGACAATTTTCTTTCGTTTTTACGATTGGACCATCTGGAGTTCAGTCGTTTTAACTACATTCAGAATTTTTTTCAACCATCGAGTCGGCATGCACATCCGAGACACTTTGCAAAAACGGAAATTATGAAACTGTACGGCATTAAAACTGAAAGTATAATGCTTTTTTTACATTGAGCGTTCCAAGGCGGTGACTCCAGTTTCATTCATACACGTATTTGTGTGTGTTTGTTATGTGTTTTGTTTGGTGAAGAGTTGTTCTGGCAATTGGTCTCTTGCACTAAATGAAGGACCCTGTGCTGCTAATAAGAGATCTCTCCTGCCGATGCAGCTTTGTTTATAGTTTTGATGATGCCATAGAGGATTGTGTGTTGTTTTTTTTTAGAGAACCCAACTCGATGAACACTGTTTTCTTCATGGGCGAAACAGTCTCGATTGAGACTGATATGATATTAATGAAGTGACAGCGCGTGAGAATATAAATTCCTTCCAGATAGTTAATACAGCATGATGATGTATATGCGTCAAGTATAGAACAATGAGAGTTTAGTTGCGATATTTTAATATTTTGCACATTTTGTCTTGGACAATATTACTGTGTTTAATTTTTTTTATTAATATCGTGCCAATTCAATTTGGTTTGTACAAGGTGATTGTGGTTAATATTACGTTAATATTCTGCTAATATATAATAAATTTGGCTTTTGAGTGTTGATATTATTGTTAAATAATCAGGCGTAACGACAGTAACCAAGAACATCGAAATTTGCCTGTCATGCGAAAATCGTTATTGTACAGTATGCCAATTTGTCTGAACTTATAATCCTTTTGGTTGCGATAGTTTTTTTTTCTTAAATAATTTGACGTGACGACAGTTCATCTCTCTGTGAGCAAGGCAGACAGATAAATTCTATCTGAAATACTTATCTGTTAAGCGATCCTGTCGTTTCGATTAAGGATGACAAGCACAAAGAACATCGAACTTTGCCTGCCATGCGAAAATGTTATTATACAGTTGATATGTATTACAGTGAATTTAGGGTTTGAAGGTTCTACTATTGAATTGTATGCCTCGGGACCTCAAGTCTTGAGTTAAAGAGATATGTGTTGTCTAAACGATTGCACATAATCTGCTGAAGCAAACTCAAAATAAGCAAACACAAAATTAAAACAGAAAAAGACAAAAAACACATAGTGAGAAACCAACGGAATAAATACCAGAGTATATATCTACCAAAAGTCTTTATAAAACATTAGGTACACATTGTGTATTGTCTGCCCACAAAATAATAATCAATCTCTATCCAGAGATTTCGTTTCTTACGTTTTTTTAATTAAATATCAAAACGATATTAAAATAAATTTACCTGACGGTGGTCAAGCGTCACATACGCGTGATTCAGAAAACAGTACACATGATGTCAGATTTCTTTTCAACAAATCCTTGTAGCTCGGTTTCAGAAAACAATGCTATGAACAGAGAAGTAGGAGTAATGCTATGATCACTATTAGAACTCTAATTGAGAAATAATTACACTTTATTGATGTGCACAAAAGACATTGGACATTAATTATTTATTCCAGTTTGATTGAGACTGTTTTATTATAATCACCTTTATAACCATTGAGAACGCAATTTCATTCTAGAAACATTTCCACCGTCGAGTAAGTTGATCGAGTTAGACAAGGCGTGGATATCCGATATATCTTACCAGGACTGAAGGTTTGAACTTGCATAAGCATTAACTGAGACGATTGTTTTGTTTTGTACGTGTTTTTTTTTTCAAGAAAGAAAGAAAAACGATGATTACTGGTATGCCTTGCATGTACTGGCGTGATAATATCCGATACATCTTACCAGACAGGAACGTACGGTGGCATAGATGTGACATGTGCATGTTTTTATTGATGTCGTTCACACGAGAAAAGATCTCGTTCCCACGACTTAATATGTCGTTACCACGAGTTGATTATCTCGTTCCCACGACTTAATATGTCGTTCCCACGAGTTATTTATTTCGTTCCCACGAGAAAAGATCTCGTTCCCACGACTTAATATGTCGTTACCACGAGTTATTTATCTCGTTCCCACGACTTAATATGTCGTTACCACGACATAATTAGGTCGTTTTCACGAGATAAGATCTCATTCCCACGACTTAATATGTGGTGGGAACGACATAAATAAATACATGTACATGTCACATCTATGCCACCATAGGAACGTATGTATGAGCATCATTATTGATGGAGCTTATTGATGGTGGTATAGAGTTTGTTCATGGTTACGTTTTCTGTATTTCGAAACGAAATGGATTAAGACTGACATGCTAGCCATGTTAATGCGGGAAAATGTTCGATACATCTTAGCAGACCCGAAAATATGAATGTGCATCATTTATGGAAGTTTTTATGGATATTTATACTTCATTAGCGAAACAAAATCGATAAAGACTGACATTCATGATATCCATGTTATGAAGTGCCGCAGTGCGTGGGAATGTAGATTTATTCCCGAGTAGTGCATTAAGCATGACGATGCAAAAGGGATAATTAAAGAACAAACATAAACGTAATAGTGGTGTTGGAAGATTGCAATATTTCGTACATTTCAGCTTGCACGATATGAACGGTTTATTATTGTTCCTTCATAATCATTCTCAGTTAATATAGTGCACACATGATCATTTTGGTTGAAGGAGGTGATTTTTAAAATCTAATCCTTAAGAGGGACATGCGTCATTAGCACATTTGCAAATCACTTAATATAATGTGTCCGCAAATTTTATCGAAGTGAGAATGATATTAATTTTGCTTCGCTTTAGCCATTACATGCATTTGAACAATTCGCTGCAGTGGTCGAGACAACTCTTACATATTGTTTGAGTATTTGAATATAAAATGAACCTGGCTTTACAATCCACTATGCTCTCTTCTTGGCAACAAATGATACAATGTCACTTCTGTAAGTAATTAACTTGAGCAGATGGAATTATGTCTACCAGCTACCTGTTAATGAATACCTTTTCGGAATTAGATACAATTATGTATTTTATTCATTTTTTTAAATCAATAAAGCGTCGTTGTGCAGTGACGGAAACTGCATCGTCCAATTTACATACATCGGTTACCTGGATATCATAGCCACTTGAAATCATCTGATACGATGAAGTGTGTGAGTGTGTTTCTATTATATTATTTGCTTTTAAAAATGCATGCCCGCTATTGTAAAGGCAGTCATAGATGCGTTTCTACAGCAATATTATCTGATTTCAGCTTGTTTACACACAATGAATGTTGTGACGTTTTTTTTTCAGGAGCGAAAAAAATCAACGAATATGCTATACGTGTAATTGACTGACAAATATCCGATACATCTTACCAGACACACATTTACATAGGAATTTGCAGCGTTATTTCCTGAGCATATTTATGGTGCTATACTTTACTTAACTTAGCCGGTAGGAGTCGCGAGTCTAGCAGACTATAGGTTTGATTGATGATTTCTTCATGAGTGAAGCAAAATCGATCGATGATATTCATATCATGAAGTGCCGTATTGCGTGAGAATGTAGATTACTTCCCGAATATATCATACGTCACGATGATGTAAAAACGTCAATTATATAATATAAACACACACACACATACACACACGCACGCACGCACGCACGCGTACGCACACGCACGCACACACACATATACAGAAAACCCTTACATCTGACCGCAAATAGAAGGAAAACAATTGAAGCAACAGCAGCAACAACACTACAAACAAAGAAATAAACAAAATGAAAAAAAAAAAAAATAAATAAATAAACTATAGCAAAACCTTAAGAACGAAAATGAAACGAGAGACAAAATAAGTTTAGTTCTGTGATGTGCATTGTAGTTTCAGACCAATAATACAATTTAGATAAATGTATGCTTTCATTATTTCAATTTTAATTGTTGTTTTGGTCCAAGCATCTTATTTCCCTGTTATACTATGGTACGACCAGCTGGTTACGACGTTTCTCATTTGTGGTTTATAAGAACTTTCGTAGTCTAAATAGTGCATTTTGATGTCAAGTCATTTCACACTTTGGATAACTTCTAAAGAAAACATTATTACGCTTTTAGTCTAAATTAATTCTATGAATAGAGAAGAAGGCGTCAGAAGCACTCAGTTCTATACGGAGGTGAGTACATACATGTATAACGGAATGGATAATGGTATTTCTCCACTCAATTTAGCGATTTGCGTTTTAACAACTCTTATTAGAATCGTCTATTTTTTTCAAGACACAAAGGAACTGTCTATAAAATGTACCTTCTTGTTTCGATCACATCTAATACAATGACATTCATGCATATTGTGTAAATATGTTTTAGCTTTTGGAATTTTAGACTATAGAATACATCTATAGACGTAGCTGCAATCCAGTATATGTTTTTTTAATCTTGAGTTTATTTTGCAAATAAGTGCACACGTATTTGATAAATGAGTGACACTTCAACGTAATTGCAATATAATTTTATATATCATTATTTATACATATTTCGTGTACGGATCTAACTATTGACATTTTTTGAAGTGATAAATTGTGTGCACAACATACAGGAAGTGTAAATGTATAGGATACCAGAAATACCATTTTTTGTGTATAGCGTGATTGTACATTTAATGTCAACCTTTTGTGGTATGTAAAATAATATTAATATTCAATATTTACAAATTTACGAAGATACTAAAATAACCACTTTTTTTACTCTCACTATTATTAATATAACCTTGACATTATTACACGCACGGATGATACTATTATTACTATTATTATTATTATTATTATTATTATTATTATTATTATTATTATTATCATCATCATCATCATCATTATTATTATCATTATTAGCATAATTATTTTATTTGTTGTTGTTGTTGTTGTTTTTATTCCATGTGTTTGTTAGTGTTTGTGACAACACATAATAAGATGTTTGTGATTTTAGAAATTATTTACATTGAAATCTCGATCTTCATCTTTCTAAATATATGTTTTTCTTTCTATTAAATAAAACTCCATTAAGCTCAAATAAATTTGCATGATAAACTTACATAAATATGCGTAATGTCAGTGTATAGTTTAATATAGCACACGATGGGATATGTGTTGTTAAAATTACTTCTTCTCTGCTAAATTTCTTCCATTAACATTATTTTGGTTATTAAAGAAAGCATCTAACCGTGACCACTTTCCCACATGTATTGTTAAATTACTTCCTTTCTGCTCAATTTCTTCCATTAAAATTATTTTTTGCTATTAAAGGAAGCATCTCACCTTGTTCACTTTCCCACGTGAAGTGTTGCACTAAACATTGTTTGTGTATTTTTGTATGCCTTTTTGTGTTTACATATGCTCACATGTTATTACAAAATATTTATGTTTTGTAATCTGTGAAACAAATAAAGAGTTGTTCTGTTATGTTCTATTGCAATTCTTACTTATATCAAATAGTAATTCAATTCAATAATATTCTCTGTTATTGCTGTTTAATTTGAATTCCGATGCTATGAGGTTAATTTTTATTTACACTGACATGCTTTGTGAATAATTCTGGGCCAAGTGTGAGGTTCGTGCGCACATAAATCGGTATAAACCCCCAATGCTTTGCATTGACCGTTCTAAGGCGGTGACCCCAGTTTTATTCATGTGTGTTTTGTTTTTGTTATGTGTTTTTCGTGATGTCCTGTGTATTGATTTTGGCAATTGGTCACTTGCCATAAATAAAGGACCTCGGGCTGCTAATAAGAGTTCTCGCCTGTTGTCGCAACTGGAGTTTCGCTTTGTTTATACTTAATAAAGCGGAACCGATAAAGCCTTGCTATTCGGTGACGGATACTGCCTAGTACAAAATGTCAGATGCCAAAGCCACTTTAAATCGTCTGATATGATATTCGTGTATTTCCTTGATACGTGTTTACTTTTTAACATGTATGTACACGCTGTCATAGACTCCACTACTGGCATACCCCATATTTTTTTGAAACATATGAGTCGTGAGAAAAACCGGGCTTAATGCATGTGCGTAAGGTTTCGCCCCGGATTAGCCTGTGCAGTCCGCACAGGCTAATCCGGGACGACACTTTCCGCCTACAGTGGACTTATGTTTAGAAGAGACTTCTTTGAAGAAGAAAATACCATAAAAGCGTAAAGTGCCAGGCTAATCCGGGACGACACTTTACGCACATGCATTAAGCCCGATTTTTTCCCGACACGCCTCATATGTTTAAAGCAAAACAGGGTTTATACCAGTATTGCAGTTTTCGGCAGCACAGACAAAACTATTTTCTGAATAAAAAAAAATAGCTTAATATATATGAGTTGTTCGTCAAGGGTGCTACATATTGCCCTGTTCTGTTTTAAATAGAAATATATCTATTTATTTGTTTTATTATATAAATGTAACAAAACATTCCGAACGAACAGAACGTAAATAGTTACGTACGCAATATACACCTACCTTATTTACACTTAACAGGTAGAGTCGTACAGATATTAAGAACTGTATGAACACAAATCGGGAACTACAATTTAACGATGTGCACATGTGCATTAATTATTTATCTGAGTTATCTTGAGACTGCTTTATTAGGCACCTGGCATAAATCTTTATTTTTCATTTTGGAAACAAACTTGATGAGCACTGGTCTGCCATCAAAGTAATAGAGTGATAAATATCCGATACATCTTACCGGACACGAACGTATGAATGTGCATCATTATTTCCTAAGCTTATTGGTCCTGATATATAGGTTTTGTTTATTATGTTTTGTTTATGAGTAAAACAAAATCGATGAAGACAGTCAGGAAATCTATGCAATGACGTGTCTTTTTGCGTTAGAATGTAGAATACTCGTTTCTCCCGAATATATCATTCCTATATCATAAATTACGATTTTTCAAAGTACAATGAACATTTTCGTTGACTGTTCCTAGGCGGCGACCCAAGTTTTAAACATATACGTGTTTTGTATTTCTTTCGTGTTTATTTTAATTGTGTAATATGGGGTAATTGGTCATTTGCCTCAAAGTAAAAGATCGTATGATGTTACACAGATTGACGAAATTGACAATTTTTCAACTTTTTTTGTCACCGATTACAAAAATAAAAGAACAGTATATACAAGGGAGTAAATAACACTACGGACCTAGGAATATACTGTAAAACCGTTTATTTATGAGTAATCAGCAGTTGAAATTGATGAAATTGATGAAATTATAGTTTGCGTTTGTAACACTAAACGATGAAATAATAATGAGTGATTTTGTTGTTTCGTTGAAACTGTTGACATCACTTGGAACAATAGCCGAGTGGTTAGTGCATAGGCTTTTACTCCGGAGGTCCCGGGTTCGAACAAAGCTGGGACCAATTGTTTTTTTTTCTAAATACTTTTCTAGTTATTATACTTGAGCTTTTTAGTTCAGATGCTTTAATCTGTCAAGTTAAGACATTTAATGGCATACTTCAAAAATGCGAACATCTGTGAACAAGTCCCTTTAACAGAGGTTTTTCTCCTGCTGCCGGGGCTGGAGTTTCATATCTTTTACCCTTATTTCTATGAAGTTCACAATATCATACTAATCACATTGCTTTTTTAGTTAGCGGTGCATATACAATGGAGAAAAAATAGTAATTTATAAGACGTAGGATTATAAATTGATTCATATTGGAGCGATAATATATATTTTCTCAAAACCATTCTGGTTAAGATTTTCATAAAGATCTGTTGGTTAATAACCCATTATACTGTATGACTTTGTCTAGTGGTTTGCAACCGGTTACAACGGAAGTGACGAATAACTTAATTTTCAAGCCATTTGTACACACCACGTCCAGAGAATTTTACATTTTTCGGGCGTAGCTGTCTAATATCACTTTTGACCTAGATTTTTTGCCATAATTATGCAGCGGGAAAATTGAATGCTAATAGAATTTGGCAAATTTTCTAATTTTAGGGAATGCAAAGTTCAAACAGTGGTTTAACGTATACCAATAACTGTTGCATACTTTCGGGGATTAAAAATTTACATAATATTTACATAAGCGGTTAAATTAAAGTTATAAAAATATCTTCGACATACACACTAGAAATGAACATAATTGTGAACAATTTTACTCATTGTATGTCATTATCAGAATGTTATATTCATTCACATAATGAAATAACTAATGAAATAACTACATTGTTTAGCCTACATAATCGGCGCGCTCTATAAATAGCAATTACAATGCTACAATTCACGGGGACGACAGTCGGTCACAACGTACATTATTATACCTCAGTTGATTATTTCTCTATATAATGCATATAAACTGCAGCGGGCAACAATTTGATATGTCGCCCGGCAATGACGCCCGGTATGCAAATGATACGGGATTGTTCGGTATAATAAAATAAATATTGACTTCCTTGAGGGTGACAGTGCGTCTCGTCAACCCTCGACAAACACTGTCGACCTCGGCTAAAGCCTCGGTCAACAGTGTTGCCTCGGGTTGACAATACGCACTGTCACCCTCAAGGAAGTCAATATAGATATAATGTTGCCTGTTGAGCTCGCAAGCACAAAATATAAAGTGGTAAATTTCTGGTATTTTTATGATAAATAAGCAAAAAAAAACAAATATTAGCAAATTTGATTGAGCTTATATTTCCTATTATTTTATCATTTTGTAAAAATATTATTGTACGTTGTAACCGACTGTCGTCCCCGTCAATTAATTATAGCGAGTTCAACTCCAGCAGGAGAATCATTATAAAAATAGCGCGCGGTAAAGCTGTGTTAAATACACACGCATCAATTAGCATCGGAGAATCATAAACCCGAGAATTGCAATAAATGGGGAATTCATAATACTGCTCATTCATTCCTGCTATTATTTTCTGACAATGTTAATTTGTTAAATTTGCCTGACAAATTCATGTATCAATTATATTTACGTAAATTACTAGTATTTAGCTCATTCATGTATCACTGGTGAATACATGGGGCGGTATATGATCGGTTTATTCACGTTACATATGTTAATAATTATTGAGTTTATCTCAAATTAATTGTTGGGGCCGATATGTTTTCTTATAGATCCAAAAAATTTAGTGTCCGAGAAGTCTCTTTACAAGGGACCGAAAAATCTGGGGTCCGAGAGGTCTCCTTAGTAGGGAACAAAAAATATGCGGTCCGTGAAGTCACAGCTTGGTCCTCTTGTATTATATTCAGGGCAAAAAAATGACATCTCAATATGAATTTTTACGCATTGTATTTTTTAAAGACATTTCTTGTTATTGCCTAATACTCGAGTTATTAGTGCTAACTGGGTTAAGAGTATATCGTCTTTTATAGTATTTTTTATCGGTTTTATTATATATGTCGATATTTCCTGTGCTAATGTAGTTTTAAAGCTTCTAAAATTAAAATCGTTTTTTTGGCTTGTTGACCTACTTTTTAGCGTGGGTTCGTAAACAAACGGTTTTCGGCAATTCTGTCCGTTTGTGTTACTTTGAATATATGGAAATGAATGAGTCTGTCTTTATTTTGGGACATTCATCTTCGAAACGCCTTCAGCGTTGGTGTGCAGCAAATGATAAGCTCAATTTAAATATTAACACTGACAGGTTTCAGATTTTTTTGGCACGGTGTGAGTGGGTGAGAACGTACTCCAACTCATAATCCCAAGTCTATTTTTCAAGACTTTTACTTGCTTTCAGAATTAGGGATTGACATCATCATCATTGATATTGGGAGTAATGACCTCTGTGACCTCTCATTGCCAGGTGATCATTTTGTGCAGACATTGTTTGCCGTTGTGGATCATATGTTTCGTTTAGGTTGCAAAACCATTGTCATTTCAGAGATTCTGCACCGTAGGGGAAACCCAATCTTCAAGTCCGCTGATCATGGATTTGTTTTGTTTTTTCGCCACGTACTAGCCACATTGTTCATTATAAGAGTTGTACTTAACCTATTCTATTGCATTAACCATGTTTCCATGATTGGTGTTTTTGCCAGCTTGAACACTGTTTAATTATTTCATGTTACCAATTTCCTAGTCGCCTATGTTTTAAAAATGCTAGTTAACACTTTACACGAGAAGGCTAACGTTCTCATATCCTTTACAGTATTGGCACTGTTTTTACTAATTGTGAATTCAATTTTGTAAAATACTGTATGGGTATTTTGGACATGTTCTAGTCATAATTTCCATTATAAAGTTGTATTTTACCTATACCGTTGCATGAACCATGTCATGATTTGATTTTGCCATTTTGGGCTTTATTTAAATTTTAATATTACCAATACTCTTTTGCTTTGCGTTCTTGACTGTTTTTCTGTATTATTTTCATCCGCTCTCCCTTCCCCTCTGTTGGACGGTTTTGGGGGATTTTTGCTGTCTGTCCAACTTCATGGGACTTTTATAATATTTTTTGGCATATTAATTTTGTGCATAATATTGCTTTAGTTTATTTCTTCAATTAAAGACACCAGTCCTGTTCAATCCAATAATGTGTTGTGTTGTTGTCCCATAAATGACCTCAGTCTAGGGACAGCGAAAAATATAAAACACATTGCTGCAGAATGGCATACAAAATCAGATCACGTTGATGTATAAATGCACACAAATCAGATGACCTTGCTGTATAAACCTTTGTCCTGAAATCATTATAAATTTTGTATTTTTGTACAACTATCTACGTAGTGGGTAAATTAAAACATCTTGCGTACAGTGCAAACCGTCTTAATATTTAGCTTTTTTAGTTTGAGAAGCATTTTTAGACATTTAAACAACGTACATAAATAGGCTAGACGCTATAAGATTTCGGTCGCCTAAGAAGAATTCTTATTTTCCTTTTTAGCTCGACTTTTCGAAGAAACGACAAGCTATTCTTCTCCCCCCGGCGTTGGCGTCGGCGTTCGAGCTAGGTACAAGTTTTTCGATAAGCTAGTTTCTCAGGAATGGCTTGAGGGATTTCATTCAAACTTCAAAAATTTATTCCCCACATTAAAATGAACAAGTTTGGTAATTCTAGTTTGAAATTTGTCAAAATTATGGGACGTTTACACTTAGAAATTTTACATATATGCTATATGGAAAAGTTAAAGTGTTTCGGTAAGCTGGTTTCTCAGGAATGACTTGAGGGATTTTTCATTCAAACTTAGAACACTTATTCCCTATTTAAAAATGAACTCATAGGCCAATGTTGATAACTCTAGTTTTATTGTTGTCAAAATTATGGGCTTTTTTACACTCAGAAATTGAACATATAAGCTATATGGACAGGTTAAAGTTTTTCGGTAAGCTAGTTTCTGACGAATGGCTTGAGAGATTTTATACAAACTTACAACACTTATTCCCTATATTATGAACTGACTATGATAGGCCAATTTTGATAACTCTAGTTTGAAATTTGTCAAAATTATGGGCCTTTTTACACTTAAAAATTGGGGGAATTACGGCGTCAACTTGTGATTTCCACTCTCTAACTTGAGAATCAATCTTCATACATAAATACCCTAAAGCAATACTTTACTCGGGATTGCATTTGTGGTGGATTGGGTGGGGTCAAGGGCAAGGTCATTGTTACTTAAATAGATAAAAGATATTCTGCTTTATAACTCGAGAACAAATTGGAATATTTTAATATAGATACTGTATAACGAGACATTGCATGGGATTGCCTATGGGGTTAGTTAGGTCAAGGTCAAGGTCACTGTTTTGAAATTTCGAAAAATGCTTCCACTCAGTAACTCGAGAAAGAAATTAATTTTGTTTAATTGGCCCTACTATACAGTTTGGTATATAAAAAATGCCAGAAACTCTGACAAGCACAAGAAAAGTCGAGCGCGCTTTCCTCCGACAGCTCTTGTTTACAATTACATCAATGAAGTTGATTACAAGACAAACGCATGCGAGTATTAAATTAACCAGTACATGGAGAGCAAGTAATTTAGTCAATACGGCGATCATAAAAGACATGCCCTCTAGCTTGCACGCACGTCAGTGCGTAATGCGTGCGTGTATGGCTTAGAAGATTCTACTCAAATGTGTTGGAAGAACTATACAACAGTGTAAGTTTGTTTTGACAATAATACCAAGGAGCATTGTTTTAAAAATGAATATTTTCTTTGAATGCACGAACTATTTAAGTTGAAAATACTGCGTGATATACAGTTTGCAAATAACGTTATTTGCATCTAAGGTTCATGATTTTTAGATACATTCTAATTATATATAAATTAATTTTGAATTATTTAAACGCTATCACTATATATTATTGTACACATGCGTTAAAGACATCCTTCGTCAGCTGCTTCCAACATATCCAAGGCATTTGAACAATAGCTTCGTTAGAAAATAGTTGTCTTAATTGACTGAAAGGATCGAAAACTCTGTCAAACTGATTTAGATTAAAACGATCAATTTAGCCCCACGTGACTCAATGATTATGACCATTCTTAACCCGTAGTATTAGATAAACGAAACGAGAGCTCAGTCGTTACGTTTTTATTGTTCAGTATTTTGATTTTGAACTTTTTTTTAGTGATTAAGCGTGCAAATGCGATTATTGGAAAAGTGTCGGTTAATTTCGGTCATCGTTTTAAAAGCTTAGCAAAAAAACAAAATCAAATTTTGAAAATATGTCTTATTAGCAATAATATAAGCGAAATAGCTACATCCATTCAAATATGTATGTACGTATAAATACATTCTTCAGCTGAGTAGTTACATCCAGATTCATTGAGACGTGTGAATGTAAACCATTTTCGAAAACATAATATCAAGAAGTATGTTATGCGTGTAGCAAAATACGACCTCATATACGTTATAAAAAGTTAATGTATTAATTTATATTAAACGCTTATGCATACAATTTTAAGAACCATGCTAATTTTATTCATTTGGATAGGATCTCGAATTTCAATAAATTCACATTTAAGTGATTTGTCTAATCAATAAAATATAAAGAATATAGAAAATAAATAAATATGCTAAAATACTATCCTAGACGCTATTTTACTCTCACTCTATTTTGATTGGTTGTCTTTATCTCGATATCACAGGCTACGAGTTTGCGTTCTCGTCTGGATCAGTTATCTCAGTCAACCACTTCCGGATTCTCCCGTCACGCATGGCTACACTGCCGGTGACAGAGGTCACGAAATGCCGCTGTTCAGCTTCAGAAATATCCGATTCCGGCGTGTTGTCTGCATCCTGCCGGCTACATCCGGTGCGCGCAGCCAACGAATCGTCTATATCACAGAATTCCGTATTATTCTGTGCGTTCTCCAACTGACTGATGTCATCCGTTGTATCGCTTCCGAAATCGAATGACACAAAGTTTTGCATGTCTTCTTGTTGCATATTTCCCATGGATTTCGAGTTTCTACGCACGTTTGATTGATAATGCAATAACTCCTCGTCTTTTTCAGGACTTGAATAAAATCTTTTCAGCACACTGTGTTTCTGAAACGAGCTGTCCATGATCCCCGATGGATTAGCTTGCTGAGACGATTCCGAGTTTGAGTCATTCGAAATGAGTCCGACACTTCTGGACGTGTACTCGCTGTTCAGTGACACCGTACTCCCCAAGCGACATCCGGCGTCCAGACAATTAAAGCTACACGCGCTCAAAGCGTCAACAAACGTCGCGGAATTTCTTTGCTGTGGAATGTCCCCCGTGGCAGATGACCTGCGCGGGAGTCTTGGTGAACAGTAGAGTTCAATGGTCTGTCGGTCTTTGTCACGGATTCCGTCCGATATTGACCCTGAAAGATTTGACATGCCTACTGCGCATACGCCAGATTGAAAATCGTCTGCATCATTTATAATGACGTCAAGATCTCCTGCTGAACGAGAATGCATGAGCGTCCCGTGATCAGGTTTGTCGACCGCGGTAGTGTTTAGCACAATGGTTGGAACGGGCATATATATGGAATGGATTTCACGTCTGTCGGATTCGCTTTTAGTATCCCGCCGATCCATCGTTCGGCTATGAAAGCTATCCCAGTAGGAAATAAAATTTGCAGACGGCAATTTTTGAGTCACTCTGGTAAAATCTCGCTTCACGAGAAAAACAAAAAATTAGCTTTACTTTATGTAAAACCCTTCGAATAACGAATGTCGATTTTTCCAAGGGAGTAAGTTGTTCCCACAGAACACTGATTTAGCGTCCCCGAGCAATTCCCGCACTGGCTGTAATCTATTTATTTATCGATTTCTTTGACAATAGTAGTCCCAAAAAATAAATTAGCACAGATTATCTTGCTAGGTCCGAATCAATCATTAGGAAGTAGTTATTCTCTGTGTCGGTTTTACCATCAGCAATTTTCATTAAACAAATAAATTTCATAATTTCATACACACTGTACTACGTGTATAAATAACACATTAAACGATTTTACTCTAGTCATCCTATAAAAGAATACTGGAATCTCCAAACCTGTCCATTACCCGCTATTTACCAGGACAAAAAATTCATCGTTGTCCCAAGTTATATCCGTATAATTAATATAGTCCCTAGACATGTATTATCCCCGTGTGTTTTTTTCACCGTACGGTATTTTACGTCTAGGAATCCTAAATAAAGAATACTAGGAACTCCAAATACCGTCTATAAGTCTCAATTTACCAGAAGTAAAAACGCACCGTTGTCCCAAACAAGTGATATCCGAAAAACTCTTCGACCAGTCTGTTTAACGATACAGGAGTCTCTTATGGCTAATCGATATACTGGTTCACCACCGTCATGTGATTCTGCATCAGTGGAATTCTTAGCAAAGGTCTAGACGTCGTAACTTAATTGGAGGGCAAAGTTTTGAAGGGTTTATTCTGATATTGTTACAATTTGTAGAACATCTTCGATGGATGTGTCCACAAAAGACATATTTGAATTCATATTGCGATTTATTAAATCGTGGCATCTTTGCTTAAAATAAGGAAACGTTTTAATTCTGCTGTACTTTTATACTAAGATTTTGTTTTACATAGCAGTTGCAATATAAATCCAAGTGTATTAATATTTAGTATTTGTCATGTCCATGTTCCACAGAATGGTATTTTCAACAAAAATTAAAATTTTCACTGATTGTCGACTTAAGTCTAACTTAATAATCTTACGAACATTGGCCCTGATTAAATGTTAACATAGTTTACACAAACAAACGACCATATGATAATGTTTGTGATACCCTTGCTGAACCAATGAATGGAATTAATCCGCTAACAATGTCTGATATACGCGCGTGTGCGTTAAGGAATTCATCTCTTCAAGCTGAATTGTGATTAAGCTACAATTTATATATTTACAACCAGGTTTCAGAGTCACTTTTGTTGTATAATGAGCTCTGTTGATAAGGCTTCGTGTTGATATATCAATGGCAAAATCTATTTTTCAATCAGAATTGCTCGTGTTCTTGAAAAGACCACAGTGGGTAGCAAAAGGAGAATATCAGACACTGTGAAATTTTTAAACCTTACAGCGACCAGATTAAACCATAATTTAAATTCTTTCAATAAACATATTCTACGATTTTTATATTTTTCCAAAGAAGACAAAATCCCAGACATAAGCAAATATCTTAACCTAAGCTAAAGCTCCAATTGAAGACGATTGGCAGAATAAAGACCATGTCATAACAACAGAACCCACGTGACTATCCTCTCGTTGTTGAGATATCTTTTCTGTCACGCGGCCTTAAGTGTATTATTTCTACTTCATCAGTTGATAGGATTCCTGAGTCACCTTTCTGTCCCTGTATCCAAGCCTTAGAAGTGGTCTCACTTCACAACCATGCTTTCATCCCGCAGATTAAGCAAGGTTTTAAATCCTCAGCAACGTGGCATATAGCTTGTCTGTTAATCTGTAAAAGTAAATTACATAATTTATTTATTATGAATTATTTGCGAAATTTTTCTTTAATGGTTTTTATTATATTGTTTATAAACACATGAGTGTTTGAGTGGAGTAAGTATTTAAAACCGTTTATTTAAATAAAATAATACGTTTCATGCTAAAATATATAGTATGAATTGTTTCTAAACTTAATCCGAACATATTCTTATAATTACAATACAGGTATAGGTTTACGGTTTTACACTACGAAACCATCATAATCTCTAATCAAACCTAAGAAACTATAAGCAAGAAGTAAATAGATAAAACACAAATACACATGTATTTACGCAACGATTACATGTATGCAATATACTAGATAATATTTAACTGCAAAAGAATGCCAAATTTTCCCCAGTTACAAATCCAATATTTCCAGTAAGCACTTTATTCTTCACAGCATGGTTAACGTGACCGATAGATGTAACTATGTGTTCAGATTTGTTTTATTATTTATTTCCAATTTCGAAAGTGAAGTTTTAAACGATACAAGTGACGTTATCTTTGTGATCGATGTATTTCGCTGCAGCAGAATATAGATTCAGGATATGTTTCGTTAAGTGTCTGCTAAGTGTTTAAAGGATGTGTATTGTTATTATAGTGTTGTAACACCATTTGAATGTATTTCGAGGAGTCTCAATGCATTCAAGTGACTCATAAAGCGAGGGGTTTATCACAAAAGTTATTTCATGTTCACATTTTGGTGGATTAGTTAACGTTTTAAATCACAGATGCTTTAAAATATAGGAATAATATATGAAACTCCAGAGACATCATCAGGAGAGAAACTCTTATTACCATCCGCTGGTCCTTCATTTGAGGCAAGTGACCAATTGCCTGTACAATATACAATAAGCCCGTGGTGGACCTGTATTGTTGTTTCATAGAACTTCACTGAAATATTTTTACGTTAACAAATAAGGAGTTAACCAAAATAACAACTAATTTTACTGAATTGTATCTTAATCCATTACCAACGGGTTGGTGTTGTCTGTTAAAATTGCCTAGTTCTTGCTAAGAACTCTGTTAAACATAGGTATACATAGAGAATAACAGGTTACTGCCTGGTCTTGTGTAATATATCAGGTGAGGCTTAGAATAATATAACGGCGTGGCATGCCGAGCCGTTATTTTGTTCGTGTCGAACCTGATATATTACACAAGACCAGACAGTAACCTGTTTTTCTATTTATCATACCACATTTTTCGTAAAATATCACCAAACGAGCTGTGTTTTTTTTTAAATATATTTAAAAACTAAGGGCGGCGCTGATTTTTGCTGAGCCGACTTTTACACGTTCATGTACATGTAGTTACGGATTTCTAAAAGTTGACCGGATAATACCTTATTAACATTTCGTAATGATAAGTGAACTGTTTTCACTACGAATACATAGATTACACGCATGCTCATTCATTAAATACTGAAAATGCGAACTGAAATGGATTGCAACGATCAATTTCATCGGAGAACACACAACGCCGAATTGTTTGGAGACGCCATTTTGGAGTTGTGTATTGAAATGGACATTTCCAAGATCGTGTCAATTTGACTATAGTGTGTTCAATTTTTGGAAATAATGTTTTTGGTTCAGCATAAACTGATGCTTTGTAGTGACTTTTAATTCATTTATTATGAATGTATTGAAATACATTTGTATGGATGATTTATTGTGTTCCATAGATGGCGCCATATCACTACCAAAGTGCGGGTTTATGTGAATATTAAAAAAATTAATAAAGTTTGTGTGATTTATGACGATTAAAAATAAAAAAAGCTATATACGTTCTTTGTATCAAATTGTTTGTTTTGTTGAATCTGATTCATTTTTAATGAAATTGTGGACTTTATAGTTGAATCCGAATAATTAGACGTACCTCAAACATTGACTGATATAAACGCTAGTGACCTGATATGAAAAATATATCAGACACCTTTGTATCAGGCCGATATCAGCTTAGTGGTAAAATAAATTGTTTAATGTTAATAATAAAAGAAACACCTTACTCACGCATCAAAACTTAGGAATGTTTGCCTGAACTCGTGTGCAGGGTAACATTTCCACTAACTGTATAACTCCTTAGTAATTAAATACGCGCAGAAAATACTCGCACTGGTATATTTCATTTTCAGTTTTTTACCTCACGACCGTCATTCAATAGTAATCGGTCATTGATGCGACTGTTAAACAAAATCACTATTCGTATTTACTTTCTTAATTTTTGCCTTTGTTTACGCTTTAGCATTCCTTTCTTGTTCATATTTAAAAAACAAATCGTATTCAAATTTGAAAACAAAATCACTCCACGAAAAACGTACCAAATAACTTGCATTTGGTAAATAAGCCACGGTATATGGCTTTAAGAGCAAAAATGTAAACGATCCCATCTGAGATATCCGAACACTGCACTGTTTATGAATACTGGAATACCATCGATGCTGGAAACATTTTAAGCCGAGAGCGCATCTGAAACGATATTGGATTTCACGAACCTTTCTTCAAAAACCTCCGTATTAATTCAATATTCCGCACAAAACTTACCAATAAATCATAATAATCTGAAACACCAATTACGCTGATCGCAAATACTGAGTATCGGTATTCCATGCGTCCCAAACATGATTTCTGTCAATTGAACGCGCTAATATTTTAGCTATTAAATATTGAAACTGTCTGGCAAAGCAAATTTGCTCAATTTAACTTGCATCTAATCAAACACGGTATTAATAGTTTTTCCTCATTGCTATTAAATAAATTAATGTCAATTTGCAATTAGAAATTAACGAGCGCAATGAATAAATATTTTATAACCTCTAATAAATATAAATTATTTGAAGTGAAACTGGGAAACGAAAATCAACCCACATGCATTAATAATTTAATATTGATAACGAGAGATAGAATGTTAATGTAATATTAATGCAGAATGAACTTGACTGAATTTATTAATGCAGAATGAACTTGACTGAATTTATTAATACAGATATTGGACAGCAGTTATTAAAAGGAAAAATACCTTTTTTGAGGTCGTTAACGTCTGCAGAGGCCCCCAAAAATGAGTTAACCCCCGAGTGCGTAGCACGAAGGCTTTATCGCATTTTAAGGGCTTCTGCGAACGTTAGCGAACGAAAAAGAAAAGATACGTATTGTCGCTATTATAGCATTAAAACATACATATAGAGTAATAAATCCGAGACAGATGGGTAATTTACTATAAAACTGTCTTTTTTTTTTATAGTAATGAGTAACCCAAAATCGATCACCTGTATTACCTATAAAGGCCGCTTTCAGCTGGACTGGAATCGCACAAGTTAGTCGCCATTCTGTTTCAGTGTTTACGTCAAATCGAATTTTACATGGATTTAAGCGCGTATGACGTATTAAGTAAATAATATAATAACATGATATCGAAATACTTTTATTTAAGCTTGGAAGAGTTTAATAATGGACATTAGAAACAAGGACGCCCGGTGTCAAGCGTAAAGTAAACACTAAAGCCCCGGTCACACTGTCACGATTTTGGCTACGATTGCCCACGATTGACAAATCTTGGTGATGTGTGGTAAATCGTGACCAAATACATACTGGCATCTGTGTGAATCTTGAAGATTCTTGGGTGATCCTTATAGATCGGGAAGCGCTACGATAGTTTGAAACAAGTTCAAAACATTCGTGGCTTATCGTAGCGCCGCCACGATTTTTCCAAAGCGTAGGACAATCCTAGTGCCATTGTATCTCAATCGTGCTTTTATCGTGATTAATGGTGACTGATTTTATGACATATATATTACAAAACTGTACTACGTTATGGTACGTTTATGGTACGGCTTTTGCGCTTGCCTTCGGCTCAGTAACGATTCCGGTATGATCTTTAGCGGCAACTATCAAGACTACTCACGAATATACACGATGGACCACGACAATGGTTTATGGCGACGTTACTACACACTACGTTTGCCTACGTTGGTGCCACGATTAGGCACGAGGCATCGTGATGAATCTTCTGTAATCCTACTACAATCTTAGGAGAAACGTTAACAATCGTCTGGTACCGTAGCGTATACTTGACGCTAGCGTATTACAACCGTAGCAAGTCGTAACATATCTAGGTGAAACCGTGGTGAATCGGCTGCGATAACGTACACGTGTCGTTGATATTCGTAGTCTCGTCCTACAACAACCGTAGGTAAACGTAGAAAGATACAACCGGGACACTGTGCATCCCGACTAATCACGATTAACACGTCCACGATCAATCGTGGGCTATCGTAGCCAAAATCGTGACAGTGTAACCGGGGCTTAAGCCTGTCGTTATTTGCGAGTGACTTTACTGAATAATACACGTTTTTTTTACCATAACCGACCGCCTCTTTTCGTTACCACACCCGTGTAACGGACTGAAAACGTACGTTTTATGTTATAATAAAGGTACACACTAATGTACATCCTAACTAAAATAAAAGTAAATAGTATAGGCGTGTAGGTTACGCATGCGCAAATAAATTCCTTCTTTGTTACATATAAAATATTCAAAATGTGATCTCACTTTCACCATAACCAAGCTACTTTCCAATATATCACCATACATTGTTGGAAAGATGAGGACATGAAAAAACAGCATGACGAAAAATTCTATGCGTTGTAACTCAAAATATTTACCTTAGAAAAAACACACCGGTTTTGACGGGCATGGAGGCTGCCATTTTGCGCATGAATACATGGGCCAAAAGTTATGAAGCTGGGAACCACTAGACATAAAAGTAGTGCACAAAACAGCCTTTTTTCTTATTGCTTACATATATACCTTTAAAATGATACCAAAACATATCATTTAAACTGTATTTTACAAATTATATGCATCCTGCACTCAGCCACATGTGCTTATTATCTAACTGACAGCATGTAACCCTGAGGATGTGACTTCCGTTTTGGGGTAATTAGACCTGTATTACATCTGTTTCGTTGTGTCTACACCGGTATGAGTGACCTCAACCTCCGCGCAGAGATTCAACTGGTTCCGAGCATAGCTCTAATCAAATCCCTGCCGTCATATCTAACCACAAATCAAACAAAGATGATCGATTTGAATCTTCTAGATATTATTTTTGGTTTTAATTTGTTATTTTCATTTTCTGATTTCATTATTGACTGCAAACGATATATAAAAAGTCCAATTATGCAGAAAATTTCACCGAGTTGCATTAAATAAGTAAAAGTTACAAACACGTATTCCTTCCAGATGTGGAAGGATTTTACTTGTGATGGCAGTGGTTACCGTTAACAGATAGGGGAGGTAACCACTGCGAGGAGTTTGGAGTGACCTGTGTACCCACGCTCTAAGCATTATGGGCATGCGCTACTTTCCAACATGACTCGCAATGGTTGATTTAAGATCGCATTGAGGTTAAATATTGTTAGAAATTGAGTTATTTAACCTGCGCATTTATTTATGTACACATTAATGTATTTTCGAGCAATACGATATCTTTAATGTTACACACGTGTGATAAGAAAACTACATCAGAGACGAAGGTAGGGTCATTGATACACAAAACACAATATTACTGTGACGAAACTCAGAATGTTAAAAGTGTTAAAACGAACATTTCTTGCAAATCCAAAAGATTATCTTTGTGAATAAAATATGCCAACCAACAGAACATTGAAATGTATGCTGTTTCTTTTCTATAATGGACGCGTTTGAAAAATCACGCTATACGTTCTGGAAGGAAGCTACATTCTCACGCAATACTGCAGTCCATTATAACGATATCATGACAGTCCGTATTGATTTTGTTTCGCTCACGAAGAAAACATATCCATGAAAAACCTCTATACCACCATCAAAACGCTCCAGCAATAGTTATGCAAATTCATACGTTTGGGCCTTATAAGATAGGTGATGTATCACTCAATTACATGGATAACATGCCAGTGTTCATCGAGTTTGTTTCTCTCATGAAGATTAGCAACACGCAAAGCATTTATGTCGGGTGCCTTATAATGCACTCTCTCGCGAACTCAGATGAATAATTAATGCCCGTGTGCACATCGATATTATATACTGTGTCTTTCTCAATTCGTTGTCTTATTGTTCAGCTTTTATACGTAGGAATATTGCCAATAAGACATAAATTTTTTCCACTTTTAGATACGGTTAGTAAATATTGCGTACGTAAATACGTGTTCAAACAGAACATTGTGTGCCTTCATATAACAGCATAACAGATAACAACACCACTGACACGAAATTCATTATGATACAGTGGACTCGGTGGACTTGGTGTTAGACTTGTGACTGGGTAGGTGTTCAACTACACTGACAACCCAATAACCTTTGAAGTTTAAAAAAACATTTCTTGCAAACCAAAAAGATTATCTTTATCTCAATTTAGCCAATGTATGCTAAACGTTGGCCAGCTATCTATGTAATAGAGAGATAAATAATCGATAAATCTTACAAGACCTGAACGTATGAAAGTGTATCATTTTTGAGGAGTATCCTTTTTGTGGAAATTATTGATAGTGATACATGTATAGATGTTTTATGGACATATTTTATTCATAGGCGAAAGAAAATCTGTTGAGACTGACATGATACGTGTTATGAAGTGTCAAATTGCGTGAATATGTAAATTAGTACCTGAATAGAATGGTCATGGAAGTTTCACTTCTATAATAAAATAAAACTAACATATATGACAGTTCTGAAAAAAATCGTATATTTATCCTTGTTTCAACGCTAATTATTGTGGTTTGCAAGAGATCCATGTTTACGAAGTTCAAAGTTTATGGTCTGGTCGGCAAAGTGCCGTTTGGTCAGAAAGATTGTGAACATGGAAAATATATATGACTAAAAGAAAGGAATTCATCCCAAATTCTGGAGTTATAATAGTTCAAATGTGCCTGACATATCATTTAGTTAAGTGACCTTTTCTATAACATTGACATGTGTAAAAGACACGAAAATTGCAAAATAGCAGAAGCACCTGCAACAGCAACGAAATAAAAGAAAATAGAAAATAGAAAAGCAAAGCATTAAGAATAAAGCACAGTCAAGAAATAAGATTAATTTTTGTTTCGATGATTTAAGAAAAGCGTGTAATTAACTGTAAAATATAATTGCACGACCAGATTGTAACAACATTTCCCGGCGTTGACAATGAAAACTACTACCGTCTAAATAAAGCATTTTGATGTCAGACACTTCACACTTCTCAGGAAATCCTGGTAGCGCATTTAGCCTACGTTCACCCAGAAAGGAATACTGAACGTAGGCGTTACAAGCACTTTTACAAACCACTTGAGAAATTGTTGACTAAAATAAAATCACGGTGGGAATTATATTTCTTCGCTCAATTAAGCCATATACTCCATTTTAACAACTCGTAAAAATCGTTTTAGACGAGTCGTTGAACATGCAAAGAAACTGGATAGAAAATTTACTATGCTTTTTGTCTCTTCCAGAAATGCTTCTAACGTTAGTTATGTAGGCACAGTTTTAGCCGTGAACTTTAAATGATTACTAACAAAAGCCTTTCAAGAAGCTTAATAGTCAGTATAATGAATCTATAGACGTAGATTCACAGCAATAATGCGTTTCGTATTCTATTAAGCTTTCGTATGCGGTGACAGAGACTGACACCATTATATTGCTTGACTTTGGAAACGTCGTCTTGTATTGGAGGACACTTTCTTACTGATGTGCAAATGTGTCCGCACTTGTGTCTGATTTAAAGATCAATTGTGACACTGACGTTTTAATTGCAGTTTATTTATTGGTCAAACTTGCTTATCCATTCGTGAGAGAAACAATCGTCGTTGTTATAGTTGTATCCGTTCAAGTTCATCAAAATTAATTGTTACTCGTTAGAAATTTGGGAAATTTGGAGTTAGGAAATAGGTTTATTGTTTGAAATTTATGTCATTGTTTGAAAGTTAGGTCATTTTTGGAATTTAGGTCCTTGTTGACTAATTGAGTAAATGTTCGAAATATTCGTCATTGTATGGTATGGAATTGTGTCATAGTTAGGAACGCGTCATTGTTTGGAATTTGGGTCATTGTTTAGAATTTGGGTCATTGTTGGTCATATTTTTGTAAAAAAAACTATTGTGTTAACGGATGAGTCTTCGAGCTTTAAAAAAATGACATTCACTTGCATGTTATGACATTTATTAAAAACGACCATATTTTTGATAAATGACTTGATAGTAAAAATACTTTTGTTCACAGAAAATGATTAACTGTCCTTTGAGTGCATTATTACCTCCCTGATATAAACGCTTGCTGCTCATAACCTTTACCAGTAAAAAAATGACATAAACATTCGACCCTACAACAACTTTATTAGTTCAAGTACGTGTATATTATGCACCTATCAATGTTTTCACCCATGGGGGGGGGGGGGGGGAGGGGGAAGCGGCGGGCATATACGGGCTTTAGCCTGAAAGCGATTCCCGACAGGCAGGCATTTGACCTTCCGACTGATTCCGGGTCCCGGGGTAATAGACTTTGGTTTCAGGCCCCCGGGCCATTGGACAGACATATAGCGTCTCCCACTGAGGGGATTTAGACAAATATGCTTGACTCTAGGGTGGGGAATTAGACCCCCAAAAATGAAATTAGTCAAATTCCCCTGGGTCAGCCCGCCGCTCATCCCCTGGGGGAAAATATTGATAGGTGCAGTAACTGACAGTTTTTCTTTAAAAACTTATCGTATTTCAATAATATCAGAGAAAGTTCGCTATTTATTAAATGCAACATTTTGGTACTCTTGACATAGACTTTAAAGGCCAATTATTTGTTTCTAAGGAAACACATCATTTAGTCTACTAACACTGTGCTTTAAAAGTACAATGTAACTTTCATTTTATTAGATTGGGTTGAAAACACCTGTGATGTTGGTTAAATATCAGCATATACAATGCACGCATATAATTTTTCTGTGATTTGCATTGGTATGTACCTTGACCAGGTGTTATCAAATAATGCTATAATATGGGATTTACACACAGGCATTAATAAATTCAGTCAAACTCAGTTTACAATTATGTTACATTTACATGTTATTTCTCGTATAAATGTTAATGCAAGCTGTTCGAGACTAGTTTTCCATTTGTAATTTAATTCGTTTTAATTATCTTATTAAAAGTTATGAAATATTGATTTTCTGTGCCTGTTATTTTCTCTGTGCAAATTATTTTTTTTCATATCTTTAAAATATCACAGAGGGAAATACTACTACTAATTTCTTTTTATTCAATACAAATTAGGTAAGCAGATGTGCTTGGCTGATATTTTATATAATCTAATGGCAATAATATTGACTAACATGTTTGATATACGGACACTCATTTGCTATCAGCTTAATTGGTGTTTCATGATTTTAATATTATTGTTCCGTTTTGTGAGGAATATAAAATTAATACGGAGGCTGTGCAAGGAAGGTTTGCGAAATCCAATACCGCTTCACAGGCGCTGTTCGCTTGAATGTCTTCAGCATCGGTGGTATTCCGGAATTTATGAACAGTGCAGTATTCGGATACCTCAGATGATAACGTTCACACTCTTGCTTTTAAAGCCATCGACACTTACACTGTGTAACTATAAAAGATAGACAAGTGAGTTGCCGCTTGTAAACTTTATTTTGTGTTTAACTATGGAATGTGATTTCTTGTAGTCAACAATTAATGGAAAAAGATAGGCATAAACTTTAACAAAAGCATGTCATGGGAAAGTTAACATCAATAGTGATTTTTAGCATCCCATCTTTGATAGATTAATATACAATGCTGGTCGTGCAGTAAATAACGAACAAAAGAAATATACCCATGCTACATATACTTTGTGTTTTAATGAGATAATGTGTATTTTATTTGTGGATTTAATAACCATAAACCAGGCAATTTTGCAAAAATATTGAACAAACTATTGGAAATGGATTTTCTACAACCCATTGCGAATGAATTAAGATTTAATTCAGCAAAACTAGTTGAGGATTATTGAAAGTCATTATTTATGATGGGAAAAATTGATATTACAGGTATAACATCTGCGTAATTTTATTGAAATGTATGCTATTTCAGTGAATTATAATTCGCCTAGACATTTAGATCAACCGCATTTTTCATTGCATATATTATGTAATACGTTAACTAATGCACTAAATGTTATTATGAAAGAGACCCTTGGTGGAAATCCATGAATAACTTAAACGACAAGAGGGTTTCTCAATTTACATTTAAAACGGTGTCAAAACAATTCAACACCCTTTAAATAAACACTAAGGTGACACTTAACCATTATACTCTTGCTGCAACATTTTGATAACTAACATACTTTTTTCTGCAGATAATTTGTGTTGTACTGAAAAGATACGTCTGTTATTTGAGATGTTACTGTCACAGTTGGAAACAAATAAATCAAATAAATTGCAGTATATATATGCATCTACCGGGACATGTTTAGTCGCGGTGGCGTAGTGGATATGGTGTCCGCCTAGCGATCGGGAGGTCCCGGGTTCGATCCCCACTCCGGGAGCGTTCTCAAGATCTCCCACAAAGACACCAAGTACTGGTTCTACCCAGGAAACGGACTCGAGAGTGTCTCTATAAGCCTAAGGCTTTAGATGCAATCGAGCTTAAATAAATAGGTTTACACTAACATGTTTACAATGTTGTTAACGATAACGTGCTTACTGGAAAGTAAATATTGAATTTGTAACCTAGAAAATCGGTATTCATTGTGGAAAAAAAGATTTCATTTAATTTTACAGGTGTAAAGACATAGACACGTAGCTGAAACAGTAAACCATATTTGAGGACACCAAACCTTGTGTAATCTGTAATGTTGAGAAGTGAGAACACTTGACAATATAAGCCTTACATATAAAAATAGGAAGTTGGCTCAGGACACTATTTGAGATCAGAAATAACATCCGACAGGCCTCGTCACACCGATGATATTTCGCATCGGAAAAATAGTCACGTGGGGAATGTGGCAGTCGTCCGTAATCCGTATTATTTCATGGTCTTTATTCTGCTAATCGTCTTAAACCAGAGTTGTGTCTTGCGCTGAGATATTTTCTTAACACTTTTCGGATTTTCGGTGCGTTGCTAGAATAAAAGGTCTCCCTTTTTGTGATCGCTGGAAGAATTGAAATTCTCGTTTATGCTTTTCATTGAAAGGAGCAGAAAAGAGTTTAATCTGAACGTTGGAAGTATTAAAATGCTCGCTTATTCTGATCGTTGGAGGAATACAAAATTTCTACATTTCGCTGGATCTGAAACTCTTCTTTTCTCAATCAATGAGGACTAATCAAAACAAATGAGCATAATTTGGACGAATAAATGATTTTGCATCTCGAGCTCACTATACAACAAAGGTCACGCTGAAACCTGGATATAAGTATATGTACAAATTGTAGTTTAATAAAGTTGCTGTTTGAAGCAATGAACTCAAAGAAGCACATGCGTGTACAACAGACATAGGGGATTAATTCCTTTCATTGATCCAGCAAGTGTATCAAAGCATTATCATGTGATTCTTTTGTTTGTGCAAACTAGCTTAACGTTTAATCAGGACCCATATGTATAACGATTCTTGAGGAATACTTAAGTTATATATAACTGAAGTTGAAAATAAATTAGCATTATAATTTGAGTTTAAAAGACGCAACATATCAAATGCGCATGACAAATACTAACTTTTAATAAATCCATTAATACAATTAGCTCAGAATTGTAAGATTCTTTATAAATACAAGCTTACGAGATAAACGAATAAGACGACTGAACAAATCACTCTGTTAATTTGCATATTGTTGTCATTTGTGAAATCCTCAAATATTTATATTTCGACGGTATCAGATTTTCCCGTCAAAATTTTGCTGTACAATTAATGTACGTCTACAGCTTCGCTAAGAATTCCATTGATGCAGAATCACAGAACGGTGGTGAACCAGTATATCGATTAGCCATAAGAAACTCCTGTATCGCCAAACAGACTGGTCGAAGAGTATTTCGGATGTCACTTCTTTGGGACATTTGTGCATGTTTACTTCTGGTAAATTGAGCATTATAGACGGTTTTGAAGTTTCAAAAGTATTCTTTATTTTGAGCTCAAAGACATAAAATACCATTATAGTGATAAAACATACAGGAATTGGTCATTTTAGTATGTTATTTCTACACATACACGTATTAATTATATAGTGTATACAGTTATACATGTCTAGTAATTATACTAATTATACGGAGATATTTGTTCATTGGAAATTGCTGATTGTAAAACCGACACAGAGATTGACTGTTCCTAATGATTGATTCGAACCTAGCAAGATAATCTGTGCTGATTTATTCTGTGGGACTATTATTGTCAAAGAAATGGATAAATAAATAGATTACATCCGAGGCGGTAATTGCTCGGGCACGCTAAATCAGTGTACTGTGGGAACAATTTACTCCCCTGGAAATCTCGACCTTCGTTATTCGCAGGGCTTTGCCTTAAGTGAAGCTACTTTATTGTTTTTCGCGTAAAACGATTTTTGACGTAAGTGACTAAAAATTGTCATCTGAAAAGAATATATCCCAATGGGGTATCGTTCATTGCGAAAGATGGATCGGCGGGAAACTATAAGCAAATCCGACAGACGTGAAATCCATTCCACATGTATGCCCGTTCCAACCATTGTGCTAAACATTTCCGCCGTTGACAAACCGGATCACGTGACGCTCACGCATTCTCGTTCAGAGGGAGATCTTGACGTCATTATAAATGATGCAGACGTTTTTCAATCTGGCGCATGCGCAGGAGGCATGTCAAACCTTTCAGGGCCAATATCGGACGGAATCAGTGACAAAGACCGACAGACCATTGAACTCTACTGTTCACCAAGACTCCCGCGTAGGTCATCTGCCTCAGGTGACAATCCAAATCAAAGAAATTCCGCGATGTTTGTTGACCCTTTGAGCGCGTGTAGCTTTAATTGTCTGGACACCGGAAGTCGCGTAGGGAGTACGGTGTCACTGAACAGCGAGAACACATCGAGAAGTATCGGGCTCATTTCGAACGACTCGAACTCGGAATCATCCCAGCAGGCAAACCCGTCAGGAGTCATGGACAGCTCGTTTCAGAAACACAGTGTGCTGAAAAGATTTTATTCCAGTCCAGAAAAAGACGAGGAGTTATTGCATTATCAACCAAACGTACGTAGAAACTCGAAATCCATGGGAAATATACAACAAGAAGACATACAAAACTTTGTGTCGTCCGATTTCGGGAGCGATACGACAAATGACATTAGTCAGTTAGAGAACGCGCAGAATGATACGGAATTATGTCAGATAGATAATTCGTTGGCTTTGCGAACTGGATGTAGCCGACAGGATTCAGACGACACGCCGGACTCGGATATTTCTGAGTCTGAGCAGCAGCACTTCGTTACCTCCGTCACCGGGAGTGTAGCCATGCGTGATAGGAGAATCCGGAAGTGGTTAACTGAGATACCTGATCCAGACGAGAACGCGAACTCGTAGGCCTGTGATATCGAGAGAACGACAATCAATCAAAATAGCGTGAGGGCAAGATAATGTTTAGCATAGTATTTTTCTATATTTAGTATATTTATTCTTTTTATATTTAATAGCTCTCCTGAGCCTATCGTGCTCATGGTGAGCTTCGTGATCGCCTTTTGTTCGTCGTGCGTCGTCAAGTTTTACCTTGTGAACTCTAAAGACCACATTTATTGCCAAATGTTAATCAAATGTTTACCCGAAACACTTCTTCCAGTGACATCTAGGACATTTTCGAAATTGGAAATTTGGTGTAAAAACTAGGTCACTAGGTCAAATTGAAGAAAAAATACGTGAACACATTTTTCCAAATCAACATGAAACTTGCTCAGAACATTTGTCCTTTTTATATCTTGGTCGAAATCGAAAATTGTTCCTCTACGTTTAATAACATGGCCACCAGGAGACGGGGCAGTTTTCCTTATATGGCTATATTGAAATTTTAAGGAGCTTGTGAGAAATCTAGAGGCAACATTTTTCCTCAATCAACATGAAACTTGCTCGAAACATTTGTTCTTATAATATCTTGTTCGAGTTAAAAATACTCCGCTCCGTTAAAAATGATGGCCACCATAGGCGGGACAGTTTTCGGTATATGGCTATATTGAAAACTTTAAAATCTTCTTGGCTGTAACCAATGGCTGGATTTTGAAGTGATTTCAAAGAAATGTTACTTAGCTAACCATCTACCTTATTCCTTCAAATCGTTTGATTCGTTAAAACACATGGCCGCCAGGGAACAGGGCCGTTTTTTTGCATGGCTATATAGAAAACTTTGACAATCTTCTTGTCGGAAACCCATCGCTGGATTAAAATTTATTTTAGAGAAATGGTCCTTAGGATACACTTTACCAAATTCGTTTAAATCATTTTGTGGTCATCTGTGTAATACTAATTCTCGACTGAATTAAGCATCAATAAATTACAACAGGTTGCGCATATAAATACAAATATTAACAATGCTATAGTCAACAACAGCAAAATATCAATTTAAATAAGTATTTAATAAATATACAAAGCAACATGCGGAGCGAGAAGTCAAGTGTGAATACATTTACGGCAATATTAATCGTAATAATATGTATATTGGTTTCTTTGAATAAACGCTTTATGGACATACATAGCTAAGTTTATGTTAATAATAACATTGTCGGATTGCATTAATTCTATAAATTTGGGTACATTTGGTCTTTTCCAGTAATACTTCTTAATATGTCGTTTTCTAATATTGTTATACAGTGAACATTCTAACAAGAAATGAAACTCATCTTCAAGAACATTGCAATGCTGACATTTTCTTTCATGAAAAGGTATAGGTTCAGGTTTATGCCATCGGCCTGATTCGACTTCTAGCCTATGTGAAGAAACTCTCAATTTACAAAGATCAAATCTAAACTTATTAATGCTGACAAAAAGCACTTTTCAACCCTTACACCTTGGTTTAGCCATGCATAATGTAAACCTAACGATTGCAACAAATTACATACAGATTTTGGGCATTTGGCCTACTTATTAAATTGCTACATATATGCAACTAAATACACTTAACATATTCATGCTCTTCTAACTTAACAATTTTTAAACAATACCTAATTACATTAACAGCTATTTTGGTTATCAAGGATGTTCTACCAAGTTCTCCATATACAAAATTATTTTGGGTATACATTTTCACACCTAATATCTTTTTTTGTAAAAATTTAAATGAACTCAAAATATCCTCGTTGATCTTGTTCATCTCTGCGTCCATCCGGTGTATAAATTGCTTTGTAATTCTGTTGAAACAATGTCATTTTTTACTATTTTTCGCAGTTCTGTTGGTGTAAAGTAACTATTTTAACGTATTCTAAATTATAAAAAATGAAAAGAAATATTGAACAAGCGTTATTGAAATGGAAACAAATGAAATTTTGTGTTGATGTAGCTATATCTAAACTATTACGAATAAGACATTTTTCAAATATTGATTTAGTTGGTTTTGTTAGCCTTTACAATCGGTGACCGAAAGTAAGAAAAGTAAAGGCAATCGTATCGTACGTGTTAGTGTTTGCAGACTATATATTTATATGGGATTCTATGATACATTTTCGATAACAGCATTTGCAAGGCTCCATTACTACTAACGTACGCAATCTAAAACTTGACCAAAGTATTGGCCGATGAAAATTTTGTAACAAATGTGCTTTTATTTTAATTTTTTAATTCAGGTAAATAATTGTTGTATTCTTTGGGCCAATATGGTAAATTGATTATTTTCAGTCAAACTCAGTTTTCTATTCTTCCACTCATTTCAGTAATGTTATGTCGTCGAACTGTTTTACAAAATCAGTGTTAAAACACGTCTAGGAAATCGTTTTTTGGAAGCAACTGACGAAGGATTTTATGATTGAAGTATTGATTAAAGTACTTGCTCTCCATGTCCTGGTCAATTTAATATTCGCTTGCGTTTTGTCTTGTAATCATTATCATCGATGTGACTGTGATCAGGAAAACAGGAATACTTCATAGGCGATCTATCAGAGAAATCTTAAAGCGACTAGCATATTGATTTAAATGGTTTAAAATGCTGAAAATACTTATTAAATTAAAAATGCTGAACAATAACAAGTTGTGCACTGTTCGCCAGATTGTTTTCTCACTATGAAGATAGTTGTACAAAAATACAAAACAGAGAATGATGATTTCAGGGCAGAGGTTTGTATAGCGCTAAAATCTGATCTGTATGCATTTCTACAACTATGTGCTGTAATTTTATAAGCATTCCTACAGAAATGTTATCTGAGTTTATATGCATTTCTACCGCAATATAATTTTTCTGATAGTGTATGCAGTTCTCAAACAATGTGATGTGAGTCAAGTTGTACAACCGACATGTGTAATGTTTCAAACGTAATGTAGCGTTTAAATATGTAATTGCAAAGGTAATAGAAATACGTGTATGGGCTATTTTCAAATTATGTCCATATTCCAAGATGGCTATTTTTAAAAATCGAAGAGTGAAATTTTAAAGATTTTATTTCTTTATTGCCTCACTATAACTGTGAGGTAATATATTCAACTGATGAACATAAAGAGTTTAACACGATTGACTAGAAACTGTTATATTAATGACATGCTGCAACCTGCTGTTGTCCATGGTGTTACGTGTGCACAAATGATTCCTAAAAAGTATAAACTTATATTTTACAAGTTTAACAATACAATCAGCATGAAACAAACACAATTACCCCTTTCTCACTAAGTTGAATGTGTATTTTAGACAAATAATACATGAATACTCGATTATTTGGTTTATGGTCTAAATAAACAGCGGAATGACATCACAAGTATCTCCACACATCAGTTAAAATTTAAAACAGGTACTTAAGGTTTCCCTCTAGTGATTCAATTCTATAAGATGACCAAATATTGAAATAAATTGTGAAAAGAAATATACAGAAAAAATTACACTGTCGATACATAACAATAACACCAAGGAAATTGCAGTTACACCAGAAAAGTAACGTAAGGGACAAATCATTTATAATAATGACCCAGAGAACAGTTATGAAATGTTTAAAATAGCCAAGTTAACAGTAACAATCAACACCTGAATTGGTAAAACACTTGTTCTCCAATAATCAAGAATACCACCATACTGCTTCTGTGATGCATTGTATATTAATAACACCAAAAATGTAGGAACAAATACAACCTGTACAAAAATTCCTTGCATTTTATTATTATTTAGAAATTTCAGTATTCTAATAGCGCTAAATTGTTTTACTGAGTCATATCATTTGACATTTGCTAGTTACACACATGGTAAGAAAAGATTAATGAAGCAAATTCACTACTCTTAGATAATGGTTACTATACGGACATTATTGGTAACACAAGTGCCTTTTTTAAAATTACACTGTTTCAAATAAGTTTTGATTTGATAGATGACCATTGAAGATTTCAAAATATGTTTTGGAATTGACAATTTGTTATAACGTTTTTGCACAATAAAAAATAAATGAACATGTTTGACTTGATTTTGAATATAAACAAATTACTTTAAAAGTGATACATTTTATTACACATTTATTTCTTGCAAAAATATATGTCAAACCATGTTAGAATCTAAATAATTTTCGCATTATCGTTGTTTATCAGCCAATAAACAACTCTTTGTCGTTCTGATGCGTGGCTATTAAACAACTCAGGCTAACGCCATCGTTTTTTAATTCCTACGCATCAGAACTCCAAATCGTTGTTTATTTGTCGATAAACAACGATAAATCGAAAATAATTTCTTAATCTAACCGTTTGAGTTTAAAATAATCAATACTCCCAAAGTGGTCCAAACTGGTCAATAGTGCTCAATTAATTTGTTTATAAAAATCCACCAGAATATTGTTTTTAAATTGTATATTTAACTTCTTTTTCCTACAAACACGTCAGTGCATGTTATCTAAGTCTGTATAAAAAAGGACACGATAATTGCAGTTAATAATAATCAATTCTCCTAAAGTGGTCCCAACTAGTCAATAGTTATCATTTGCAATTTTTCAATTTATATTCTTAAAACTATTGAAATTAAACTTATTCTTGCAAAAAAACACTTTGCATTGTAACATAATCTGTATGATATGGGTGTGAAACACGTGTTGAAATTTTCACCATTACATTTAATAGTAATCTCTAGTTATTAATAACACATTCCAACATGATACTCGATAATATTTCTATAGACAAAGAACACAATTATCGTTGTTAAATTACCCAATAAACAACGCAAAAAGTAGTCCCGATTCTAAGCGGAGCAAAGTTTAATCTAGTTCTCATTAAAATTGCAAAAATATTTGTGAAATCATGTTAGAATCGAAATGATTTTCACATTATCGTTGTTTATCGGCCAGTAAACAACTCTCAGTAGTTCTGATGCGTGGCTATTAAACCAATCGTGCTAACGCCCTTGTTGTTTAAATGCTACGCATCAGAACTCCAAAATAGTTGTTTATGGGCTAATAAACAACGATAAATCGAACGTTATTTCTTAATAAAATTATAATCTCAAAACTGATGTGTTGCTGTTGAAGAAACTATTTTAAGAATAACTTGACGGCAGCTTCATTAATATACGTTAAAATCATAGGGTACATGTTGTTTCAGTCTCTGTAAACCTAATAGTCTGTTTTAACTTGACAAATATGCATGCAAATCACACAAGCATGTCACGATCACTTGATATACGAATGTTCAGAACCAAACAGTTGACATTGTAATGACATTAATCAGGACATTAATATGTGTTTATTGGAGAAAGGGGTTCCATTTTAGATTCAATAAAACCCCATCAGTAACAAGTAAAGAATGCCAGTGAAAGTGTCCTTATTGATTTAAATGCACCAATACTCTGATTTCTGTAATATAGAATTCAAAAGAAAAAAAGTTTATATTTAGTTATAATTGCACAAATCATTTATTGGCATCTTGAACACCATTAATAATATCCCGGTATTATAACAATTTAAAGGGGAAGGGGGGAACACACAATTCAAATGCCCACTACATTTGTATTAATCAATTACTTTCACTGGTAACAAAACTTAAAAAGTATATCTTTTAATTATACAGCATTTAGTCGTCCTTTCTGTTACCATTTATGTCACAGGTGTTACTATTTATGGTACGATACATATCATGGCTAAAATATGTCTTTATAGTTTAATTACTTTTCAATTAGTTTTTATAACTTATTATGTGACGTAAAGACTGATAATCACGCACAAATGAAGTTTAAGAGGTAAATACTGGATTAAATATTATAGAATGTCCGTTACATAACCACTTATTTGCCATTGGTGTTACATATTGAGGTACATCCCAACATAACCAAGAACATATCACACTTGCATGATAAAACTTCATGTAGAATGAACATGTATCATGAATATTATAATTCATCTTATTTAATAAAACTCCATATGAACTTTTCCGTAAACAAGAGGTGTTTTGTTTAGAATGTCTGTAGTGTTACCAAACCCAGTCCATGTTTTAACTCTGTCTCTTAAATCGTGAATAACGATCATACAAATACTACTTACAAACTATTATATTCGCATGGAAATTCGTGTAGATCGAGACAAGTCTAAAACAATGTACCATGGCTTAAATATTGTAATATTCGTTTTATGTTTTTTACAACTGTCCCTCTAGTCACCAAACCAATCCATTGTGTTACAATTTAAGCAGTAACTACACGGACAGTAACACCAAGGAAGTATTTCATCAAAATTTGACTGCAAAAGAATAAAATCAAATACTCGACAGCATTTCTTCACCAAAAACAAATCAGCTTGTTATAACAACGGAGAAATACCATTCAAATTATGCGGCGCATATTTTACGAGTTAAAAAGTCAAGTAACACCAGAGACAACAAATGTAATTATGTCTCAATTATACACCCTTTTTTAAGCTACATATTCTTATCTCTGTAATGGATGCTCTTGATTGATGGCGGTTATCATTTATCAGAAAGTCACATTGTAGGGATATGCTATTACACAATTATTAATTAATTAATTATACATTACACATTGTGATTAGCACTTAGTGACACAAGGGACACGGTCATAATATACACACTTGCAACATTTTTATTTCGTATATTGTTTGCTAATTTGAGTGAAATACCGTCTTTAAAACATAAAATGTGATACAAATAGTACAGTGACATGTTTTATATTAAAGTACAGTAACAATTCTAAGAAATAATGATTGCAACAAAAAAAGGCCAAATCACAGACAAAAATTGGGTTTTTAGGAGCATTGGAGACATTGTTTTATACCATTACTTGTGTGCATATAATATTAAATGCTTATTTTTGTTACCTAATAAATCAACATTATATGGTGGAAACACACAATATAAAAAAAATGCGTATAAGCTTTCAGCAATGAAATCACTAAAATAATTATAGACTTTTTTGAAATGACCCGTAAAAGAAAAGAAACCCAGCAGGAGAGAAAGTGTAATTAACATCATGCGTTTATTTATTTTGCGATAAATGACCAGTTGCTCGTACAACAAAACACCATTCAAACAGGGAAAACGAAACAGACACAAAACACACATGAAGCATGTCGTGGGAAACCCGGGCTTAGTGCATGTGCGTAAAGTGTCGTCCCGGATAAGCCTAGGCAGTCCGCACAAGCTAATCCAGGACGGCACTTTCCGCCTACAGTGGATTTATGTTTAGAAAAGATTTCCTTGAAACAGCAAAAACATAAAAGCGGAAAAGTGTCGTCCTGCATTAGCCCAGTAAATTAGCATGTACGGACTACACAGGCTGATCCGGGACGACACTTTACGCACACGCACTAAGCCCGGGTTTCCCACGACACGCCTCAAATATGTTTACAACTGGGGTCCACGCCTTGGAACAGTCAGTGCAAAACATGGGTTTAAAGAAGACAGTTTTTTGTTGTTTCGCTGCGTTTTACAACGGATGGTTTATGGTTAATTAAAATATACCGAATTCCACATAAAACATACAACAGTCTATTAGTGTAGAAAATTGATACATGTAAACAAATGCATAGCACATATTACATATTGATTGCATGATTTTCGATGTTGACGATGTCAGGACAGTTTTGCAAATGACAATTTTTGCAACGCGTTTAACACGATTCAGTTTTGTCAGAGTAGGGTAATACAACAACAACAACAACAACAAAATGTATTTGCATATAAGCATGATAAATGCTTTTCTGCCACACGATACAATTACGCAGTGTGTAAAGTTTAAATACATAAATACAATGATAGAAGTTAACAAAAATAAATACATAGATATGTACTTGTTAAATTGGCTATACTTTATTATTGATTATCTAAATTATTCCTATCTGATTAGCGTCGTAAATATATTTTACGAGGTTTATAGTATCTTTTTTATTCAATGTCTGCACAAAAATATCAAACTTATTTAATGTTGGCCACCTTTGAAAATATTGTTTAAAGTGTTATTTTCTAACGTCTCTACATATAAGACAAACAAGTAAGAAATGATACTCATTTTCTATTACATTAAGATTACAACACTTGCATTTTCTATCTTCGCGTGGAATGTTATTATAGCGTCCTCTTTCTATTTCTAATTTATGTGATGATAATCGAAACCTTGTGAGTGATGTTTTATTTTTATTTTTTTTATAATATCAAGATAGGGTTCTATTTTAAACATATTTTTATATCAACAATATGTCGTGAGTCTATGTGAATTATTTATTTCACTATACCAACTTTGTTGGAAATTATCAAACAAACGCTGTTTTATAATATTGTAAATGTAGGATTGATCCGTTTGTTGTGTCAACATTGCTCACCAAGCATGGTTTTAATTTGTGATGCCCAATTCCGGTGATTGTAAGTAATGTTTTGTTGCGCATCATTGAATAGAAGTGAAGATATTGCTTTTATACGACTGTCATCAGAAGACGCTAATATTTTTAACCAGCAGCGTACTATGTGTAATTTGCGTATTAAATGCAGTGGGTATCTACCCAATTCTCCGTATAAGCCTGCTAAATTTGTGGATTTATTAACTTTTAATATTTTTCTGAGTAATTTTGTGTGTAATATTCCCAATTCCTTGCCTTTGTAAATCCCCAAACTTCTGCTGAGTAATGTAGGACTGGGGCGACTAGTTTGTCAACAAGGTTTACTTGTTCCTGTGTTTGAAATTCATATTGATTTATAACAGTGGAAAGTCTATGCAAGGCTCTGTTTCCATGCTCTGCAAGTGACTGGGCAGTTTTATACCATTTTCCCTAAATATTTTTAAGCAGTCACTATTTCTAATAAATCCCCATAAAGGTAAAAATTGTGATTCGTATGCCGACAATGTTTTTCAAATATCAACACTTTTGTTTTACTTGTATTTATCTTACGATAGGATGTTATGCAGTAATTTTCGATGTCGTTTAACATTGATTGTAGAGATGTTGGTGATGTCGAAAATAATACTTGATCATCAGCATATGATAACAGGAAAAACTTTATGTCGTTAATCTTCAATATTCGAGTCTATATTTTCTATAACATCGTTGACGGACATTAAAAATAGAATGCTAGAATACGGGTCCCCTTGTTTTACTCCCGTGTGTGATGCTATGAAATCAGATGTTTGAGATTTATGTTTAACAGCAGCTTTAACTGAAGTTACATCGCTCGTAGTGCTGAAACCATCTTTGAGCTTATTTTTTGTGATAACAGTTTTTGTCATAGTAGTGCTCGATTTATGCTATCATAGCATTGAGCATAATCAATAAAGATACAGTACAATTTTTGTCCCGAATTTAATTATTTATTAAACTGTTCAGTCGACGGTACCTTTTCCTTTTTGATAACCGTATTGGAATTTTTATATCGATTTATTCATTTCGCACCATATAGGTATTCTGTTTAATAATACTTGTGAAAAATCTTTGATATTATATTATTGAGTGTTATTCCTCGATAGTTTTTTGCTTGATTGGGATCGCCGCTTTTATATATTGGTGTGATATAGCCTCACCCCCAGCTTTCCGGGTACTGTCCGATTTCAAATATTTTATTAAATATATGTGTCATATGTGGTATAATAACGTTATATGCAGCTTTAATAATTTCAGCAGATATATTATCTGGCCCGCTTGATTTCCCGTTTTGCTGTGTGGACATTGCTTTTTGAATTTCATATTCTGTAATTGGGGAATCAAGGGTGTCATTTGTTTCGAAAGCGTTTGCATTTTCATAGGTATTGTCAATATTGTCTGTGGATACATCACGCATATCGACACTATACAGGTTATTAAAGTGTTCATACATGTCTTTAATACTGATATTGTCTGGTTTGCTGTTATTTTTCTTATAGCATTTTAAAAGTTTTTTTCCAAAACTGGCGGGGTTGTGTTTTACCAATACTACTTAACCGTGTTCCTTTCTTAATTTTGTAGCGACATTTGCTTTTCGGCGAATGTCATTGTATTTTGTTCTGTGTTTAATAAAATTCTTTCTGTTTTCATCTGTTATATATTTTTTGAAAGTATTTTTAGCATGGCTGGTTTCTTGTAGGTATTGGGTTATAATACCGATTTTCTCATTGATGCTTATATTTTCATCAAACATTGTGTTCAAATTATGACTATTTTCATCAAACATTGTGTTCAAATTATGACTATTTTCATCACACATTGTGTTCAAATTATGACTATTTTCATCACACATTGTGTTCAAAATATGACTATTTTCATCACACATTGTGTTTAAATTATGACTATTTTCATTAATCAATGTATTAAAATCACTGATTTTACTTTCATTAAATATGATTTTTGTTTCGGTAGTTTTAGAATCAGTATGACTATACTGCTTGTCTTTGGTGTTATCTTTTATAAGAAAACCAAAATATATGGCTGCGTGATAATAAAATTCTGTCCAGTCTTGAATTTCAAATTCATTAATGTAATTCAAATCAAAAGTGACTTGTTGTAATAACAGATAGTCGGTGACACTGAGTCCTCGTGATGAACTGAATGTGTAATTCCCGTGTTTATCTCCTGCTAATCGGCCGTTTGCAATAACATGGTTTGTGGTTTTGCACAATGAAATCAAAGCGCGACCTTGAGTGTCGATCACGTGATCTTGATTTGTGCGCTTGGGGAAACCCGTGCATGTTAAAGATGTATTGTCTGTGGATATAATGTTATCGTCATCTAAATGTATGTTATATTCTAATATATCTGATAATGATCCAGTCCTAGAGTTTAAATCATCAACAATATATATTTTTGTCCTAAATTACAGTATTTTTCTATACCTTTTTCTATTTCCTCAAAAAAATCGAAGTCTTTGTCTTTTTCTTAAAAACTTTTGAAGTTGTAGGTGGAATGTATGTACAACATATATATAAATTTTTATCAAAATCGAACATAGATTGTTATAATTTAAGCCATACTATTCCATAGTTATTGTTTCTACAACAGATATCTTATTCTTAAACGAATTTTTTAAATAAATGGAAAAACCTCCGGCTTGACGACCATTCGTTACGCCATAAGACTTATGTCCATAAATATGTACACTGATATAGGCATGAATTTCGATGTTAAGTGATTGTTTTGTTTGTCCAAGTTTCACTTAAAATCACAAGGTCGTATTCGCCGATAATTTGTAAAAAGTCACAGTCATTTATTTTCCTATTTAGTCCGTTTACATTCCACGAAATAATGTTTAATTTCTCATTGTCCTACTTATTGACCTCCCGGAAGTTCCCATCGGATCCTCTTGCTAGTAGTTTCGATCCTGCCCATTTGGTAGTTCTACCGGCCGCTCGTTCCCGGTCCACAAGATGTTGATTGTTGCGCCTTTTCTCAAGTGTCGTTTTCGTTTGTTGGATTCCGACGCTTGGTGGAGTGCCTTCAGGTCCTGGCTGCGCTCGATGGCAGTTTTTCGTACAAGTTCTCGGTCAGCGTATTGGTGAAATTTTGCAACGATAGATCTTCTTTTGGCTGGCTTACTTTGACCTATGCGGTGCACTCTGTCTAAGACGATGTTTTTGTCAATACGAAGAACGTCTTTGATAATTGTTTGTTTCAGCTCTTCGTAGTTTTCTTGATTTGTGGTTTCCGCAATGCCATGAAATAGGAGGTTTTCTCTCAAGCTATGAAATTCAAGTTTATCGTTCGCTTCTTCGATTTGAGAAATTTTCACGTCATAGGTCTGCATTGTGTCTTCCATATTCCTACATTTGTCATGGAGTTCCTTTAGCTGGTTCTCCGATTTGTTTAATGTTTGTTTTGTTGTTTCGAAATGTTCGTTAAAAAAATTAAGACTTCTGTCCATAGCATTTACTTTGTCCTCCAGGGTTTCCACTCTTTTGTTTATTTTGTTTATGCATTTTTCAATCGTATCAATTGGTGATACTTGCGTTTTGATGTTTCTGACGTCCTCTATCAGCCCAAACGCCCATGCCGGAGGTGCTGGACTATTTTGGTTAAATGACCGAAACTAATTGCAGGGAGGGGATGCGATTCCAAACTCGGTTCCAAATTGTGGTGTCCCTGTGTAGTTCATATTCCAGAAACATTCAGGAATACGCTGGAACACGTTGTTGTCGAATGTGAAGTGCGTGGGTGTAGTCGATCGATTTGTACGTTTTGTTTTGTTGTTTACACTGAGATTTAGACCAGTTAGACCGGTTTCACTGTGCGCAAATCCCGTGCACCCTTGATCGGTTTCAATAGGAGATATTGTTTTTCGTTTAGCACTCACATTTTCTTGTTTACTTCCTTTTGAATTTTTGTTTTTCTTTGTCGACATTGAGCACAAACGTTTAGCTTCATATTAGTGTTAAATTTATCCACTTTGCTATTTTAAATCCATTTGAATTTATCATTTAAGTCGCAGTCACAAAGTTTCACATCTTTACACACGCGCATGCGCAATTCATAAAATACTGTGGCATTGCGTTTTGAATACATGTGTATCAAAAACGGCTATATATATTTATCCTACAAATAACTATGACTTGCAGCAGGTTTCGTATCATATCACATTCAAGATATGTTTTTTTCGATATACTATATGAATATATTGTTTTATCAAATAATCCGCTATTATTTACAAATATTTACATATATATTCGACTTCCAGCAAAATCAAAAAGGTTTCTTACATGTGTCATAGAGAACTTACTGTTGGTAATTTGATAAAGGTAAAAGAAAATACTTGCAACACTTACCTCTACAAAAAATAACAAAACAGTTAGTTAAATCCAAATGAGCGTTGTCAATGAAATCTATATGTTCTGAATTTAAACTCGAACATTATGATGTTTTTAACGAATACATGTTTTAACAGGATATTTAGCCTGATTATTTTAATCATACATATAAAAATCTGAAAAGAAAATAGATATGCTTAGACGTCTATATGTCCGTTTCAAATTAATATCGGTCAATTTCTGTATACAGTATTGTTTTTTTGCGCTCATGGGTGATGTTGATCGCGAATTTTACTTCTTTAACTGTGTCTAACGCAGCAAGGAAATTGTGACGAATGTGCTCTTTATAGTTACTATTTTTAAATTCAGGAATACGTATACGGTAAAATGCAACGGATGTTTATAAACTTAATTCACAATATTGGACAATATCGCTGAACTCTTCCTGTGATATACAATGGTAGTTACATGCAGTGGGGAAATACTTTTATTTGTATATGTTCATGTACATCCAATAATTTAAAATTGATTCTCTGTTTGGAATTTTGGACATTGGTTGCATTTTAGGTCATTGCGATGTATATTTTAGCAATGCATTATTTACGCCATATAATATAAGAAGTGCTTTCCAATAATCTATAACCGAGAACACAAACAATATCCTACACACACACACACACAGACACACACACACACACACACACAGACACACACAGACACACACACACGCACGCACGCACGCACGCACGCACGCACGCACGCACGCACGCACGCACGCACGCACGCACACACACACACACACACACACACACACACACACACACACACACACACACACACACACACACACACACACACACACACACCACACACACACACACACACACACACACACACACACACACACACACACACACACACACACACACACACACACACACACACCACACACACACACACACACACACACACACACACACACACTATCCAATCTAGTTTAGCATGCATTTTTATGTCACATTAACACGTTATTTCTCGTTAATGCACGCAATTTGATTAAAGTTTTCAATTTGCAATTCGTTTACATTATTTTTATAAGTGGTTATACCATAATTAATTGTGCTTGTAAGTTTTTCTGTGCAAATTTACATTATTTTATATTTTAATCAATCAGAGGGGAACACCTATTAATAATTATTTTTATTAGATCCTTTGAAAGATCAATTGAGTAAATTTGCATTCGTTGATAATTTATATAAAATGGCTTAAATATTGACAACAGCTTAATTGGTGTTTCATATTTTTATGGTTTTTGTTCAGTAGTGTGTGGACTATTGAATTAATACGTAGGCTGTGGAAGAAAGGTTGGGTTGTGAAATCCAATACCACGTAAGAGGGGCTGTTCGCTCGAAATGTCGGCTGCATCATAATTCATAAACGGTGCAATATTCGGATATCTCAGATGAGAACGTTTCCATTCTTGCTCTGAATGGCATATACTGTGGAACTATAAACCAAATCCTTGTGAGCTGGTTCGTTGTTCGTGGAGTTATTTTGTGTTTAACTTTTGGAATATGATTTGTTACGGTAAACAGTATCGGTAAAAAAAACAAACATGTTATCTAAACGTAAACAAAAGCATTGCGTGTAAAGTAAACAGCATTATATAAGTGTATCACTAGCAGAGGTGTGGAAATATCAAAATTGTTAACTTGTCCATGGACAAGTTCATTGCAAATATCTACTTGTCCGCAATTAACAGTCACCTATCCAAATAAACATAGAGTTTTTATTCCAGGCCTTCCTGACATATTTTTCATTAAATTATAAATGAAACAACATTTGTCATTCAAATGTATAAGATATAATAATATGATAATTAAATTCCAACTGATACATCATTTTTACTCCCTGAAAATGTACTTGTCCATGGACAAGTAGACAGGAAAAATCCATTTGCTCGACAGTAAAATTACCCGTGTCGGACAAGTCGGGCATACGATTTCCACAACCCTGACTAGCATCATTGATCGTTTAATATACAGTGCTGATCGTGCAGTACATAAAGAAACGAAGGAAATATACCAACGTTACACGTACAATGGGTTTTAATATACAGTGCTGATCGTGCAGTACATAAAGAAACAAAGGAAATATGCCAACGTTACACGTACATTGTGTTTTAATATACAGTGCTGATCGTGCAGTACATAAAGAAACGAAGGAAATATGCCAACGTTACACGTACAATGGATTTTAAGGCGATGCAGGATTTTTCAGTGTGGATTTAATTATAATGGAGTTACGCAGTTAATAAAGATGTTTGCATGAATTGGACTTCACACGAAAAACTAATTTCTAGTGCGTTAGTAAGCTGTATATTTTATTGTCATCATTAAAAGGTGTTTCTTTTATTATTATCATTAAACAATTTATTGCATATTCATGTTTAACTGGGATTTCGCTATAAACCATACTATTTTGGTTAACTCATTATTTCCTATCGTAAAATAAGGTATTACAGGTATTTAAGCTGCTATTAAAGTAAAATATTATGTAACTATAATAAAGACCAAACGCAGACTTAAAAGCATCTGTGGTTTAAACCAAAATGTGAGCACGTAAGTATCGTGTCGTTTGTGATACCCCCCCCCCCCCGCTTTAAGAGTAACTTGAATGCAAGAGAGCTTCTCGCCTTACATTCAAACGGTGTTAAAACACCATTATGATATTAAACATCCTTTAAACACTTAGCCGACACTTCACGTCATGTTAACCGAGCTTTAAAGGCTATAAAATGCTTATTGGAAATATTGGATGAATAACCAGGGCCAAATCTGTTTTCATTTGCAATTAAATAATTACTAGTATATTAGAATCATTCAAACGTTGCGGAAATATATGTGTATATGTTTTGCCTTTATACTTCTTGTATATAGTTTCTTTGGTTTGATTAGAGATTATTATGATCACTTAGCGTAAAACTGTAAAATTTTATTGTACGTGTCAGTGTGGGCTTTAAATAACAGTATTTACTGTATTTCACCGTTATAACACAAAACGTGATATATTATTTAATCAACCAGTTCGTATATCTGCTCCCCAAATAAAATTCTTGCGTTAATCCTCTTTATAATTGTTATCATTAAATATCTCCTGCGGAAATGTTTTGTAATAAATAAACGAAGTAATTTACTTTTGCAGGTGTACTGACGAGCTAAGACAAATTGCTAGAACATAAAAACATAAGAGTGTTTAAAACCTTGTTTAATCTGCTAGAAGACAACATGTTTATAAGTGAGAACACTTGTAAGGTTTACATACATGTACAGAAATGTCACTCAGGAATCCTGTCAACTGTTTGAAAACAGAAAACAACATCATGAAGGCCACTTGACTGCTGCTTTATCTCTGCAACGCGAGGATAGTCACGTGGCAAGCGTGTCAGTCTTCTGCAATCCGTGTTCATTCTGCCAATCGTCTTAAATGTGACTTATAGCTTTGGCAAAGATATTTTCTTAAGTCTTCTCAGATCTTCTGTTTGATGGTAGACTAATATGTTTCGACTATTGTGATCGTTGGAATATGAAAAGTTCTCGCTTATGCTGAAGTTGAAAGAGTTAAAGATGACTTTTACGTGACCCGATAATCTGCGTCTCTCAACCACTGTGGACATGTCAGGAAGATAAACATTTCTGGATGAATAATTGATTTTGCAATCGATATATCAGATCAAAATCTTATCATTGGAGCCCTCTATACAACAAACGTGACCCTGACTCCTGAATGTAAATATATAAATTGTATTTTAATCAAGTTGCGGCTTGAAGAAATGTATTCAATGAAGCACACGCGTGTACATCAGACATTGTTAGGGGATTTATTCCATTCATTGGTTTAGCAAGGGTATCACAAGCATTATCATGTGTTCTTTTGTTTGTGTAAACTATGTTAACATTTTATCATGCGATAAAGGTGTAACACTATTGGATTAAAAACTCGGTTAATTTGAAAGGAGTGCATTTTGTGTCGACATCCACTAAATATGCGCTTCAAATTTTGACGATATAAGATTTTACTCGTCGAAATTGTGTTGTGTAATTAATTTACGACGTCTACTGATTTGCTAAGAATTCCATTGATGCAGAATCACAGAACAGTGGTGAACCAGTATATCGCTTAGCCATAAGAAACTCCTGCATAGCCGAACAGACTGGTCGAAGAGTATTTCGGATATCACTTCATTGGTACATTGGTGTATTATTACTTCTGGTCAATAGCGGATAATGGACGGTTTTTCAAGTTTGAAGTATGATTTCTACATGATTTCTAGACAAAAAATAGCAAAACAGAGATACAACTCATATAATTGGTCATTTGAATGTGTTATTTATGCACGTAGTTCAGTGTGTATATAAGTATACATGTCCAGAAATGATACTGATCATACGGATATATTTTGTTTAATGGAAATTGCTGAAGATAAATCGACTATTTCCTAACGATTGATTCGGGCCTAGGAAGATAATCTGTGCTGATTTATTCTGCGGGACTATTATTGTCAAAGAAATGGATAAATAAATAGATTACATCAGAGGCGGTAATTGCTCGGGAGCGATGAATCAGTGTACTGTGGGAACACTTTACTCCCCTGGAAATATCGACATTCGTTATTCGCAGGGTTTTCCGTAAAGTAAAGCTTATTTATTTGTTTTCTCGTGAAGCGAGATTTTAAGAGAGTGACTATAGCATTGTCGTCTGCAAAGATTATCCCCCACTGGGATAGCTTTCATAGCGCAAATATGGATCGGCGGGAAACTAAATGCGAATCCGACAGACGTGAAATCCATTCCATATGTATGCCCGTTCCAACCATTGTGCTAAACACTACCGCAATCGATAAACCGAATCACGTGACGCTCACGCATTCTCGTTCAGCGGGAGATCTTGACGTCATTTTAAATGTCGTCGACGATTTTCAATCTGGCGCATGCGCAGGAGGCATGTCTAATATTTCCGGGCCAATATCGGACGGAATCAGTGACAAAGACCGACAGACCATTGAACTCTACTGTTCACCAAGACTCCCGCGCAGGTCATCTGCCACGGGCGACATTCCGCAGGAAAGAAATTCCGCGACGTTTGTTGACGCTTTGAGCGCGTGTACCTTTAATTGTCTGGACACCGGATGTCGCTTGGGGAGTACGGTGTCACTGAACAGCGAGTATACGTCCAGAAGTGTCGGGCTCATTTCGAACGACTCGAACTCTGAATCATCTCAGCTGGCCTACCCAACGGGGATCATGGACAGCTCGTTTCAGAAACATAGCGTGCTAAAAAGATTTTATTCTAGTCCAGAAAAAGACGAGGAGTTATTACATTATAAATCAAACGTGCGTAGAAACTCGAAATCCACGGGAAATATGCAACAAGAAGACATGCAAAACTTTGTGTCATTCGATTATGGTAGCGATACGATGGATGACGTCAGTCAGATGGAGAACGCGCAGAATAATATGGAATTCTGTTATATTGATAATTCGTTGGCTGCGCGCACCGGATGTAGCCGGCAGGATGCAGACGACACGCCAGAATTAGATATTTCTGAATCTGAACAGCGGCATTTCGTGACCTCTGTCACCGGAAGTGTAGCAATGCGTGACGGGATAATCCGGAAGTGGTTGACTGAGATAACTGATCCAGACGAGAACGCAAACTCGTAGGCCTATGATATCGAGAAAAAGACAACCATTCAAAAAAAGAGTGACAGAAACTTAGCTTCTATGATTATATTTTCTTATTCTCTTTATTATTTATATTTCATTGTTATTATTCTCTTTATTATTTATATTTCATTGTTATTGATGCGACAAATTACTTATTCTGGAATGGGATCAGATCAAAATGCATACAATGTACATGCATCTTGGGAATCCATGCGTGCGTCTGGTATATAAATTAACCGATAGTTCTTTCAACACAATTTTCCTATTTAACTATATACATTCTTTCTTGTAGCTCTACATGTGTATATTTTTCATACTGAGTTTATGCGAAGAGAAACTGTTCAAAATAATTATCTGCTATGAATAAAAAAGGAAATACACATACGTATCTGTAGGACTTATTTATAAGTTGTGTAATGATCTGGGGTTTTCTATAATAGCTCTAATACCGTGCATTATTTGTAAACTGTTATTTTAGTTTTAGAACGTTTTCGACAGACAACCTCATATTTGTGTCAAGCACGTCGGACTGTCTTATAAGTGTTCGTGTTTGTCTGATTGAGAATGCAGTTTGTTATTTATGCGCTTAGGACTAGTTCATGTTGGCATCTCATGGCACTACTAGTATTTTGCCAATCGACCGGTATATTTACCTCATGGCACTACTTGCCAGTCGACCGGTATATTGATCTCATGGCACTATTTGCCAATCGACCGTTATATTGATCTCATGGCACTATTTGCCAATCGATCGGTATATTTATCTCATGGCACAAGTTGCCAATCGACGGTATATTTATCCTCATACTAAGCAACCATACATAACAGTAAACATTCTTCCGTCAACTAGACAGCGTGTCGCATTATTTAACATACAACCGGAATAACTCAAGATTATTTAAAGTTTTTTTCATACAAAGCATAATTATAATGCTGAAGGAAATAACCTTCGTTTTCTTCAATTTTAGGGGTAAAAATTAATCGGGAATATTCATACTCAATATGGCACTGTAAATAATGGAAACATGCACTATCGAAAGCAAAACAACAGTGCGTTACCTTTGGCAAGTTTAATTGCAAAATTCACCTATTGGCACTAGACAAAGAGCTTAAGCTATTTTTGGTCATCTTAAATAGAATTCAAAAAGCTTAACATTAACTTATATTATTACATGTATCTAATCATATTGAACGTTAGATTGTACTGAAATAACGTCCCACCTTCCTCTATTACACAGTATCTCACTTTTATTGTGAATGTATTAAAAGAAATATATGCTTTTTTTCGAAGCAGAAACTTTCGGTATCATTGTCAAAACAAACTACCGCCGTTGTATAGTTATTGAAACACATTTGGCTAGAATCTATGGTACAAAGTCTGATACAAACTTTCGGATATGCGTGCAAACTATATGACATGTCTTATGTGATTGACGTATTGATTAATTGCTCTCCATGCACTGGTTAATTTGATACTCACTTGCGTTTTGTCGTGTAATCAATACCATTGATGTGACTGTAAAACAGGAAAACAAGAATTCTTCATAGGCCTGCAATCTAACAGACGAAACTCAAAGCGACTGTTCTATTGATGTAAGCTGTTTAAAAAGGTGAACATGTTTTTACATATTTTAGATATTTAAACAGCTACACAAAATGCTAAAATGTCTGACACTAAACGCACTATTTATTGGCATCACTAAACAATGTAACTGCTAATTTACAAAACTATAAAATATAATAGTTATTTCGCCACGTAATGGTTGCATTAACTAGCGTGCAACGATGTTTATTTTCTTCACTGAATTGAACGTTTTACATGTATATAAACTTCACTGAATGTCATAAATTATACTGCAACGTTGTATACTCGTACTTCACTGAATTGCATAGACTGCAACGGTGTATACTCGTACTTCACTAAATTGCATAAATTAGAGTGCAACGGTATATACTCGTACTTCACTGAATTGCATACATTAGAGTGCAACGGTGTATACTCGTACTTCACTGAATTGCATAAATCAATGTGCAAAGTTCTGTTTGTACTTCACTGAACTGCTTAACTCAGTGCACAGTGGTGTATGTACTTCACGGAATTGTATACCGGAATCATGTATATGAACTTCACTGAATTGCATAAATCAGTGGACTGCAATGTGTATGGATTATATCAGTGCATGAATCGGTGTCCACATTTGTACAAGCATACACAGGTATACCTTTCCTTGTGTGAATAAATTCAGTTGTACGTAGAATAACGCGTTCCAATAGCATATGTTTTAGCAACATATAAATTATATATGATAAAGAAGAAATTATGCATGTATATCCTTTACCGAATTTCATTAAACTGCAAATTATGGTTTTGTTTTTATAAAATTCATGCAATTAATCCACAACTGATATTACTGAAATCACGCAGAAAAACATGTCTCAATCATTGCTCTTCAACCATAAACCAGGGCAATACAGATCAGTTAGCAAATGTCTCTGGCACGCATCACAGACATCTCTCTAACATAAGTCTTCCATTTTTCTCCTAACCTAATTCTGCTATGTGCAAGACCACTCGTCATAATTTTGCGCGAATTTCTCGTCTGCTTCAACAACAATTGGTTTATTCCATCTACACTTGGGTTAATGAAGCAGAGCGTTATGCCTTCAAATAACCCCGAGCAGTTCAGATATATCTACATTAATTGATTTGTACTCGGTATATATTTCTCCAAATTTTCCACAACCACTCTAGGGGAAATAGACTGATGCAGTCGTTTTTGTCAATAATCGAATTCATCATATATAATGTAACTTTTCTCCTGCTTTGCTCCTTGTATAACATGCTTGCCATTTTGATCTTGCTCAAGACAGTAACGACGTGAGTTTGTAGTTCTGTGGAATGTGAGCAGTCAGGAATTTTAGTTGATGCTTTAGTGTATGCCGTAAAATATCATTTTATCAAAACAGGATGGAATACATAAATGTGTGTAGATCTATTTTATCACACTTGAACAGAATGGGTAATAGTTGGTAATAATGTTGTAAAACATGTTAACATGCACTTATAACATATTTATAGTTTTGTGATTAAAATAGTGTTAATTTCAGGGGCGAATCCAGGAATTCTGGTTGGGGGGGGGGGCATAAACTTGTGATCGTTTTTATGTGCAGTTATACACCCTTTATGTTGTCTGTGACTTTGCATTGATAAAATGTCAGTTTCAAACTGTCCGTTTTCAGTGCTAAGTATATAACGTTACTATGATTATATATCCACTCATATAATTATGTTCAAAATGCATTAAGCGAGAGAAAGGAGCATAAAAACTGGCCCATTGGGCTCTTTTGCGGATCTTGGTGAATTTCATAGAGGAGGTTAACAGGTCCGTACGTTTTGTGAATAAATACAAGTAACCTAGTTTCTAAAATTCAAGACCGACCGACCCCGTTCAACGTTCCAACAGAACTCACACTAAAATCTGGTGAGACTGCCAACGGAACACTGAACGATTCAGATATTTGGGAACTAGGCTGTTTGTTAAGACAACACTTTTCAAACTCAAAAATAGTCATTGTTTTGACTTTCAAATTAATATCAAATTTATTCAACAAGTATAAATGTCTCTTATGTGGTATCCTGTGCCAACTGTTTATTGCATCTTACATCTTTATATAATTTATAAACTGTCAATAAAAGAAAACAATATAATCCACAAATATATAAAGGCTGAGAGTCTTTTTTTTTTTTTTTATCGTTTTCGCTTATCGTTGACGTCGATACTTTCGCTTGGGGGCGGGCGGTTGGATATGTTTTACTATAGTAAATAAATGAGCTTTTTAAGTCCATAACGTATGCATTCGTCCATTCTGAAAAGCATATTTCCAAATAAAATGTTGCTTGTTAGATACATAAACTTAGATATGACTTTTTATAATCTTAAGTCAAATACTACAAGTAAAATCCTCCCAGGCAGTAAATAGTATGGAGCTGTTTGCCATAAATACTACGATCATATACACACAGTATATATTAATGCTACATAAGCCAGCAGGAAATATAATTAATTTACCTTTTCAGATAACTCACAAAAATATACAAAACAAAACAATGAAAACCTCTTATTTGAATTTCGGAAATACAATAAAATAATCCAGTAAATGTGGTTCACAATATTTCTGGGCAAAGGTGTTAAGTGTATGAAAATTTTATCTGGTGTTAAAAGCGTGGCATCTCTACCGACCAGAGAACTGGTCGGCTTGATACCCATTTCAGTAGTCCCTGAAAACTGCCCCAAGGAAATGTAACTTAGTAAGATCAAACATGAAGCAGAATTTGTCGACCTTTACATTTAATACACAGTTTCAGAAGTTTGTTTTCAGGGACTAAAATTAGTCTATAGGGGAAACAACCCTAGCAAATAAGTTCAGATAAGTGATATACAAAATGGAAGTTTTGTAATGGTTGGATACTGAGACAAAATTATTGCTGTTGAAAGATTGTATAAGTATTTTATTAACTTTATGCACAGAAAGTTATTGCTCGTAAAAGATTGTAAGAGTATTTTATCAATTTTGTGCAGTAATTGAAGTACATTTCTAACGTTGTTTTTGTTTATCACAGATAGCAAATCTGTATTAGCATTTTCAGACTTTTTACTTACATTCTAAATGATAATTGCATTCTGCGTTAATTATAGCTCTGGGGTCGTATTCCAGAAACATCTGAAGTGAAATCTTATCCTTAGTCTTAAAATCACCATTTTTCGTAAGCATTTTATTCCATGTATACCTGGATTTTTGCGTATTATGGTCACTAATTATCAGCTTATTATTAACTTATATTTACTTCACTGTAATTGGATTCATGAATTTAAATGTAGTGTTTTAAAATATTACAATACAAAAATTGGATCTTAAGTGACAATATTTTAAGATCAACTTAAAATGTTTCTGGAATATGGCCCCTCGGCCCGCATTCACAAATTCATTTTTAGTCTTTGTAGACAAATGTGGCGTGGCGTGGGAAAACCGGGCTTAATGCATGTGCACAGGCTAATCCGGGACGACACTTTCCGCTTTTATGGTATTTTCTGTTTCAAGGAGGTCTCTTCTAAACATAAATCCACTGTAGGCGGAAAATGCCGTCCCGGATTAGCCTGTGCGGACTGCACAGGCTAATCCGGAACGACACTACGCACATGCATTAAGCCCGGTTTTCCCACGACACGCCTCAAATATTTTTTCTTGGGTTAAGTCTGTTCTGTGAATATGGGCTCTAGAACTCGGATGCACATGTGAACAGACTGTTGTTATACGTTTAGGATGAGTTCCAATTAGATTTTCAAAAGTAAATAAGAAACTATTGTTAATGTTGGTATATATGTGACAAATTGGGAATGAATGTTTAGCCACTGAAGAATAAAACATTCTCAATAAATCATACAGTTCTAGCTCAATTTTAAAGTAAACATATATTTACAACATTATATTATCATCAAATGTGAGTAATTTTCCCCACCTTATATCGTTAACTCCCCTAAATTCGCGACAATTGATTCGCGGATGTTGTTATTGTCACGTGATCGTCAACGGCATTTGCGCATGCGCATACGTGGCCCCGGGAATTTCTTTATACATGTGCACTTCGCCATGTGACCGAATATTTTGTGAAGATACTCTATTTTAAACAGACAAAAGCATTGGAAATGATACTTGATATAAAAACACCATGTTTTCTTATTCCCAAACCACCAGGGAGATAAATTTTGTGTTTTTCAATAAAAATACGAACCAGAAATATTAGTTTTCGTCCAGTGCTGTATAGTAAAACTTCAATATATTCGACAGTGTGTCGTAACTTAGGCCGAGCCAAGTTTTTTGTATGTTTCTCAGTACCTTAATTTTAAGTGAATTTTAGCCTTTTTCATAGTATTAAGGTTACACAAGAGTCATTTAGAAAATTGTACAGGCTCTATTCGCCTACACATTAAAAACACATCCAGCAATAATATGCTGAAAACAAAATTAAAAAGTAATTGATTATGTTTTTCTTGCTTAAACTTATATAATCTTCTGGAATTTGGATTCTATAAGCGACCTATTAAAAAAATAATCTATTTACCTAAAAACGTTTTCCCCCACTGGGACAGTTTTACTTAAATGTGCTTTTGTGATAAGAAAGAATGTCATTTTTATGAATTTTTTTTTTTATAGAAATCACAGTTAAACACGATAACCCAAAACTTGTGGACCTGCGGCCTAATAGAAGATTATTTTCTCGGAATTATGGGATGACGTCAAGCCAACGGTCTATTGAGAGGGGAATATCGAAAACAGGTATCGCGGAAAACTACTTCTTTTCTTTGCAGGCTATTAGTCAGTAAATCGAAACAAGAATGGGTCCTTCTTCAAAACAACAAAATTTCACACTCGTGTTCTTACATTTTAATTATTTAAGATAATGTATGTAATATGTATTATAATGTGTATATCATGTGATTTATTACTGTTACAGCATGTAAAAATGTCAATTTATAACAAAATAACTTTAAACTAATGACATCCCTACTTTTGCGTTTTACTTGTATGTAAATGAAATATTTACCGGAGTGTCCTGGAATAATGGCACCAAATTAATGCGCTACATCGGTTATTTTTGACTCGTTGCGAAAGTGTTTTTTCTTGCTACCAATTCTAATTCTGAATATTTTGACAACAAATTACTGTAATGGATTACTTTTAAACTGTACTATGGACAATCGAGAGCTTTCATCGTATGATCTATTTTGACTCAGTAGGCTACGAACAAAGATCTATAAATAAACATGTTTATTTATAGATCTTTGACTAAGAAGCACTAACAATCGGTGCGCCTAACTACTAGGCTTTATCGGTTATTCTGTCCCTTGCAGATTGATTTGTTAACTGGCATGTATATAATTCCGTTTGCATAAGATAATTAGCTGGAACAAAATAATGTTTCGTTACTTTCAAATTAGTTTGCATTACTATGTCGAAAACTACTGAATACGAAGCCAAATTATAAAGTTTAAAGGTGGGACATTGAACTTTATTTAAACAAATGTTTCCTTTCAGCAAAAATGCACTCATAATTGACATGCTTTTAGTTTCTTTTGTCGCCAACAGTCTTTCTATGCTGTCAGCGTTTTGATTTTAGACTGTTAGCGCAAGCCAACAGGATTTAGTAGGTGTATTCAGAAATCGGTCTTGAGGGAACTGCTTCTTTACTTTGCAGCTTACGAGTCAGTAAATCAATAAATTACTGTGCTTCGCTCGCTGAGCAGTGAGGCTTCCTGTTATCGATGCTGCCTTCTATGAATAGATGACAAGAAATAGATGCGACTTAAAACACTAATAAACAATAATAATAATCCATTTAGTCTACATCTACAAGTGAATTAATGTTATGTCTATTCACATACGTATGATAACATATCTGTTTGTGCTGATGACTGGTTAACTGTGCATTACATCATATTGCGTAAGTTTAACAACAGTGTATTGGATCAGTACATATAAAAGAGCGATCGTAACCACTCGATTGACGATTGATATTGTTTTTGACGTATGCGTAAGAACTATGGAAAATATCGTACTTCTAAAGAGAGTTTTGAATGTGTTTTACTAATTTAACTTATTTGTATTAAAATTGGTATTTACCGAACATAGCGCTTGTATTAACAAGCACTACATATTGATTCGAACGTATAAGGTTCATCGACTATTTTTACCCGTTGTAGATTGACTTGTATGCATATAACTCTGTTTGCTTTTTAAATAGTTTGCACAAAAATATTTGCCTCCCAGAAATTACAAAAAATAATGATGAGAATGTCATAAATAAAAAGCATTGAATTAGACGCGCGCTATATTATTTTTAATTTGCAAAAAACAGTGGCATGGATCTGCATCTTCTATTAGGTCAAATACCAGCTTATACCAATTTATTGTTAGTAGACGGTATAGTTATGAGTTTCGTTATTTTTTTTTTGTAGCATTAATATAACAGACAGGTGACTAACTTCAATAAATGTTTCTTGCGATAAAAATACGCTTATAATTCATTTGCTCTTAGTTTCTTTTCTCGCCAACAGTCTGTCTACGCTGTCAGCGTTTTGATTGCTAATGGTTCTTAAATCATTTTTCTCGATATTCTTCCCCGACCCTTTTTCATTAAGTCAGTGACAATTCTGGAAAATGCAGAAACAGTAGATTTTGATGTCTTTTTCGCAGACAGTTTTGGAGAACTAGTTGCAATGCGATAATTGCAATAGCTGTGCTATAAGGTAAAGTTTTGCTTTTTCTTTGATAATTTTCTGTCAAATGATGATCCATGATGTTAATTCAGGCTCTGAAGCCATCAATATTGCATGTACAATAACTGCATGTAAGGGTTGCAACTGTTGGAATCAAATTTTATCAAGAAATGTTTATGGTCATACGCAAACTGTGTAAGTTTGGTAAACCTTTAATTAATAATCGTGTGTGCAAGCCAATCATTGATAACTTGTTGATGTTTTTTTCCAAACACAAGGGGCAATACCTCCGGTGTGTCTAGCCCGATCATGCTTATATTCGATTTCACCTATAGTCTTACGTTTGTAGACAAACTGCACGATTGGTGAAGATTGGATGAAAAATGAAATCTGTATCCTGATTAATGTCCATTTTTGTATATTTTTTCACAAACAAGGGCAATAAATCTGGTGTTTCTGGTCCGATTTTGCTTATATTCGATTTCAACTGTAATCTCATGGTCATAGACAAACTGTGCAAGATTGGTGAAATGTTGATGAAAAATGAAGTCTCTATTCTGATAATGTCCATGTTTGGCGTCTGCTGAGATGTGATGGTCATACACAAACTAAGAAAGTTTGGTTAAGTTTGGATGGAAAATAAAATCTATATGTTGGAAAATGGCATTTATGCACTTTTTTGCATGAAAAAGGGACAATAACACTAGTGTTACTGATGTGATCTGTTCCAATAACTATCCCGTCCGAGATGTAATGGTGGTACAAAAATGGTGCATGTTTGGTTAAGATTGGATAAAAAGCGAAGTCTCCAACGTGAGAACGAACTCAATTGTTGACGGCAAACGGACGACAGACGACGGAGGAGAGGTATCCTAAAACAATAGCTGACCGAGCACTTCGTGCTCAGGTGAGCTAAAAAGACACTGGTCCCATGGGTTACAATGCTGCAGTTTTTATTTCAGTACAATTTCAAATTAACAGCAGGATATAATATGTATGTATGCATTTGTTGACTTCTTGACCTTTTTTAGACATAAAAACATTCACAGCACGAAATACAATGAAATGTGTGATTTCATGGTAAGTTGGCGTTTTATTACTTTAGTGGTTCATATAAAGATGATATTTACCTATGACTGTGATCTTATATACGCTGAAATGAACAAATGTTTACGCAAGTTTTAAATGTATATTGTATTTAAAAGGACCCGTTCACAAATTGACGAATTAACAATTTTCCAACTTTTTGTCACATATTTCAACAAGAAACGTGGAAATTCCACGAAAACCAAATTTTTCAAACGAAATGCATAAAAGTCAGCACAATAATAAAAGAAAGTTTTGGTTGCCATATGCATTCCTAAGCGAGGTCTCGTTATAAGGTATCTATATATGAAGTTGCATTAAAATAATTCAATGCGTTCTCAAATTATTGAGCAGAAACCGTTTTTGTATTTTTAGTAACATTGACCTTGACCTTGATCTCACCCACCCCATATACAATCCCACGCGTGGTCTAGATACATGGTATCATTGTATGAAGTTTCATTAAAAATATCTTGAGAGGAAACCATTTTTCTATTTTTAGTAATGGAGACCTTGACCCCACCCACCCTATATGCAACCCCAAGCGAGGTCTCGATATAAGGCATCTATGTACAAAGTTTCATTAAAATATCTCGATACATTGTCAAGTTATTGAGCAAAAGCCGTTTTTCTATTTTTATGTAATGGTGACCTTGACCCCACCCATTACATATGCAATCCCAAGAGAGGTCCCAATATAAGGTATCTATGTATGACGTTTCATTAAAATATCTTGATGTGTTCTCAAGTTATTAAGCGGAAACCATTTTCTATTTTTAGTAACTGTCACTTTGACCTTGATCACACATATGTGTGAAGTTTCATTAAAATATCTCGATGAGTTCTCAGGTTATTGAGCAGCAACCTTTTTTCTATTTTTAGTAACGGTGACCTAGACCTTGACCCAACCCATCCCATGTGCAATCCCAAGCGAGGTCTTGATATATGGTATCTATGTATGAAGTATCTTAAAAATATCTTTATGGATTCTAAAGTTATTGAGCGGCAACTGTTTTCTATTTTTAGTTACGGTGACCTTTACCTTGATCCCACCCCATATGCAATACCAAGCAAGGTCTCAATATAAGGTATATATGTATGAAGATTCATTAAAATATCTCGATGCGTTCTTTTCTATTTTTAGTAACGGTGACCTTGACCCTGACCCCACCCACCCCATATACAATCCCATGCAAGGTCTCTATATAAAGTATCTATGTTTGAAGTTTCACCAAAATATTTCGATTCGTTCTCAAGTTATGGAGCAGAAACCTTTTTTTATTTTTAGTAACGGTGACCTTGACCGTGACCGTGATCCCACCCACCCCATATGCAATCTCAAGCGAGGTCTCGATATAAGGTATCTATGTGTGAAGTTTCATTAAAATATCACGACGCCTTCTCAAGTTATTGAGCGGAAACCGTTTTTCTATTTTTAGTAACGGTGACCTTGACCCTGACCCCACCCACCCCATATACAATCCCATGCAAGGTCTCTATATAAAGTATCTATGTTTGAAGTTTCACCAAAATATCTCGATTCGTTCTCAAGTTATTGAGCGGAAACCGTTTTTCTATTTTTAGTTACGGTGACCTTGACCTTTACCACACCCACCCCATATGCAATCCCAAGCGAGGTCTTAAAATAAGGTATCTATGTATGAAGTTTCACCAAATATATCGAATCGTTCTCAAGTTATTGAGCAGAAACCGTTTTTCTATTTTTAGTTACGGTGACCTTGACCTTTACCACACCCACCCCATATGCAATCCCAAGCGAGGTCTTAAAATAAGGTATCTATGTATGAAGTTTCACCAAATATATCGATTCGTTCTCAAGTTATTGAGCGGAAACCGTTTTTCTATTTTTAGTTACGGTGACCTTGACCTTTACCACACCCACCCCATATGCAATCCCAAGCGAGGTCTTAAAATAAGGTATCTATGTATGAAGTTTCACCAAATATATCGATTCGTTCTCTAGTTATTGAGCGGAAACCGTTTTTCTATTTTTAGTTACGGTGACCTTGACCTTGACCCCACCCACCCCATATGCAATCCCAATCGAGGTCTCGATATAAGGTATCTATGTATGAAGTTTCATTAAAATATCTCAATCCGTTCTCGAGTTAGAGAGCGAAAACGAAAAGTTGATGCCGCCACCCCGCCCGCCCGACCGCCCGCCCAACGACATACCCCAATCTAATAACCGAAATTGTTTTTCGAAAAATTTGTTTAAAAATTAAAGAATAGAGAATATAAAGAAGCGAAATAATACTACTGACATAGAAATATACGGTAAATAACTTTTCGCTAATGAGTAATCATCAGTTGATAAAATTATAAAGCGTGTTTGACGCTAAACGATGGAATAATTTGAAGTGCTTTTGTGTTTTTTTTTCGTTAAAATTGTTGACAACACGAGGATTACTAAGATGCAGTAAATAAAATCACGGTAAAGTATAGAAATCGGAATGGTCGAATGGTTAAGACGTAAGTCTTTTGATCCTGAGGGCTGATGTTCGAATACCGCTAAGAGCAACTTTTTCTTTTACTATTTTTGCATCCTTTTCTTTTTATTATACTTTTTGCTCTTTAGTTCCGTTGCTTCAATATGTCAAGTTAAGACATTTAATGGCATACTTCAAACAGTACAAACATATGTGAACGAGGCCCTTTAAGAAAGAACAAGCCTCATAAATAAATAAGCTTTTTATTTTTTAGGTCACAGCACCCAGCAGATCAAACGTTTTTGGTGTTTCTTACATTTGCATATTGCATGTTGCATACATTATAAAACAAATGAGGCGTGCCGTGGGAAAATCGGGCTTAATGCATGTGAGTAAAGTATCGTCCCGGATCAGCCTGTGCAGTCCGCACAGGCTAATCTGGGACGACACTTTCCGACTTCAGTAGCTTTATGTTTAGAAGAGACTTCCTTGAAACAGAAAAAAACAGAAAAGCGGAAAGTGCCGTACTGGATTAGCGTGTGTGGACTGCACAGGCTAATCCAGGACGGCACTTTATGTACATGCATCAAGCCCGGGTTTCCCACGACACGCCTAAAATAAACAAACAAAACTGTTTAATACATAAATTATCATAATTTTATCACGTTCTATTACAGAATGTAGAATAAAGGTAATTTTCTTTAAAATATTAGAAAATGTATTATTTTTATTCATTTATCCAGCAAAAGACAACAGTGGCCATTTTGTCCACAAAGTATTCACATGAGCATGATCTTCATTCTCCTTATGTGAAAATGTCAAATACAAATGACCATGTAAAATATATTTTAGATTTGAAATATTGTGCACTCAGGATCATCTTGTTTATTCAACAAACATGTTAAAATCAACATAAATCTTAAATAAAAAGAGGCACATACTGTTATCAATGATAATAAAAACTTAAGGTAACAAATTAAGGTACCTACATTTTATATTTCGAAATTACACTCAGAAATATAGTAATATATAGGCCATAAGATTATGTGTCTTGTCAACACATCAATATTGAATTTACTTTATTTATTACATTATACATATTGATAACTGTATTACCTATTGAAAAAAATGCATATAACTTTGTTTCCCTATTAATTGTATGGAAATATAAAGAAAACACCAAAACATACACGTTACAAGTAAAATACAATATGTATAAACACTTATATTTCATCTAGAAAGGCAACAATAATACTTCCATTGATAACATCAAAGTTACACATATAAAAACCAAGCAAAATAAACATCGTATCACAAATGTTGGGTGAACATGATTATATATATATATATGTTTACATGTGTATAACACAAGGTCATGGGGTTATATATTTTGTATACATTTTTGTAAATAAGTATATAATATCTCACATTTCAGTTAGTAAAAGATCCTTACTGTTACAATATATAGTAACTTATTGCAAAGTAAATAACAATAACACCGAAACTATGGACAATTATTTTTATTTCGGCCATATATTTGGCCGCGATTTTAAAATTTCTTCTTTAGTACATCTGAACGGTACAATACTCAGTACAATTGTAAGCAAAGAAAACTATGGTGGGTGTTACGGTCACGATTGATTGAACACCTTATGACGTATTGAACGGAGGCTACATTGCACTAATTTTAAACAGCCGTAATACTTTTGATAATTTTACCATTTTAATAAAAATGTATTTAAATATTGCTTGTGTTTGGTGTTGGTGGCATACTTCTGCATAAGATAACAATATACTTTGCATGAAAGTTTAACACATTTTCATGAAAACTTGTTATGAAAATTTCCAAACTTTCAAAAAAAAGTTTTTGAAGCTTTTCGCGAAATATATTACGAACTTTAAATAGTTATTGGATGCAGTTTGAGGCACTTGCATGAACTTTTCCATTTATTATGGTCACCGTAAGTGACAAAAAAAAAACGTTTTTCAAACTGCGTATTTTTTCACGAAAGGCGGACACCTTTTCTTAAAAATTAGTTAAAATTTCACGAAAAGTATCTGGTTATCTTATGCAGAAATAGTCCACCAAACTTGTTGTTAAAATCATAAACGCAGTGTATGTACATTGTTATGGAACAGTTTGTATTTAGTCATTTATCGACCAGGGGTCGTATTCCAGAAACATATTCATGCCAAAAAATAGTCCCGTTTCTGGTCTTCCGACCGACCCTCTACTTTTGCTTCCGACCCTACATATTTGTTGCTTCCAAGAATAAATATTTCGTATTGTTTGCAGTAAAATTGAGTATTTTCTTTTGAATTATTACATGGTTGTTTAGTTTTTTTAACAAACGGTTTCAATGTAGGTAGGTTGGTTGATCATTCTGGGATAAAGGTTTTGCAGTCGGTCAACACATTACTCATCTGTATTGTATGTTCCATCTGAATTTAGACACCTGTATGGAACACACAAAATCCCTACCCACCTATCCTTGTTTTTTGGGGGTAGGGGACCAGAAACTGAACTCTTTTTTTTTTGGCCTAAGTAAAATATTATCCTTAGCATGATTCCATAGAATTCTGCTTAGTGTTCACTAATTATTAACTTATTATCAACTACTATTTACTAAACTATTATTGGATTCAATAATTTACATGTAGTTTTAACAACATTACCTGACAAAATTCTGAACTTAAGTGAAAATATTTTAAGGTTGTACTTAAGAGAACATTTCAGATCAAACTTTCTATGTAAAATCCAGTGATTTCTGTGTACACAAGGGCTAAATACCAAATGTTTTAGCAATATTTACTAGTAAAAAACTTTTTAATGTAACCCTCCCCCCCCCCCTATACATACAAAAGCCATAGAATTAAGGAATTTTATGAAAACTTGTGTACAAGTATAAAAGTATTCCCTAAGATACTTTTTGAATACAGGGGCCATATTCCAGAAACATCTTAAGTTAAACTTACAATATTTTCACCGAAGTTCCAATACTTGTAAGGTAATATTTTTAAAACCACATATAAATAAATGAATCCAATTACAGTTAAATAAAAAGTAGTTAATACAAAGTTGATAATTAGAATTTCGTGGATACGTGGAATAAAATGATAAAGAAAAATGACGGTTTTAAGGCTAAGGATAAGATTTCACTCACGATCTTTTTGGAATACGACCCCTGGTCCAAAACAGCAACGCATTGCTGTTTAAAGCGTCTACGATGACGTCATTAACATTACGACCCATTGTATAAAGTAAAACAATATAATTGTACTGAACAACTAACCGAACATACCAGAGCTTAAACTAGTTTCCTGAAAATCAGCACACGTGATAATCATATAAGGTTTCGTGTTTTGGCACTGGAACCTACAGACTCACTCGCTACATCCCTGCAAAAAACACACGACCAAATCGTTATAAATTTGTATGGAATGCCTCTTAAGACTTGAAATTAGTAACCAAAATTACAATGGATACATAATTAAAAGGAATGCCAAATTAAATGGCGTTTCTGAAATAATGTAACCTGGGTTGTAAGATACTCGCATATACCTGCTTAATGATAAACAAGATATAGTCTTTAAACACAGATCGAATCGACGTTTTAACTTAGTACGGAAGGATGCAAAACTAGTAATGGCTGCAGCACATATAAATCGCCGAAGACGGGACGGAGAGAACGATGAATGGGTGATGATTGATTGATGATAGGCGACGCAGGATCCCGGAAGTGACCTCTATAACTTCACGCCCATGCGTTTCAACGCCAACATGGCGTTCACTGCCTTCTGCCATTTCCGCCTGTACACGAATTTCTTCAAGCGTTTCGTGGACAAAGATCGAGTAGGAATTCTCTCCCGTTTGGCGGAACGCTGCAACATAATTTCGCGACATTGTTTCTTGTTCTGTTTTTAATGAATATATTGTTCATTAAACACACGTAGCAATAAAATACATAAATGTACCTCTTTTAAATATATGTGGAGTCAATAAGCACCATTGTGGAACTTTGTACTCGTATAACATATTTTTGTTTCTCATATAGGCTATGTATAAAAATGTTTTTTTGGACTATTTTGTTACACATTGTCTACTCACCCGCAACCATTTATGCTCCAGGCATTCGCTGGCCGATATTCGTTTCCTGTAAAAGAACGTAACCTGTTTTTATTCCATTGAATGTAAAATATATATATTTTTTTCTTTTTGCGTTGTAATGTTCTTTTTAAATAAAGGGTTTCCAACGCAATTATACAAGTACATTGGATTATAACAATCATTAGCACGGTATCATGAATAAACAAAATCCGGGTGCAATGGTATAATGGATATAGTGATCGCCTTGCGATCGCCTCGGGAGTTCGATCCTTATGTAGGGAACGTTCAACATTTCAAATAAGTCGTGTCGTGGGAAAATCGGGCTTAATGCATGTGCGTACAGTGTCGCCCCGGATTAGCCTGTGCAGTCCGCACAGGCTAATCCGGGACGGCACTTTTCCGCCTACCGTGGATTTATGTTTAGACGAGACTTCCTTGAGACAGAAAATACCATTAAAGCGGACACTTTACGCCCTGCATTAAGCCCGGTTTTCCCACGACACGCCTCAAATGATATTTCTCAGAAGACACTAAGTACTTGTACTACGCAGGAAACGGACTATAACGTGTCTTAATAAACCACTGTTATAGACACAATCGAGTCAAAATAAATAGGTTTAATGAAACTTTAATCTTAGCATCTACATGCACTTCGTTTGATAAAATGTCACTAAAGTTTTGAAAAATTGTGTAAGCAAAACATAGTTTCACCAAAAGGAAGCTATAGTTGGGATGGAGTAATTATACTTTTCACCAGTTTATTTTTGTTTTAGATTTTTTTTTGTATTAGATTCATTAAAGCAGCGTTTACGAATGCCTGAGCGTTTATTATATGCTTTGCTGAAGATTTCACAAATGTAGCAGACTCAAATAATTATGTTATCTTTTCGCTTCTGGCATACGATGTTAATCCCGTAACCATTATTACCACAGATTGCTTTTGCATAATTGCATAAGGCGCAAATTTGTGTCTTAAGTATGATAAATTATTATTATTGACACACTTAATAATTAAATTATTATAGTAAAACGAGCATATCGCTAAATTTGCTCCCGAATACCATGTCTAGCAACGGAAAATGAATGGAAAAATCAGAAAGTTTAGCGCACGTTTGATAATGCACTTATTTAGAAACAGAACATGAAACTTTACTGAACAACCAACTAAACTGGGCGGCTTGCCTATTATATTTTTTTATGGTAATTAAACAATGGTTTTCAGACACGACGAACGCATCTCGATGACGAAGATGGAGACGATAATGATGTTTATCATTATTGATGTTGTTATTGTTATTGTTAATGCATATGATGATGATTATTATGATGACGATGACGACGATGATGAAGAGGATTGGGATGATGATGTTGTTGTTTTATGTTTATGATGATGATAATGATCGTGGTGATGCTACCGCTGCTGCTGTTGATGATGATGATGATGATAAGAAAGATGAAGTTAATGAGGATGATGAATGACAATGTTAACACTGCTGCTGTTTGATTGGTGGGTAATTATGGAGATTGCATAATGCATATATACATGTAATGTATAGCTAGACGCTGATCAAGATAATCATGGTGATAATGATGATAACAATGGCGATAACTAAACTCACGTGTGGTCTTTGAGGATGAGTTTGGAAATGAAGTCTTTCGCCTCCGCGGAGACGCTCTCAAACTCTTCAGCCTTGAAGTCCCATTTCGCCTCCGTGATGTTCGCTATTGTCTCGTTCTCGCTATCGCCGAGAAAGGGCGAGAGTCCGGACAATCTGAAATATAAAATGTTTGTCGATTATTTTATTGTATATTGTATATATAACTTTTTAACTATAGCGGAATGAGAATTTTTGTTACCTTTGACATCAAAGAAAATTTACATTTGTGTGCTTTATTTCGTTCCAATTTATTGATGACTTACACCATCTTGGAAATACATAAAATACTATATCTGTACTTGATTGCAAAATAAAATAAAATGAAAACATCAACCAAGCCGAATAAAAGACCTTTAAAAAAAGAATGTTAAAATGGGGGTAATGCATCAACCTATTCTTAAAATAATCACCTTAAATTCTATTACAACGTCCCATTTACCCGCTTCTCACGTAAACATACAAATAAAAAAATCTACCACTTACAATATATACGTAATAATCCCAATGCTCCACATATCAGTGGCAGGGAATATGGGTTCAAAGTTCGCCTGTTCAGGGGCCATGAACTCTGGAGTGCCAAAAAGGATCCGCAAGTCCTCTTTCGGGTGGTACCGCCTCGCCAAGCCAAAGTCGATGATCTTGATTCGGTTACCTCCCCTGGTTAGGCACAAAATGTTTTCCGGCTGCAATGACATCAGCATATGTATACGTCCACTAATAACATTTTGATTGATGATCTAGCAGTTGAACAGTTGTTTTATTAAAAAAAAGCTCAGTACAGCTAAATATCCCCTTTGAACTATTTGCAAATTAAAGAAAACTTAACAACGATTGCTAAAAACTCATTTGGGAACAGTTTTTTAAAAATCCCAACATAGTTATACTTATAAAAGTTGAGTCGACGGTTGGTTAAAGTTGCACAAAAGCTATTAAAACGATTCAAAAATCAAGAATGTGGTTGTTTATTTAACAGACATTAGACTGTTTCCTTCATTGTTTGTAAGTTTCTCTATCTGTGTTCAAGTCATTTTGACCATGTTTACATGATTATTTAGATTATAATTGTTAGAAAATTATATATGTATCGATCTATTATAAACTACGTCTGTGAATATTGTAAAGAAATGCGCACTATTTCTAGCCGTGAGCTAAACAAATTTCGTTTAAGAGTTGCTTATCGGCTAATAAACAACGATTTGGAGTCCTGATGCGTATGAATTAAACCATGAGGGCGTATGTCGCATCAGAACGACAAATCGGTGATTAATACCTAATAAACATCGATAATGCGAAAATTATTACGATTCTAACATGAACTGACAAAATTTTATGCAATTACAATTTGAACAATATTTAACAATTTCGGAACTATTTTTCGGGTTGTTTATTGGTAGATTAACAACAGTTAATTTTGTTCTTTGTCTACAGACAACTCTGCGCGCGTCATGTTAGAATATGATATTGTGGATTTGGTGCCTACAACAAGTGATTCGGAATGTTTAATATACCATCAGTAAAGTTAATACACATGATGCGACATTACCGAAGTGGTGATGTAAGACAGTGTATGGTAATACGTTGTTTTCAAGGACTATTTTATTGATCTACTTTCAATAGAGTGTAAATCCCCCACCTTGAGATCGAGGTGCAGGATGCTGTTGTTGTGCATGAACTCTATGCCCTCGCAGATCTGACGGACAAACATCACGCACGCCTTCTCCGTGAGGATGAAGTCATCGTTGATCACTCGCTCGAACAGCTCGCCTCCTGAGACTCTGAAATGTAAGATTGCGATGCGGAGTACCGCCACTTCATTAAGAATAAGACCTAGGATCAGAATAGACTAATTTAAGTCTCTGAAAACATACTGCTGAAATTGTGTATGAAATGTAAAGGTCGACAAAACCTTTTTCTTGTTTTATCTTACCAAGTTACATTTCTTTGGGAGAGTTTTCAGATACTGTCTTAAGGAAGAGAAAAATAGAGCGAAGCAAAACGATACGAGTATATGATGAATTCGATATTTGACAGAAACAACTGCATCTGTCTAGGATCAGTACGTGGTGCCGCCCAAGACTGTCCGGATAGCGCAGTGGTTGGCACGCTCGCTTTTCACCGTTGATGATCAAGGTTCGATTCCAGGGCCCGCGTATGTGAATTTGGTTAATGGTCACTATAACAGGACAGGTGGGGTTTGCTTGGGGTACCCTGCTCCCCTCCCACACACACAGCACAGGATCACACAAAAATTAAAGATATTTCACTAGAAACAACAAGAACATCGACATCGAAAAAACCACTACGTAAATTTCTATAACTGTATCGCCTATATTTTGCTCCCGTCTCAACCAACAGGAACAGGATGTGCCCCTTATATATCTTAACCCAGAAGAGAATTTATAACCCATATAATTTATGTCTTAGACAATAATTTCAAGACTTAATTGCAAGTAGAGACATTTATTGAATTCTTCTGAGAAATATAACTTAATTTCCCTGGAACAATTTAGTTCTATACAAACTTAGCATTCATACTGCAGCATATCTGATGTTTCCAGGGCAGGCTAATGGAATGACGTCTACATTTTACAGGGATATAGTACGAAAGACCGGCGGTGAATCCCTTTCTCATATTTCCTTATTATGAATTATAATATAAGTATATTTGATAATTGCCGTAAGCAAGTGAATTGCTAAATCTTCAATAAACACAAACGAATTTACTTAAATAATCCTACACGTGCAAACTCAATATTATTTCACGTGTTTTAACCACTCCACCAATCACCTTTTCCTCTCTCCTCATATATGATATATATCACAGCGATCAACGTAAATCATTTGGCCAATTAACCAACTTCCTGTAGACATACATTGGTATCAAGATCACATTTACACATATTCGTTTTCCACAAGAACGATGTGCCAATTGATGAGAGAATTTCCTTTGGAAATATTTTCTTTCAGACAGTAGGAGTTCAAATAGATTCTCTCAACTGGTAAGATTTATTACATAATGAATCAAAACTAAATCACCAAATTATACAAACCGAAAAAACAGTCGTAGAATCGAGCAAGGAAAATGTTTCATATTAACATATTTTTAAAAATCATACATTTTGTAGGCGGTATAACGGACTTGTTAGTCTTGGTGTTTCGGTACAGCGTCCACATTTTAATGAAAATAAGGAAAACCAGCATTCTACATAATATATTAATATGCCATAATTATACTATAAACATGTATGAACAGCACTACCTAATTTACCATCATATTTAAATATGTGACGAGAGAAAAGAGCAGTTTCCTATACATTCAGATGACCTTTTTTTCGACTAAACATCCTTAGACCATTTCCCTTTAATTCGGAACTAAGAACGGTAACTGAGTCATACTCACAACTCCAAGACGAGGCAGAAGTTATTCCTCTTGGTGAACACGTCGTAGAGCTGCAGCAAGCGCGGATGCTGCAGACACTTCATCATCTCGATCTCGTTCTGCACGTCAAAGCGGTCCTGGGGCCCGTGGATCTCGATAAACTTCGCCGCCAGGTCGCGCCCTGTCTTCCGCTCCCGACACTGCTTTACCTCGCCGAATTTACCCCTGAAGAAAACATAAAGGGAACGGTGTATTAATTAACGCTTTACATCGCCAAATTTACCCCCGAAAAAAACAACCGTTAAACCATGTATTAAGGTGCTTTAGGTCGTCGAATCTACCCCTGAAGAAAACATGAGGGTAAGTACGTATTAACATCCTAAATTTAATTCTAGAGTAATACTTGGCATGTACTATAATTAGGGTATTTGGGAAATACATGTCTTTACAGTATAGCATTTTCTCAAACGTTGCAATAATAAGATAAATAAACAAGTCAAAGTTTAATAATTAAATTCATAATAATGAAAAGGAGACGACTAGTGAGTAAGTAAGAGTGACTTCCCTTTGCCAATGTTTACAGTATGTCGTCTGTAATGTCAGAAATGTTATAAATAAGTGTTGTTGAATAAGATCTTATTTCGAGATAATATAGCAAACGGACTGTTAAAGCTAGCGATCTTTCTGATACGTTTTTTTCTTCTACTGTGCAAATGTTAAATTTTTCAAAAATCCCTAATAATTTGTCTTTGTTGTGTTCTATATAGGTCGTTTAAATAGTAATAGTATTTAAAAATAAGGTTTGCGGTTATGTTTATTTATTTACACACGTTTGCCTCCAGAGAAAGACTGGAAAAGTAATTTAACAATAAACAAAAATCACATGTATTTAATATACGAAACATCCGTTCAGAATTTACCCATAACACGTGTATCCTTAATGTTCTAACGTAATAGCAAACCTCTTTACAGACTATGAACAATTGTGGGAATGATACATTTATTTTCTTTATTGACAAAAGAATGCGTTTGAACATGCGAGACTACCAATATCAATTAATCTCCTACGAAGTTTTAAAATGACATTTTCATGTTCGTGTTTGACTTCAGAAGGAATAATTACAAATTATAAGTCACGAAATTACTTATTAAGTGTTTTTGGCTTCAAGCATAACTGAGTATTATGTCATTAATACATTTGTAAATACAAAACATTCATATTTTAATTTCACGCAGTTGAAATATGATAACCTAGTCTAGAGAATTATTATTGTCATTTTACGCCGAGTCTAAAATTGACCTTTCTCCATCATTTTATGCCCCTATACCATACACGCCACGAATCTCGCAGATTGCCACATTTATACATTCTTGAGGATTCGTGAAATTGTGCGCATTTTCGGGTCCAAATTGCGACGTTCTACGATTCAGTATACGACCCAGTTAAGAATCAATTTACGAATACTGCACGAACGTTAAAAGGAAATAGTTAAACTTATCAGTTAAGAATACGCCGAATGCATGTACGAACTGGCCACGAACGAAAAAAAAAATTAAATTTCTTTTCGGTGCGTTTTCTTGGGATTCGTAACAGATTCGTAGCCGATTTGTGGTGAAGCCGCGAATTCACGAATCCCCGAATGAGTTAAGAATACCTATGAATGCATACGAATCGATTACGATTCAGTTACGATGCCTACGAATCCATTACGATGCATTACGATTTTTTACGAATTAACTACGAGTTTTTGGAATTTGTGGAATCGGGAGTTCGTGGCCAACATTTTGAACAGTTGCAAACTTTTGTCACGAATTCCCGACTGCTCAAGAACTGCATTCAAGAACTGACTATGAACGTATACAAATCAGTTAAGAACTTCATGAACTGATTACGATGTAACTACGAATCCTAAAATTTATCAATTTGTGGCGATTCATGGGATCTGTGGAATAGCGGTATTAACCACCAAACACTGATACTTTGATTTGTGTCCTTACTACAGCATTATAACTTTGATATGCATGATGTCCTTAATCTGAAATAAATGTTACTCGCACGCAATATTAATTAATTCAGGTATTAATCCAACAACAACAACAACAACAACAATAACAAGAATACAACAACAACAACAACAACAACAACAATATAAATAGCAACAATCATAAAGAAAAATAGAACTGACTGATTGATTGATCTGACGGATAAATCAATAAATAGATATTAAAAAAATAATAAAAAAAACAGACAGACAAATAACTAAATAAATAACTAAATAAATAAATACATAAGCAAATACATGAATAAAAAAACAAATAGATAAATACATAAATAAATAAATAAATGAAATAAATTTATTAATAACTGAAACATTCAATGAATCAATGAATCAATCAATCACGTTAATACGACATACCTGCCAAGTAGAACCTCTGAGACATCGTATTCGTCCGTTATCCAGCAACCGTTGCGTAATTTAACTTCACGGGCGTCAAATGGCGCCTCCTCGTCTGCAATTAGAAACCGCGTTAAAGTCATGTGATAGCTTTACTATATTGCAACATATCTTTCAGATTTTGAAAATCATCATAATGCAATATCCATGATGTTTTTATTTTAACGTGGCAATATTAATGCGATCCACGTGTTTCCAAAACTAACGACAAAAGCCGTTTCAATCGCTTGTTAATTGTAACAGTTTATCTTTATTTAATATATTTCTGACTGTTATTTCGCTTCTTTATATTGAACGTGCTTTAATTTTAGGCTCTGGGACAAACATTTTTAGGAAATTTCAATTCTGTGAATAAATGTGTTAAAGGTCGCGGTGGCGTAGTGGATATGGTGTCCGCCTAGCGATAGGGAGGTCCCGGGTGCGATCCCCACTCTGGGAGCGTACTCAAGATCTCCCCCAAAGACACCAAGTACTGGTTCTACACAGGAAACGGATTCGAGAGAGTCTCAATAAGCCTTAGGCTTTCGATGCAATCGAGCTAAAATAAATAGGTTTAAACTAAATGTTGAAATTACTGGGAAAACACTAGATTAATTTGCATATACGATTTGTGAAAACGTCTGCAAACTATACTCACGTCCAGACGGCTCACTTTCGTCCACGTGCACTTTGGAATGGTTCATTCTGTTTTGGTCCAATGCCATACATCTGAAATCAGAAAGAGACTGGTTAAAAAACGTACAAAAAATTGAGCCATGTCGTGGGACAACCTGGCTTAATGCATGTGCGTAAAGTGTCGTCCCAGATTAGCCTGCACTTTCCGCTTTTATGGTATTTTCTGTTTCAAGAAAGTCTCTTCTAAACATAAATCCACTGTAGGCGGAAAAGTGCCGTCCTGGATTAGCCTGTGCGGACTGCACAGGCTAATCCGGGACGACACTTTACGCACATGCATTTAGCGCGGGTTTCTCACGACACGCCTCAATTATGTTTAACCAGTATGTGTATAGACTGTATAAAATCACCCCAAAAGTAACTGCCGTGTTTATAATCTATTTCATACAAAAACACCACTACTGAAACTTTGTTTATTATCATTGCTCTAGATTCAAGCCGAAGTCCCTAGAATATAATTCAATATATCTTAAATTGGTAATTGTTCTAACGAGCGTAAATGACATTTATTCGATTAAATGTACTGTTTCTTATTTACCCTAAGCATTTAATAATGTCTTTGTTCGAAAACGCTTGGTACGAAAGTAATATACACTAATGTACACGCTGATTTACTCCAGAGGCATCACCAGCTATCGCATACAAAAACTATGCGATAACAAAGTTACCAAAAACTTTATTATTTTACCGATTTCAATGCGGTTTTTAGACTGTTGGCGGAAGCCAACGGTTTTTTGAGAGGGTAATTTTTAAAACAGGTGTCGCGGAAAACTACTCATTTTCTTTGCATGTTATTAGTCCGTAAATCGAAACCAGAAAGGGTCCTTCTTCAAAACAGCAAAATGTCACACCTGTTTTCTTACATTTTAATTATTTAAGATAATGTATGTAAAATGTATTATAATGTGTATATCATTTATTACAATTACATTTTATTAAAAAAAAAAAATCAATTCATTAAAAATGTAACGTTAAAGGTCTAATTACCCCAAAACGGAAGTCACATCCTCAGGGTTACATGCTGTCAGTTAGATAATAAGCACATGTGGTTGAGTGCAGGATGCATATAATTTGTAAAATACAGTTTAAATGATATGTTTTGGTATCCTTTTAAAGGTATATATGTAAGCAATAAGAAAAAAGGCTGCTTTGTGCACTACTTTTTGTCTAGTGGTTCCCAGCTTCATAACTTTAGGCCCATGTATTCATGCGCAAAATGGCAGCCTCCATGCCCGTCAAAACCGGTGTGTTTTTTCTAAGGTAAATATTTTGAGTTACAACACATGGAATTTTTTGACATGCTGCTTTTTCAAAAGGTTATGTCCTCATCTTTCCAACAATATATGGTGATATATTGGAAAGTAGCTTGGTCATGGTGAAAAGTGAGATCAAATTTGGAATATTTAATATGTAACAAAGAAGGGATTTATTTGCGCATGCGTAACCTTTAAGAACTTCACGTAATATTAGTCGTCTGCAAAGATTTTGAAAATGGACTCTTACAAACACACTGTACTGGAAAGAATAACTGCCAGATGCCACCTTGACCCCATTTAGGGCTGTATTTTATGGGATGGTTGCTCTAGGGGGCATTAGGGGAGTAAATATGGGAAAATTAAAGCAAAATGTCCACCAGAGTGGCAATCCGAGACCCATTGTGTTCATCGTGTTGTTTTTCAGTTTCATTTTGACATTAATTTGCATTAGTTTCAACAATTCTCTCATTTATGTCATAATGCCTTGAGTTGTAATCCTGAATATTTAGTTTAAGAACCTGTAACTGACAATAATGCCCGCATAGGTCGTGTCCGCACTGGCCGATGCTTTGGCCATGATGACCATCCGACCTGCCTACTTTGAATAATACCAATTTTCCTAATTTGCAAAGTTAACAGATCCTATTTAGTTCGTATGTTATTTTGTAATTGTAGTTCAATCAGACTTTCAGCTGAAAAATACATGAAATGCACGCATAAAACACTTAAGCCGCTCACGCCAACCTACACCCCACCTAATGGAGATGGCGGCATCAAAATTTAAATCACCATCACAGTTTGGTTTAATTTGAGTATGTTTTTTAAATGCAGTGTTGAAAAGAACCAGGACCTCAGCCGGAACCGTCAACTCATTGGTATACAAGTCTGGGTGAAGTGACGAGTCATCAAAACTACTTTACTTGTCAACTACACTGGAGCGTTGGGGCGGGGCCGTAAAGCTGACACAGTCGTGTCCGTACCATCGGTATTTTTTAAGGTTAGTACATGATTATTGTCATGTATTCTACTATCTAATGACTTCTTTTCCAGCCTGGCATTTTTCTTATAAACACCAGTAGGAAAAGCAAGAGTTTAACCCTTGTTGGGACTCTCAAACCCGTTTTAGAACTGAACTGTTCGCACATGAGCTCGACAATCTGAAGCCGGTATAGCGACTAGCCTTATCGCAGTAAATAAAATTTAGTTAACTATAGTATATGTACACTTATTGTATCTAAGTTACACTAGTAATCACAATATTGAGTAAACATGCACAGAAAACCTTTTTATTTTCACAGATTACTCAGCAGAGAGTACCTGGAATAGATTGAAATTGCAGGCGGCTGACCTTACCCACAGGTTCAGGTGTGACAGAAGACTGTTAATTAATATCAAAACACCATTATATGTGACATTTTCAATTTTATTTTTTTCCAATAAATCTTTAAACCTGTGTAATAGGACTTCATGTTCTTTCTCGAAATAGATCAAATTGATGAAAATTGTGGTTTTTATTCAAATTTGAAAGGGTTGGGTTCTCTTAAAGGTCTAATTACCCCAAAACGGAAGTCACATCCTCAGGGTTACATGCTGTCAATTAGATAATAAGCACATGTGGTTGAGTGCAGGATGCATATAATTTGTACAGTTTAAATGATATGTTTTGGTATCCTTTTAAAGGTATATATGTAAGCAATAAGAAAAAAGGCTGTTTTGTGCACTACTTTTTGTCTAGTGGTTCCCAGCTTCATAACTTTAGGCCCATGTATTCATGCGCAAAATGGCAGCCTCCATGCCCGTCAAAACCGGTGTGTTTTTTCTAAGGTAAATATTTTGAGTTACAACACATAGAATTTTTTGACATCCTGTTTTTTCAAAAGGTTATGTCCTCAACTTTCCAACAATGTATGGTGATATATTAGAAAGTAGCTTGGTCATGGTGAAAAGTGAGATCAAATGTTGAATATTTAATATGTAACAAAGAAGGAATTTATTTGCGCATGCGTAACCTTAAACAAATGACACCGGTACTTTCGATATTTACTTGTATGTAACCGAAATATTCACCTGAGTGTTATGAAAGACCACTAAATATATGCGCTACATCGGTTATTTTTGACTCGTTGCGAAAGTGTTGTTTCTTGTGACCGATTCAAATTCTGAATATTTCGACAACAAATTACTGCAATTTATTAATTTAAACTGTAGTATAGAAAATCGAGAGCTTGCATCGTATGTCCTACTTTTGATTTCAGTAGGCTACGCAGCACTAACAAGCAGTGCTACTACGCTTCATCGGTTATTCTGGCCCGTTGGAGATTGACTTTTTAACTGGCACATATATAATGCCGTTTCCATAAGATAATTAGCTCGAAAAATATATATGTTCGTTACTCATAAATTAGGTTTTATTACGAGGTCGTATACTATTGAATAAGAACTTAAGAAGTCATATTACTAGTATAAAGTTTAAAGGTGGTAAATAGAACTTCATTCAAACAAATGTGTCCTTTTAGCAAAAATGCACTCATAATTCACATGCTTTTAGTTTCTTTTGTCGCCAACAGTCTTTCTACGCTGTCAGCGTTTTGATTTTGTATTTTGATCGGTAACATGTCCATTAGAAACGATTTCTACCAAGTGTTATTTTATTACATATTTCTGGAAGGCTGCTTTAAATGCCGAATATCGTGGAGGCTGTTTTAGATAACCCACCATCTGAGAAATTCCTAATTCTCCTTGAACTTTACATTGTTTAGTTCAATAAGTCGAATTGAGATTTATATTAAAACATTTCAACATTAAATATTTTTGTTCGTTCGTACTGCATTATACAATTTCAAATAAATTTGATAGCGTCATCCATCGGCGCTTTATCAATGTCGTTAATGTACAAAACTATGCCAACATGGTTTTTATTAGATCACAACCAGGAGACATAGCTGAAATTCCTTAGGCAGTACTTAACATTTTAAGACACTGTTGAATTTTTTTAGACATGGTGGAAATTCATTTGAAGATAGCAACATAACAGATAAATATGTATCTGAAACATTCTGGAATAATACAAATAAGGCGTGTCGTGGGAGAACCGGGCTTAATGCATGTGCGGCAAGTGACATATGCATTTTATTAGTGTCTTTTATTCGGTATTTTGCAGTTAAGAATTTAATTGATAACAATTATAAATGCATACTCGATGCTTAAGCCGAAAACAGTCTTATGTTTCTCACGTCAGTGTTTACATTGCACTTCGCATGCGCAAATACCAAAGTTTTCCTGTATATCTTAATGTTTACACGGTCTTGAAAAATTCAGGCTCCATCGGATCAGCCTGTAGACGGGACGACACTTTCCGCCTACAGTGGATTTAGGTTTAGAAGAGACTTTCTTGAAACAGAAAATACCACAGGCTGATCCGAGACGACACTTTACGCACATGCATTAAACCCGGTTTTCCCACGACACGCCTCATTAATGTGTTATACAAAGAACTTATAACGTACGTAACTATATTTTGTCTTATTTTATTCATTCTAAGCAAATAGCATGGTCAGCAATCCGTAACAAAGTACAGAGGTCATGGAAAAAGAATATATTTTTTGAATATTACATCGTTCATCACAACAGTGCTAATGATCTTAATATCTGGCCAGCTTGTATCCCCTAGGGTTATACTATTAAAGACACAGCTTCGTAGGTGTATATATCCTAGGGGGGTAAATGGACATGCTAGTGTCAGCACCGGTCGGTCATGTTAGGAGGTCACTCACCTGGGCTAAAAGATAATGTTACAAAAGTGAGGGCGATTTCTTTGTCGGAAAAAACACGAGTTCGATTCCTGCCTAACAAGAAATGAAGTGATGCTTATCAAAAAGTGAGAAAAAAGCAGTTAATTGTATCGTGACACAACATGCTTAAATAAAAGCTGGGTTTTGTATGGGACGCTAAGGGGATTTTATTTACTGGTTTCTAACCAAGCAAATTTCACAAATAAGTGTCTATATTTAGCTCATGTACACGAGGCACAGTACCCTTAGCATAATACGAGGCATGCCGTGGGAAAATCGGGCTTAATGCAGTCCGCATAGGCTAATCCAGGACGACACTTTCCGCCTACAGTGGATTTATGATTAAAAGAGACTTCCTTGAAACAGAAATACCATAAAAGCGGAAAGTGCCATCCCCGATTAGCCTGTGCGGACTGCATATACTTTACGCATATGCAGTAAGCCCGGTTTCCCACGACACGCCTAATATGTTTTACCAAAGATATTTCTTTAACAATGATTTGAAATTATTTCAATGTTCAATGAAAAATGCATTAACTAATTACTTAGGAATTTTGAGGCAAGACAAAAAGAAAGGCTATACTTTACCGATATTTTCTACCAAACTAGAGAGGAGAGCATTGGACTTAAAATAACGGCTTAAAACACCAATAACGATTGTTTATGTAATACTACATACATGCCATAACTGATTTCCGCCCCGTCTAATGCATCACTTCCTGTTTGCCAGTAAACTGCCGGAAATGAAGATCAGAAGAAAACCAAATTGGCTTTCATCGTTTAGTTGCAACTTCAGTTACACACAATACATGCACACATTTTGTGTTGTTGTTTCTGTGCCACTATCTTATACTCATTTAAGTTTAAATACTATTTTCAGCGCGTTTTTGTTTTCATTCTTCATTCTCGCCGACAACGCAAAATAAACGCAAAATTAACACTTTAATAGGTCATACCAGTAAATATCTTATATGCCCCCTTAAAGGTTGCTACCAATTAAAAGTATGTTATGCCTCCGTGAGCCGTATATGAAATAGTTCCATTTTCTCTTTTATAAAAAGAGAAAGAGAAATTATGCATGACGGTGTAAATGGCTATTTCCTGTAAGAAATATTGTCTGTTAGGCTTTTAATGTATCGCACTCCAGAATCACTTGGGTATCGTACTCCAGAATCACGTGGAATTTGACTTTTCATGCGTACTCCAGAATCACGTGGAATTTGACTTTTCATGCGTACTCCAGAATCACGTGGAATTTGACTTTTCATGCGTACTCCAGAATCACGTGGAATTTGACTTTTCATGCGTACTCCAGAATCACGTGGAATTTGACTTTTCATGCGTACTCCAGAATCACGTGGAATTTGACTTTTCATGCGTACTCCAGAATCACGTGGAATTTGACTTTTCATGCGTACTCCAGAATCACGTGGAATTTGACTTTTCATGCGTTTATTAATAATGAGCTCATGTCCAATTCGACGTGCATTCTGTGATCATATCAGCTAAGGACAAATGCGATGCATTTTATCAACAGTAACATAGCATTCTGTGATCATATCAGCTAAGGACAAATGCGATGCATTTTATCAACAGTAACATGCATTCTGTGATCATATCAGCTAAGGACAAATGCGATGCATTTTATCAACAGTAACATGCATTCTGTGATCATATCAGCTAAGGACAAATGCGATGCATTTTATCAACAGTAACATGCATTCTGTGATCATATCAGCTAAGGACAAATGCGATGCATTTTATCAACAGTAACATAGCATTCTGTGATCATATCAGCTAAGGACAAATGCGATGCATTTTATCAACAGTAACATAGCATTCTGTGATCATATCACCTAAGGACAAATGCGATGCATTTTATCAACAGTAACATGCATTCTGTGATCATATCAGCTAAGGACAAATGCGATGCATTTTATCAACAGTAACATAGCATTTTTTTAATTTTATTTAGAGGTAAACATATAAAGAAACTAGTCTTTCACTACCTGAATAAATGAAAAACACAAACAGAGCAAGGTGATTTTGCTATTTTATTTTATAACACAATGGAAAGTTGAGTTTACTTTTTGAACCAAACACTTCACCTTTCAAAATGTTTATATGCATCTTGTAAAACTCTAATACCGTGTACCTGAACACATATGTACCGATTCAAAGGATCTCTATCGCGTCTACAAACCCATTACTTTCCAGCCACAAGGTTTCATTACCAGGGCATGTAAGTCATCAATTTCATAAATCCTGTAAATGGAGCCAGTGGCTCGTTCTTTATGCTCAGGAAGCGGTTAATGGAGGGGAAGATAAGGCCATCAAATATCTATAACATCTTGTCCTTATCTGATCCCACTATGATAATGATGCTCCTGTTAAAAATATTGAAACGTGCCATGAGAATCTTTCAATTATGTTCATGGGTTAGTTATAAATACACTCCAGAGGTTTCAACAAAAGTCTATTCTGGTATTTTTTTTCCGGTAGTTTTATTTGCCTTAATACCTACGGAGAGCAAGTTTGAGCCTGTTTTGCATTTTGAAAGTAAATAACGCGTGTAATTAAATTGCTTTGTTCAATGCCACAGTGGCTAAATTCCGAAATTGTTAATCGATTATTTATACAAATACAAGTTCGTTTTTATTTCACAATTTGTTCTTATTTTAAAATGTTCTTATGTACAGATGCCAACCTATTGAAAACAACCGATTGCTTATGGACGTGTGTATGAACAGTATATAAAATGATACACTACGTGATTCGTGGAATTTTGAAATAAATTTAAACCTTCAACTTATGTAGGTAAATAAAAAATCGATAGATCATGAAATGAACATCATAACATTTAGTTTAAATTGATTTTAGATAACAAAAACAGTGCATGTCTAGACAATGAAGCTTTTGTCGTATCATGAGCGTGCATAAAGACACAGGAACATGGCGCCTGGAGTAGAATACTTTCAATACTTTTCAATTTTGATGATGAAGTACCTGCATTTAAGCGCAAACAAACATAGAAGTTCAGTCGGTTACCATGCAAAAACATGCCAATCCGAGCGGAACGCAATTAAAACCTCGCAGCAATTACTCCGCGTGGCAGCCAGTTCGTGTCTTGAATTTGTAGTGTCAAAGATAACCCGGGGGTGAGAGACTGACGTCGGGGATTCCGTCTTAGAATCTCACGCACAGGTGTCTGGTCTTTATAACCATTGTCTGTGCTATGTTAGACGACGGATACCTTTGTTGTATATGTTTGCAAACTTTTATAGAGATGCATAATTTATGCAATTAAAGTGAATATAAGTAGATACAGACATCTAATTTATTAGACTGTTGGCGGAAGCCAATGGTCTTTTGAGAGGGTAATTTCCAAAACAGGTATCACGCGGAACTACTTCTTTTCTTTGCAGGCTACAAGTCAGTAAACCGAAACCTGAACGGGTTTTTCTTCAAAACAGCCAAAGTCCCACCTGTTTTATTATATTTTGATTATTAATGATAATGTATGTCATATGTCTGATAATGTGTATATCATGTTTGTTATTACAATTACATTTTCTAAACAAGTCAATTTATTAAAAATGTTACTTTGGACTTGTGACACGATACGCCTAGCTACTACGCTTCATCATTTATTCTGCATGGCGCGTTGCAGACTGACTTGTTAACTGGCATGTATATACTTCCGTTTGCATTGTATAACTAGCTTGAAAAAAATATTTGTTCGTTATACTTAAATAATATTTTAATTATGATGTCGATCATGTCGTATATTATTGAATAAAGAAGCAACATTCTCGAGTTTAAACGTGGGAAATTGAACTAACGGTTAAAACTAACCATGGTTAATTTTCTGACGTACATAGATTTTATTTTCCTCGATGAATGTATCACTGTAAAAATCAGCACAACGTATTTACCTAGTTCTGCCGATTTTAGCTTTCATACTGAAGATCATCGCAGTAAATGAAGAGAAATCTGTCTCCAAACTTTAACCATGGTTAGTTTAACTAACAGTTACAATTTTGAACAACTGGGCCCAGACTATTTATTACTTTTTAGCAAAATGCACTCATAAATCATGTGTTTTAGATTCTTTTGTCGTCAACAGTCTTTCTACGCTGTCAGTGTTTTGATATAAATAATTGCTATCAACACAGTGTATTCAAGTACGTCCACTGACAGACTGTCGAAAGACAGACGCAAATTCACGAAACATCACGAAATGTTCCCTGGTGAGAGGAGCTTGTTTCAACGAAGTGGTTAACAGTTAAAAACGCTTAATTATCATTTATATAGTAAAGTAGGTCATACAAGTACATGTTGTTTTACAAACCGATATCTATTTACGTCGTACGGCCATAACATTACAATCTACGAATTACTAGTATGCTATTAAGACATTGTTAATATGTTCTGGGCTACAAACTTACTTTATTCGGAAAATACTGACACCATCAACGTACATCAACGAAATATTGGCCTTGAAATTAAAAACAAAGAACATAGACACGAGACACATTTGATCCAGTTTCATGCAACACGACACAATGTGCTTTCAATTTTTATATAACACTTTCTGCTGTGGCAGGCGATTTTAAAACAAAAACAATATCGATGCAAAGCACATCAAAGGGTGCCGTAGTATGTCTATCAAAATCAAAAACATACAAACATAACACCATAAGTGTTCAGTAATTTGTTACAGAAGGGGTCTTAGTGTAGTCAGCATTGCAAAAGGAGTTATCTACCTAACTTATATGAGCATCTTTCTACACACAGGTATCCCACTGATAAAATCCTGATGTACTTATATATGAAATGAGTCAAGTAAACAAAACATGATGTTTTTGAAAATTACAAATGCCTACAATAGTGAATAATTTGAAGGTTTATTATAAGCCTTCCAGCGTTGAAACATGATTTGGTGGTCATGTCCATCAAGTCCACAAAAAGAGTGGACAAAAACACTTTGTCTTAACTTGTTGATCTTAATCATGTCGTTTACTAAGTGTAAATGTTGTATGTACACTTAGAACATCATAAATTACAATAAAGCGGAAAAACTCATGAAAATTATAAACAGTCATTGTGACACCAAAAGGCACAGAGACTATATATTAGCTTTTCTAGTCACAATTTGAAGATGTTCTTAACCTACTGTATAGGTTTGAAAAAAGACAACACATATAATGCAACACATAGTGTAATTAACTTTCACAATTACAGTTTCATTATCATCCCTTCTTATTTTGCCTTTGACACAAATACAAGTATTCCGAACTCACAGGAAAAAAAATCCAGATTGCTATGTCAATCTGCATGAGAACTTAATTAGATTTCCATTAACATACAACTTTGATTATAGAGCTGTGTAATAAAAGGCTTTCAGCTTCCAAATGGTTCACATAGAGTAAACACTGCAGACAGAACGAGTTGGCCAAATTCCAAAATATGTGTTCCTCAAAGCAAAACCTACGACAACGCTACATGCCAAAGGATCTACACATACAAAAGCTGAAACAAAACATCCAAAAGATAATCGATTAAACATACCGATTGGTGAAATTCGCGTTAATCTAACAAGTCGCAAATGGCGCAATAATCCATTAGAAATCCAGTTCCTCTAAACACCGGTACAACATTCAGTGATAAGTGAGTTCCCCTTGCAACTAAATTACAAAATTCTTGGCAGCAGATGAAAACATACTTCAGACCTGTATATTTATGTTTTCATTGAGGCCAAGGTTATTCGCAAACTAGTTTAATCGATACTGAATGTATCTTCAAACATGGACGGTGCGTATAATTATTATATGTCGATGTAAAAAGTTGTTCAATGTTCTTGCAGTTTATTTCTTTAGTATTAGGCATTCAGTTTCTATAATAATGTCTGCAATGCGTTGTTGTGATTGCTCCAGTGCGGTGATCACAGGTTGGTTTTTAATGTTTTGTTTGTATTTACCGTGTTTTGTCCATCTGTTGTTTGAAAACTAGGGTGCACGTTTTATGTCCAGCCTGCAACGCTAGTTTTGAAAAGATGGACATATAGAGTGCACCCTTGTTTCTAGAAACAGATGAACACAACCATTCGTCATTAATATATTTGTATTATTCAGATATTCTCAATTACCAATTTCACCTTAATTAAACAAACAACATATACGCCAGTTAAATAAACCGTGACCCTGAACCCATGCGCTACATTCAGATGTTTCGGCAAGTAAACGTGTACCTATGTAGAACGCGCAGCCGGCAGGAAGGAAGTGGAGATCATTGCTCGCCAGATGTGGCACATCGCTGGGATCATTGTTGCCACATTAACTCGCAGCAAAGCGTCTCCTCCGTACTAGAGTAGATCGTCGCCTTGACATTGTCACGTAATTAGATGTTTTGTCAGCCAAGCGTGAGTTTCGTTGTGCTTTTAAAGGTACTTATTTGCGTCATAATTTTAGACATTTCAGTAGAAGTTTATTAATAAAATATCCATTATTATCCAATATATTACTAGGCAAGAAGTGTTATTTTGCTTTCTTATTTATAATGTTCTTTTCTTGATAGAATTGGTGACAAACATTTGGAAATCGTCAATTTTTCACTCTGTGAATGTGTGCCTTTAAACCTGCGCAAACCGCTAACACCTTAAATAAGTGGGATCAATTTGTAACATAATTTGGCCAAAAACTTCAGAAAATGGGAAAAAGCACCCAACTTAGTACAGATGTTTATTGGGGCATTTAAAACATTTTTTTCATGAGACCCAATCTACATCTGTAAAAATGGCGAACGGCCGCCATCTGTCTGTCGTCGGTCCGTCTGTTCCGAAACTTGTCCAGACTCTAACTTCCCCCTGTACTGAAGGATTTCGAGATAGATTGGCACAAATGTTAACCTAAATGAGACGGAGTGTCGCGCGCTGCGAGAACTAGATGGCTAGCTTTAAGGTCAAGGTCATACTTTGAGGTCAAAGGTCAAAATACAGCACTTTATTGTAAAAATAAGGCTTGTCCATAACTTCCCCATAAATTGAAGGATTTCGAAATTAATTGGCACACATGTAAATTGAAATGAGAAGGTGTTTTTCACGCAAGCATCTGATGGCTCCTTTAAGGTCAAAGTAATATTTTCAGGTAAAAGGTCAAAATTGAGCACATTATTGTAAAATCCCGGTTTATCCGGTTTTTAATTTCCCAATACATGGCAGGATTTTGAAATACTTTGGTACAAATGTTAACCTAAATAAGGTTTGTCTCACACAAGAACTGTATGGCTACCTTTAAGGTTAAGGTCATACTTTGAGGTCAAAGGTCACAATAAAAGTGTTTTTTATTGTCAAAATATCGCTTGTCAGAGCTTTAGCTTCCCCATGCATTTACGGATTCCAAAATAACTTGGCAAGAATTATAACCTATAAGAGACGATATGTCGCGCACAAGAACCGGATGTTTACCGTAAAGGTTAAGGTCGTACATTGAGGTCAAAGGTCAAAATAGAACGCTTTATTATCAAAATACTGCGTGTCCGTGCTTTAACTTCCCAATTCATGGACAGATTTTCAAATAACTTGTCACAATTTATGTTAACCGAGATAAAACGATGTGTCGATCTCAAGAATTGGTTGGCTATCATAAAGGTAATACTTTGAGGTAGTAAAATTTCAAACTAAAATGCTTAATTGTCAAAAGAGTACTTGTCCAAACCATTACTTCCCGTGAATTGAAGGATTTTGAAATAACTCATCATACAAACGAAAACTAAACTATCATTTTACAAATTCAAATATGATATATTTTCTTCTTTTACAATGGCAATGACAACCTATTGTCCCCCCCACAAAAAGAGTTATCTTGCAAAACTTTTTAAATGACATTACTATAAAAAAATGATTAAAGATAAATGCTGCTACAACATATAGCATTGAAAGACAAAATGTCAACAATATACATACATACACACAAGTATATTAACTGTATAAAATCAGCAAATAAATTACCATTTAATGCCAAATAAATGTACCATTTTGATACCACGTCGTTTATTCTGAAAAGGGGTTTAATACGTATCATTGTGTCATGACCATCTCCGACAAAGATTAGATATTGTGAATTAATATGGAACGATATAATAGTTAAAATAGCAAATTGCACTTGATCATGCTGTGCAGAGCGATTCAGCCTTGCATCTTCCATAGCAGCCCTTTTATGTGTTACAACCACACCCGAGAACCATGACACTGCAGCTTGAGGCAAAGAAGACCAAGCAGGTCTCCATTTGTCAGCCTTTACTCTGATCCAGCCCCATTCGTCAAGACTAGTAGTCGGGAGATAAATTTAGTGAGTTTGAAATAGAATGTTGTTTTCATGGAAAAAGTAGAACAGTCTTGTTTTTGGTAGATAATTTATGTTTCTCATTGAACTGTTGCTTATGTGAAATGTAGACATTTCATGAATAAGCACAAACAGTTACTACAACAGTTATTTGGTTTCCTTGTGCGTTAGCCACACATCAAGAGAAGTTCCATGACCGTCTTCTGATGCACCAAATGCCTTCTCCATTAATAAGTACAACAATGCTGCTGTCACTTGTCTCACCCACATGGGAGGCTCTTAGAAAGGTGGTCAGCTGTACCAGGAGATACCACATTGGCCTGCTCAAGAGCACTTGTCCAAGCCAATTACCAAGAGTCTTGAGAGCTAAATTTCTACATGTACGTGTAATCCACCTAACGTCATTACAAAGCAATTTTCGCACAAGTGGTCTGGCCATATTTATTACACATGTACATATGTGTTAAGCAATTGCAAAACTATACTTATTACATGCCATGAATGGAGTTTGGCCCTAGAACTTTAATGTTTTATGTTTTGCTTACAATAGTCATTGAATACTTAATCATGGAAACATATTCAGTTTGTTCTTTAAAAAATGGAGGCAATGTAGAAATGTCAACTGGCTGTTCAGTGTAGATTCCTGCAAACTGCTTAGAGTGGTAAGCGGCCCAAGACAGGTCAAGATATCCAACGTATGTATATACACTCAAACACACTTTAAACACTTTTATTTTTCACAATTTCTCAACTATTTATCAAGGGATTGCGTCAAAATTTGGAATATAAATAAATTTGTAAGCTCTCCTAGAATTTTTATTCTAATCGATTAAATTCACGATGAAAATAAATTAAAATAATCAATAACAAGTGCACCTGTCCCAGATGTGACTGAGCGTCATGGATGAATGATTTCAGTGCACAAGTGTTAATAATGATTCCAAACAACATATTCCTGAAACAAAAATCAAAGGGACTATGTCAACGAAAAATTTGCTTCCTATTGCACTATGAATTGTATTATTTAGAAATGAGCTTTACTAAGAACTGTGCATTAAATAAAAAAAAAAATACAATACACAATACGATATTTGATAAATACAAATTAGCAAAAATGCCTGAAAAAAAATAAAACCCCAAGAAGGTTTCGAACTCAGGACTTAGGAGCCATACGAAGAAATGACAGTAGCCAGCACTCTAACCTACTGCGCTATCACGCTTGGTAAGGAGTTGTTTGTAAACTGTAGTTTTACAAAATGCTCACAATTCTGATGTCAAATGATAAACAGCAAAAGGGCCAAACAAACACAACCCATTTATAAATTGATTTTTATCTGAGAATGCGTACACTATTTTGTCCAATTATATATATCCTGTTTTATATACCAGTATTAATATCAAATACTATCTATTAATACGTATTGCGTTAGAAGTGTGATTAGGTGTATGTTGAATATTTACAGCTATTAAAAAAAACTCAAGATTTTTTTTAAGACATTGTATTTTCATTCACATAGTGTATGCGAGGTTTAAGATGAACATATTTACATTTAAAAAATGACACAGCTAACACATTAAGTAACTGCTTTATTGAAATGATTTTTATATTTAGTTTGTATTTATTTTCATTAAAAATAATTATAAAGGAGTTTAATGCACATTGACATATTCCTCGCCATGAGTGTTTTGGTTTAATTCACATATAGAAGCTGTTGTCTGTCTTCTGCAACTGATATATATGGCAAAACTATAAAAAAGGGAGACAACTAATACTGAGTGTTTTAATGATTTATGCTTTTTAAGGTAATTTGTCGATCCACTATACCAAATTAAATATCTAAATATGTTTTAAATAGTGTTTATTTAATAGTTTATGTTTTATTTATGGATATGACGATTATAATAAGAATACCTTTGACTTTTAAAATCTTTTCATGAAAAATTTACCCACAAAATGACATAAAAGATCAGCAGAAATTAAAAATAAATGCTGTTTTATATGAATATTAATATAAATAGGTTAACTATATTAAGATTAAACATGTTATATAATAATTTCATCATTTTTGCGTGCTTTTTATAGATATCTTCCTTAACATTTCTTATTGCTAAAAACTATGTATGTATATGGTGGCCATCTTGGATTTGTCGGCCATCTTGGATTTTTGGGGTAGGTCTCATGCTCATTTTTTTGGTATTTGCCAAATATGGTGCTTTTCCCATTTTCTGAAGTATTTTGCGAAGAATCGATCCCACTAAATTGACCGTCTCAAAGTGAAGATTCCTGTTTTCAATCATTTTGTTTTGTTCTGTTGCGTCCCTCATTGTTAAAATATGTTTGTGTAGGTAATTTATCTTTGTTACTTGATTCAATGTTTTAATCAAACTAGTAGATATATTGATGATATATTAAACATAGATAACCCTTTCTTTGAACAAAACATCCAAAACATTTACACTAAAGAACTTTCCTTAAATAAATCGTGCTCATCGTATACAGATGCTGCATTCCTAGACTTACATATTACTATTACTAACAATATAGTTAAAACCAGTCTATATGACGAACGCGATGATTTTAATTTCGAAATTGTAAATTAAATTTCGCTTTCTTGGATAGTAATATTCATAGAGGTCCTTCCTATGGTATATACACTTCGCAATTAGTTCGATATGCAAGAGCTTGCTCATGAGTTAAAGATTTCAACGACCGTAACCTTACACTGACTAAGAAATTATTATAAAAAGTTTTTTTTTATATCATGATCTACGCAATACGTTGCTAAATATTATAGAATATATAATGTCTTAGTTTCTAAATATAATGTTTCTTTGAAATGGTTCTTATCTAACGGAATATCCAACCCATCATTTAACAGTGATGTTTTGAAACGTGTTCGCCAATGTTATTATGCTAAAGTGAATGCTAAACGTATATATGGCAGACCTGTGTGCCATGCTTTTTGCTAACTGCCAATTGCTATTTGCTGAATGCAATTTGCTATTTGCCAAATGCCAATTGCTATTTGCAAAATGACAATTGCTAAATGATAACTAATAGTTGCCAAATAAACAACAGACGTTCTATTTTTTTGCTAATTGCCAGATGCTATTTGCGAATTGCTATTTGCGAAATGCTATTTGCCAATTGCTAAATGATAATCAAATAACAGAATCAGTATCATTCGCATGTTGTTTCTGTACTCTAGACATATGCATTTATGAATTTAATTGAATATAAAGCTTAAAACTAATTATAGTTAACACACGTAAACCTGGTGCTGAATGTGAAGGTGAGTCAATTATTTTTTATCAGTTGGAATTCAGTCTTCGAACATCGTATGCATTGCGTTTTCATTTGTCGACTTCATTCGTCATGTAGTTGTTTGTTGCAAAACATTATGTGTGTCTTACATGTCAGTGTCAACATAATGATTTGTATTTGAAGCATGTCCATTAATTTATTTACAATAATTAGTATACGACCCATTGCAAGTGAGAGAATTGTATTGTGTTGGTCATTTATGTCTCGGATTATTTGACAATGCCTTTATGGTCAACATTAATAATTTCTGTTGATGCATGTATTAATATTCAGTAAATTTCAACGCTTTATTTTGAAGGTAAACTGAGCTGGAATTGGATGGCTTCACTGATCATGCACGAGCTCCATGAAAGAAAATAGATGGATGTAAAGCAGGCAACAGAGTTAAATGGCACAAGCACACCGGCACACATTTATGAATGGCGAAGACATGTAGCATACCGATGGAATATCTGTATACGTGATATTTAAGGCAGATATTCTAATAGAAAACTTATTTGACTGAAAGTTGAGGAATCCAACTGACGTTTACTTTGTGTATATTTTTATTTTTTAATAGAAACAAAAATCCTCTGGTATGAGTAGTTTGTGTACACAGAGGTATTATATTGTCTATATGCTAATCTGCAAAATCGTGTTAGTTCATAATGATATACACGATGTGCACTTTTGGTTCCTTAACTCAATACCAAATATATTCAAATGTTTGTAACATATAGTTACATATTTTTACGCAGTATATGGGCATATCAGACATATGAATGTAACAGAAGTAAAGAATATTCTTTACAGGACCACATTTGTTAATTTGTGATCAACGCATTTAGTTTGCTTGTCATAAACGAATTTCAGAACAGGCTATAAATTCTCTTATGTTGTTTTTTTCGAGAACGTGCCAGCCAGCAAGACTGAAACAATTGACTTTCAATCTTGCAAATAGTAACCTTATTAAGATTATGAACATTTATTTACATAATGATTGAAAATCATCACATGTCTTAACACTTATATACATTAGTTAGAACAATTGATATTGATCAACCACTTCATTTTTAAACAAGAAAGTCAGCTTTATATGCAGTATTCAGTATTATAATTAAAATAAAATGCTTTTCAAAATCAACATAGAATAAATGTTGACATCATAAGTATTTGTATTAAAAATTCTTGGTGTAAAATACAATGAACCTGTGTATAATTACAATGTATGTGAAATTATTTGTTGTCATGTATGGAACTTTTTATTGAATAAAACTATTTTTAAATAGTACTTGTTTATTATTTATAAAACATAAATGGTTAATGCATTAACATATTCCCTGAATCGGATCCAAACATTCACATGTTTATAAGAGAGCATGACATAAAATGAGAAAATTATTTAAAATCTCATGACATTCTACTTGTATAAATACAATAATAATTAACCACAGAGTGATTGTCAATATTGTATTCATCAATATTTCAAATAACCTTATGCAGACTTTCACATTAGCTTTGGTGAATGTGCCTGAAAATTAACAACAATTTAAGCAGTTTGAATTCATTTATATTGAACAAATATGTGCTACAATACTATATTTGCATATTTATCTTATATTAATTCATTTAACATATTCCCAAAGTGAAATACAAGCATTTGTATGTGGTGATTATAACAGGACAAATACTATATATATAATGATGAGAAGAATGTTTATAAGTTGATGACATTCTACATGTACTAACAATAATACTAAACCAAATATATAGTGATGTTCATATAAATTTTTCAAATTTTTCAAATCCTCCGCAAAGAAAGGTAACCCTACTTAGCAATTACATTTTCCAGTGAAGACAGACAGTAAAACTGGGAATACAATGTATCTACATATGCACATATATGTCTGTATTTATTCATATATACATGTAGATCATTATTATATTGTTAGGCAGATAAACATTTTTTACATGGAGATATAACCTCAAGTACAATCTATACAAATTAAGCATTTACATCATAAATATTATAATTATATTATTTACAATTTAATTACAACATCACCTTTAAAAAATTAATAGATACAGTACAAGGTCCTTGTAATTTACATAACACATCTGTCGCTTCCATGCTTTTGCTTTAAAAACAGAACTGTACAGTGCGTGAACACCGTTCAAGACCAATCGTCAGTTTATTGAAATCGCTTTGATCTTTGATGGTTTGCTCACTGAAAAACTATAACAACAGACAATGTTAATAAACCAATTGTAAGTAAATAATTAAACAAAATCATGTTATACCAGTGCTTGAGTGCTTGTGACAAAGTGTTAATTCCAGTCATCTGTCTTTAATAATTAATAAAAATATATATGATATCTAAAAAAAATATCCTAATTAGGTGATCATACATAGTCTAATATAGTTACCTCAATGCCTTTTGATCGTACAGCGAATAAATCAGTCAGTATACCTGTGTTGTGATTATACACGTTATACGAGTACCGTATGTTACTTAAGATAGCATTTAGTAAGTACATATTTGACAGGAAACATTCAGCATTTCGTATTAATCAATTGACTTGTGGCAATAAGCAAATTGCAGTTGTCAATTAGCAATTGCCATTTAGCAATTGTCAATTAGCAATTGTCATTTAGCAATTAGCATGGCGCACCGGCCTCCATACGTATACTTAATAATTTAGTAAACTCTCTCTTATCAAAAGGATATAATGCACTTTTACTTAAAAACACATGCTTATTAGTTTTCGATACTGAATTTCTTTCATCGTTACAAATTTGGTCGTTTAAAATGGCGGATAAGTAGATTTAACTTCTTTGCATTTTAAAATTATGACGTCATCGTGTGCATTGCGCGTTTCTATATTATGTCATCATTTAAATATTTGTACTGTCTCAGTGACGTAGCGTTAGATTATCTAAGATATATTGTGCCATTTTATTTAATACTTTACAGCATTTCCGATTTATAAACTGGTTTTAACACCCACGGTTGTTATGTTATATTATTTTTTTCAATTTGGGTTAGAAGGAAGATGTAGAATAATATATTAAGTTTTATTCAGTTTAAAATAAACATATAAAACAAAGCTATGTAATCTGGCTTTTTACACCCAACATTACGGCTTCTTCCTGAAATTGCATGACGATGATGTGAAAATTGAACTATATGATGCTATGATCTTTAAAGCTTTTTATAAAAAGACAAGATGTAGTTGATACTTGTTTTTGTTTCATTTCATCGTGCCTCAGAAAGTTGCAATTCTGCTGCTCTGGTTTGCATCTAGCCATTGAGTAATTAAATGGTAATTAAATTGAATAATATTCTCTTTTATTTTGCTGTTTAATTTGAATTGCGATGCTATGAGGTTAATTTTTATTTTCACTTACATGTTTTGTGCATAATTCTGGGCCAAGTGTGAGGTTCGTGCGCACATAAACCGGTTTAAACCCCCAATGCTTTGCATTGACCGTTCCAAGGCGGTGACCCTAGTTTTGTTCATGTGTGTTTTGTGTTTATTATGTGTTTTTGTGATGTCCTGTGTATTGCTTTTGGCAATTGGTCACTTGCCATTAATATAGGACCTCGGGCTGCTAATAAGAGTTCTCTCCTGCTGTCGCAACTGGAGTTTCGCTTTGTTTAGATTTGAATTGTTCATACATGTATGTGTTTATCCAGTGTGGATGTAGCAACAGTGTTATAATATTTTGCATTAAATATTTATTAAATTTTGTTGTATTTGATTATCACGGTAATCATCCTTTGGCGTGATCCTTTCCAACAAATGGAACTGATTTGCTTTACAGTGTATATTTTTAAACAGTAAAACAGTATATCGTTATTAGATAGAAAACCAAAATTAAATCGTTTAACTTTAATGACATCTGCTTCTTATTTCTCTTTATTTGAGTCGAGACGAGGATTTCATTTGCTGAGGATGGAACCTCATTATCGTAAACAGAACAAAACATGTAAAAACATAAAACCACAATCGGATTCTCTGAAGTATCATTACCTAGTTCACCGGTAAACAACAGAAGAAAATTTTAGCTTAGAGATAATGATTCATAACCCTTAGTAGGGAATGACTCAAGAAAATGATATTTGACTGACATTTTACGTCAAAGTAAAAGAAACATCCACGTACCTTTTATTGACCTGCTTTTAGACCTATTGTTTACCTACCCAAGGTTACTGAAGGACATGTTTAAAACAAAACACATGAACGAAGCAACAAACACAAAGGTAACTGCAGGATAAACACTCGATTTATAGTTCTGCGAAAATAGTGTTGAGCTAAGTGGAATTCCAGACCCAGATGTTTAACGTAGGCGCGAATGCATTGCGCTGTGTATCCGTTGTCGTAAATTACACCAACGAGTTACGGTATACATGACTGCGCAGTTTTGTTGTCGTAAATACGTTTCACGTTAGGCAGACGATATCAGGTAGCGATCAGAAACCACTTGGGGCGCATGTTGTGCGCATGTTTAGACAGTAATAAAGAATATTTATGGCAAATGTGAATGGTATTGGCAGACCTGGCAGTGTCGATGTACACTGTACAGGACCCGATTCACATGGGGCTAATTTGGGTGCATTCAGAGTAAACCTAGCAAGTAGTATCGTGACCCACTTTATGACTGAACCGTGGGTTTCATGTCCAAGATGGTCAACCCTATATCAAACTTCTTTGCTGAAAATATTTGTTTTGCATTTTCGATGCAGCGTATTTGGTAAAATTCTTCCGCGACTACATTTAAGACTCCGCGACAGTTCTTATTCAAGTTGTGCTTCTAAGAAACTTAGTATTTTTATGTGGCATATATATTTAAATGAATACATTTTCAAATAATGAAATAGTAGTAATATTTTGTCCATGATTTTCTTGAGTATCAATACAAACAAACGACAAAAACCAAAACAAAAGAGCCAAGATAGCAAACGTGCTCATCTGAGTACTGGCAAAGATAAAGACCTTACTGCTGTGACTGGTTTGAACAAACGTTATGAAAATGTATGCCCAAATGGTCTTTAATCATTTGTCCAGCTGATAAACCGTTATATGTCTTTAGCTCACTGACTTTTCATTGTTTATTAAAAAAAAACCACTAACAAACGCATTTGTCGTAACCAAATAGGGACCTTGTTATATTTTCTCAACACTTGTATCTAACTGCAGGCATTTTTGGAGGAATCGTGTTAATGCTGCAGTTTGAAAATATAATGTCGACGGCAGTGCAAAAGTTTAGTCATACTTACCAGGATTTTTTACCTGTTCAGCAAAGAAACGGTATATTTCCATTATATCATTCCTTCGAATTCATAAGGTTATATGGTCATAGACAAAGGGTGCAAGTTTGATTAGGATGAGGTGGTAAATTAAGTCTGTATCTTCATTCTGCAAATAGTCAATTTTTGCGTTAATTTTCACAATAAAAGGACATTAACTCCATTGTTTGAAGTCAATACCTAGGGAAAAGGCAATTTTGCCTTTTGTTTTTTCCATAAAGGGTGGTAGGGCCCTAATTAAAGGGGGATCCTAATTCTAGTGTTACGGCCAGATCTAATTCATTTAAGGCTTCGCTGAGATCTGATGGTCACACACAAACTTTGGAAGTTTGGTCAAGACTGCATGAAAAATAAAATCTCTATGTTGTAAATATTTGGATTTTTTTTCCATTAAAAAGGACAAGAACTCTAGCATTTCTGATTTGGTCTATTATGTATTTGATATTCAAATGTTAAATGTGTCGTGATATCTCTGTTATATACGTCAGTGGGAATTGTGCTGCTTTTTGTATGTTTGTATCCTGATTTATTCAATGACAAACGATAATCACATTGGCGACCTACGTGTTTTATCTGGCATAATAAAGCATTTGCCCATAATTGGTTGTTCAAGACTGTGTGTTTACGAGCGTATTCACAATTTATCAATTATAATAATGATGTCTGGAGTGCTCTTATCTTTGCAAAAGAATAATGCCCGTTAAAATAAAAACTATTGTTTACTAAATCGGAATGCATAATTATGTATTTTTGCTTGCATTTTATAATGATAAAATCGCCATTTTTGTGAAAAATAATCTTTAAATTATAGTACATCGAAACTGTATATTACTTTTTTTATCAATTACGTTTTAATAAAATATTTATTGTGAATCGTTAAAAATGTTAACTGCAGCATCTATGAATAGCAGATAAATGACGATGGTGATTAATTTATCATTGAAAGAACAATAATACATACCCATATATTGTTTAGTGGTTTCTAAATTATTTTTCTTCCTACAGTAAACAAACCTACTAAACTCTCTACAAGTCCAGTGTTTGTGCTACACCTTTCAGGAACACGTTGTGTATTTTTCGGTTCATGGACAATATGCCCGCAACAATCATCAGCGCCTTTCCAGTCAATCCCCGCAATGTGGCCACTGTTTACAACGCGGAATTCCTTCGCAGGCGCGGCGCATACCACCATCTCATTAACAACACCCTGCCGATGTTCGGTGCAAAAGTCAATACAATGTAACTGCAAATCTGATGCGCAGGCAACTTTCCATGCAGTGCAGGTTCACCGAGCTATTTTAACATTCGTGTTATTTTCATCTGACATACTCTTTTTGCGAAGACATGTTATAACATAATTTTAACCAACGCCACTAATTGACATACTAAACTTATATCGCTTGCGATTTTTATGATTTGCAGTTTGTATACAATTATTATTGAGCACGCGAAATATTAAATCACTTTTATTATCAAATGCTTTATATAATTTTAGTTTGTTAATAACATAAACAATTGTAATGCAAATTGCAACAAACTGAATTCATCAACAATTGATGGCGTAATTTGTTTTCTTTACATCGTAGAGTACTGCCATGGGTATTGATGTTTAATTACGACTCTAATCATAATTACCAACATAATTAGTTTTTGTTTATTCAATTGTATATATTTACAACAAATACGTATGTGTGTACACGATAAAATGCACGTCAAGCACGTGTATACAAGATCTTATGTAAAATAGCTGAAAGGCTTTTTTGTTTAGGCGCCTTCTTTCAAGAAAAGAAGCTTGTTATCAGAGATAATTTTATTTTATTTTGTAAACTGAACTTCTTCATAATGTCACTGAACCTTTTCTAATCACATTTGGATTAGTACTGTTACCCTAAACGCCCTTTGTCCCGCCAATGGACCAGAGCTGTTGGTCATATAGCATGCCATCTGGTTCTTGTGCAGAACCCTAAACGCCCTTTGTCCCGCCAATGGACCAGAGCTGTTGGTCATATAGCATGCCATCTGGTTCTTGTGCAGAAATGCCAATACATATTGTTTACATTGTGGCAATAGCTTGTTTACAGTTTGCTGAATTATTTCTTACGGCAGGAAGCTCAGTTTCGTGAATGGAGATTTTATGTCAAAACAATCTGTTGTCTAGGCTTTTACCCTACTCCGTAGTTTTGTTTTCTTTGAGGTAAAACAAGGCGCCTAAAAGGGGTAGTAGAGTAAATTTATACTTTGATTCATAATCTCAAAAGTACACAAGGTGCAATTTCGTAGAACCCGTTTGACCCGCTTGTGAAAGCTTCTTTGTACAGAAGAAAATTAATTTGATCAGGTTGTAGAATCGACATTTCATACAAGTATAATTTATTGTAACTTTGATAACACTCATCCAGTGTAATTTAGGGCCTTATTTAACGTCTACAAGAGTCAATATGAACATCCCGTATTTGTGAAACAAAATAATTTATAATAACACAACATAACAAGCTACCTAATAATTGTGTTTGTTATGAATATATGTATATTTTATGTATATTTTCTTAGCTGCAACAATTTTCAGGACAACGACTGGTGAGGAAAATGTCGAGTTCAGTGCCAGTATTTATAAAACTCCTAAAAAATGTAAGTGAACATCTTAGCACCTGTTCCCCTCAACAATATTTTTCTTTAACTTAATATAAATAAATTGCTTAACTGTTGTAAACATAAAAATTGAATTATCCATTGCCATTTTGATCCGAAAATATGCACTTATATAACTTAAGTTATAATAGTAGTTTTGAGTTTGAGTTTTATACAACCAAATCCTGTATAGACTAAAACAAATTTCGTACAAACGTTAATTTTCAAGTTAAGAAATAAGATATTTATTTTATGGATGTGATCTTCATATTTATTTATACATTTCCTGCATGTTCGTTATAAAACCAAACTGCAAAAATAAATATCTATCACCTCTTACACTTAATACTTGTAAGCAATATACTCATCACGTTCTTGCAAATGGTTACCAGGTTCTAAGCAGCTTTTATGTTAACAACGAGAAATGCATAGTATGCAATAATTAAACAAATATAGGGTTTATTTTATAGCTGAAGGTGTATATTTCACACTTAATGGTTACAGGCTCCACTTGTTCATAGTTACATAAAAAAAACTCTGATCTCATATCTCTGGAAACATGTAAACATGTTAACCACGTGTTAATTGAAAAACACACGTATAGTAATCGTTGTTATCTTGAGAGATTAAAAAGCCGTAATTTTATTTATGCAGATAAGCATTATTGTTTACGTTTTAATCAGAACTAGACCAGAAATTTGTGCCGCGAATTATGGTATGTTATGAACATATTAACTTGTTTACATTCAAATCGAGTCTTAAAGATTGTTGTTGATATCTTGAATTAAATAGATACGAAAACAATAATGTGTTTCATGCAATTACAAAATAAAATAAGAACCTTACCAATACATACGCTTCGGTTACCATGGACACCAGAAACACTATGTGAGAAAGTCATGAAGACGTCTAAACACCTTCATTTATAGGTTCACAAATGCCTAAATTTGTATCATACATTTTAATTGAAACGCATAGTATAAAAATATAATATATAATCATGTAATAGCAAAATGAATGTTCAGTTTTGGATTACATTTGCTATATATTTTTACAAAATGGAATGCAACCAATTGTCATTCAATAATTGTTCACTTAAATGTATCTTAAAGACATGTTTCTATAATTTGTTAAATTCCAGTTTTATAAATAAGTTCAGTTCATATATGGTTGTAAATCATATAATTATGTGAGTTTTATTTGGAAACGATCACTTGATAAACATTTTGAAAAAATATTTCGCACTAAGTTTTGGGTGTCGACATATTTTAATGTAAAACATGTTTTGATATGCAAGTATCCGATGTTTATCCGATCTAATCTGATTATCTCCGGTAATGATGTATGTTTACATTGATAAATAGAGCGCAGAGGTTTGTTTACATTGGCGTAATAATCAATTACTCGGCTACAGATGACGGCACGGTAAAATATGTTTTGTGCTAGTTACGAATATGGAAGGCACATGTACAAAGGTTAACCGAAATGCACGTTCAAATCACAAACTGATTAAGTCAATACACACAGTGTTAAATGTCATTGATAATTACCGTTAATATGCATACATATTAATTACAATATAATGTATTAAGGAAAATAATATTTAAATAAAAAAGAAGAAATATCATTTTTTGATTTTGAGCGAATAGTATTTAAAAAAACATATTTTGAAAGACCTGATGCATACAGATAAATGTATAGTTTACACGTGTACATTGATCAAATACAATTTCATTAATCATTTAAGTACTGTGCATTATTTGTCAAAATATTAAAATATATTTGTAATAATATTCATGAGTTTGCTTTAAAAAGTTAATTGTATATTCTCTGTTATATTGTATTCAACATTTGGATTAGAAAATCCCTACATTAGTTATAACAAGTGCCCAGACATTCTCTTCAGCAATTGAAAGACTTTCCAAAACTGCAAGAGATGCCTTTCGCAAAACAGGAACAAAATTGATCACGTGGAATAATTGTAGTTTTCCTTATACATTTCACAAAATCAAAAGATAAAATCACAACACTGTGTCGTTAATAAAATGCTAGCAAATTATATTAAGTACTTTAGTTGGTATCATTATTTATGCTACAGAGATGAGTTACCTTAAGGTCATTGATTTCCCTACTTGTTTGCCCAATCTCGGACTCCCGGTGATAATGGGACATTTCCTTATTATATACGAGTATTATAGCCTGTATAGCTATCTCATATTCGTGACATATCATCTGATCTGGATACGAAATCACCATCATTAATAGATTATCGTAACTTTTGAAGATTTGGTTGTATCTGAGAATGGCGTTTACACAAACATGTTGTCAGCAGAATGTGGACTTTGACGTACATCAATAATGGAATTCCATTAAGTTTTACTACGTTGTATTGTTCTGGTAAGAATTATGATGTACTTATATTATCATCTAATTTCAAGTAATATTGAAACAACATTGAAACATTAGTATGATGCGGCTATTCACTTCTTCACTACGCATGACGCAATGACATGTCGTAAACCAAGAGCAGAATTAATTTAACGTTTATTGTCTTGCTAACATTACGATGGATTATGTTATGAAATGAATTCGACTGATATAAAATAACACAAACATAATAAATCGGATACGCCTTTCGACTACATATCGATATCGACTATTTGTTATCATATCTTTGCTCAGAAGCAATAATAATTTATGTGTTTTAAACAAAGACTGGAATTGCATATAGTTGTATTTTTCTGCTAAGAATAACGATGTAGTAATTTTTAGACTGTTGGCGGAAGCCAAAGGTCTTTAGAGAGGGTACTATAGGGAACCTATATCGCGGGAACTACTTCTTTGCAGGCAACGAGTCAGTAAATTAAAACCAGAAAGGGTCCTTCTTCAAAACAGGAAAATTTTACTTCTGTTTTCTTATCTTTTAATTATATGATAATGCATGCCATATGTATTATTTGTGTTTATTATTATGTTATATATATATATAGTTTCTGATATAAAACAACACAATTTATTAAATTAATTTTTAATTCATCTTTAATTAAACACATTCTTTTCAATATTTACTTGAATGTTACCGAAATATTTCACTTTTGTCCTGAAATCAGACTACTAAACTAAAACGAGATAAACTACCACCTTATACCAATATCTCGAAAGAAGTGCCTGTACCTATCAGTTCGACTTTACTGTGGTAAAAAAAAACGACATTTAATAGTGAGAAATTAAACTTCGTTCAAACAAATGCTTCCTTTTTAGCAAAACTGCATTCATAATTTTTCTTTTCTCGCCAACGGTCTTTCTATGTTGGCAACGTTTTGATTTACTTCGTTTCCAATCATATTAACGTATAATATTATCTCTTGTTTAATACGGTGCTGCTGTTCATAACCGCACGGGTCATGTCTTTGTTCAGAAGAAGTATTGTGAGGTGTTCTTAATCAAGATTGATGGATTATCGTACATGTGTTTCTCCTGAAAGAAAATGTTTTATCGGGATTTGCCTCGCATTTCATAACATGAATAGACACTTTTTGAGACAGAGGTAAGATCTTTCTTGCTGTAAAATATGTATGTATACTGAAGATACTATATAGCACACACACGTATGATAATACATGTACAATAATATAAAGGAACTTTAAATGTATTAAACTGGATATTGCGTTTGCCTTTCACATCTTTGTTCGGAGGCACAGCGATATGAACTGAATTAATTTGAAGAAACATGCAATTACATTTTTGATTTAATATCTAAATATATCGTACCCTTTTTCCCATATATACCATGACTACACGTTCCTTGTTAGTCACGTTGTTGTTTTACGTCTGCGTTGTTAATCTTGTCAGTGTTCGTATATGATAAAAATATCAAGCGAGACAAGTTATTACGATTCAAGAATACATCAACAAACCACATAAGCAGAAAGAACCCCATTCCTTTTGCTGTCTAACAATATACGTATTTTCAAATTTAGATTTTTTATTACCACCAAGATGAAAGACAAAAAATCTTCCTTCCGACAAGATCAATGGAGTCAGACCTTTGCATTATCGGTGTCAAGATCCATTTTCTTAGACAAAAACCGTTCCCATTTTGCAGTCAATTTTAGACAGGTGAGCTCTGAAAAGAGACGAAATTCCAAAGACCGCGGTGTTTGCATCAGACATTTCAACAATTGCGGCAAGCCCAGTCGAGATTGCACTGATCGAATTCTAGTCTTGAGACAGATTAGCGATAAAACAATCGTACAGGATGATACCCTAACGGAACATAGGTGATAGGCGAAACAGCGTCTTTACATTAGCTAGTAAATTAATGAAATGTTCCGAAGTTTTATCATGCTTGTGTTTCAATTTAAATTGTCTAAACACCCTCACGTCGTTTGGCATTGCACTTGTATTAAAAAAACAACAGCAACAACATGAACAAAACAAACAACTACCATAAACAACAACAACACATAATTGTAATCAGTCCATTGGAGCGGCGGTGTGAGGATGCGAACCAAACTGGAGCAGGATGCATCACCTTCTATATTGCTCTGAATCTTCCTATTCTATTATCATGTTTTATGTATATATAATACTGTGACTCAAACAAAATCCCCTAGACTAATTTTAGTCCCTGAAAACTAACCGCTGAAACTGTGTATGAAATGTTTAGGTCGACAAATCCTGTTTCTTGTTTTATTGTACTAAGTTACATTTCCTTGGGACAGTTTTCAGGTTACTGTCTTGAGCAAGATCAAAATAGCAAGCACGTTATACAGGGAGCAAAGTAGGAGGAAAGTAACATTATATATAATGAATTCGATATTTGACAAAAACGACTGCATCAGTTTAAAATCCCCGTAACGGATTTGTTTGCAGATTGCCTTTGTCAAGACTAGAATTATTTTCTTTGAATAAAATTGTGTCATTCCGAAACACGTACATGTATATTAATTCCGATATAATAACTGAAATAAACATTGTGTATTTTTATTGTACAGAGAAACACACAAACGCATTTTTTTTCTTGCAGAAATATCGTTGAGACTTTGCAGCACATTGTCTACGTTTTGTCGTACAAGACATCCGGTAAAAGATTTAAAAGAAACGTTTGTTCAAGGTGATCATATCCTGTGAGGTCTTCTCGCTATTCTATCCAGTAATTTCAACGGATAACTCTGGGTAAGAAACAAAATCACGGTCAATAGTTGCCAAAGTTGACGTTTTTATATAATACATCAATTTACGTTGCTTTTAAACGATATAGCGGTCATCAGTTTCCTACTGTTTTAGAGTTTCTGAAAATATTTTTCGAAAGTCAAAACCTTCACCAAAGGCAGGTCAATATAGTCTTCTACGATATCGCACTTGCTTTATTCTCAATCATGAAATATGTAACTGCATATCCCATGCCAAAAATAGTTTTTCATCGTGATTGATGATTTATGCATTCCGCAGGTGACTACTGTCTTTAAGTCGACCATCGTAGGTACCAATGTCACCAACCCCATCGTGCGATACAATTTGATCAAACTCGAATAAGTTTTATTTGTGCGTGATTCTACTATGCGCTGCATTCTCTTAATTAAAAAATATAACAGCATAATTGCGTGCAGTTATCTTTGCTCGTAACATTAGAATCATAATCATATTGTGTTTTTTTGTGTTAGTTTCTTTACGTAATGCGACCAAATAAGAAAACTACAATTAAATTAATAACTCTGCTATAATGCCATGCGCATGACATACTGCGAGATGCATTTGATCATGTTGCTTATGTCCTAAACAACTAAAAACGATGTGGATATTTAATTTCAATTGAAGTATAGTTAATCTTTTTTTTATCGCACTTGTTAGTTATATTATTATATACGTTTGCACTAATTATTGACAATTGTGGTAACAAGAGAAAGTTTACCCCAGTTTGACATTTATTCGCAAACAAAAACAAAAGGACATTACACTTTTATAAGAAGTCTTGGATCAGCGGAAACAAATAAAGGCGGTCTGGGAGCATGAACATTGCAATTTTTCTACCGGACACGTTTACTGATGTATTGGTAATATCCAGGAGCATAATGACGTCAACAGTCTAAAACATCGCCGTCAAACAGTTATCTATCAGGTTGCATTCTTAATGAATCATGGCATGATTAACACAGACACACAATGCAAAATATACGGGGCTTATGTTCATACAGATTCTGGCAATGGTATATGAAAACATTTTCTATGGTGACCAAAACCACGAACACACATCGTCCATTCTGACAGTCATCGTAAAATGCGTACACTATACAAACCACTTACTCAAGACCAACGCGGTGAAAACGATTTAACAGCAATTTTATTGGCAATAATTTTTGAAAACCTCTGCTGGTGCCACCACGTGGTTCGTATTAGATGCATAAGTTGATAGCGATTAGGAAATAAAGAACAAGGTAGCGGCAACTGCTCGAGGTATGATAGATAAGATAGCTGACAGAAGATAAGACCACGGGTCGGCTGCATCTGTTAATTTGTTTCAGTGATATCCCACTGCAGGCAAGTCGGTTCTAGAGATTTTCGCCATGTTTCTTCTCGCCATGTATTCAGTTGCTGTTTCCATTAGCCGTTTTATAAATTAGTTTTGATGGGTTTTGAATTAAGTGAATAAACATGCATCAGATTACGTAGAATGATTAGCATTAAGCGGTAATTAGATTTAACAGTTTTGTCCAAATTTAATGACAAAAGAAGTAATTATTTGTTCATGCAATTATTAGTTGTAGATATGTATACTATTGTAAAGTATACACTTAGTGTTTAAGCGCCATATCTGTAGACTTAAATAAGTTTTACCTTTAATCCAAACAAATGTAAATACAAGTTTTAACACACTTTATCATTACTATGTTAGACACATTTCAATACTAACAGTGCAACATCTTTTGCAAATTCAATACAATGCACAAAGATTGCATTACACAACATTAACGAAGATTGAATGGCATTAAAACACACCATGAAACCGCATGGAACTAAAATGTAGTGCGTTCAAGTTTGCATGCACTGAAACCTAGCAAATTGCGCATCCCATCGTCTTCAGTCGCCGACAAGCAAGATTGCTATTTAAGTGCTCAGAGATAATTGATTGACTGCGGGACCTTACTACCTGCGACTGCAATATCTTCTCAGTTTCATCTACAAACGAAGGAAATTGATTCGATTGTGCATGTATATAGTTGTAGTTGTAGGCTAATGTGTTGCTTTTCGGGCAATCGACACTGAAGTTGTCAGTTTTTCTCCAGGAAACTAGTCTCTGCACATGTATAGATGCAATATGTTAAATGCTAATGTGCTAATCGGTTGATTTTCGCGTTATCGACACCGACAATGTCAGTTTCGATTTTTTCTTCAGGATACAATTTGTAATATCAAATTACTATTATGTAAACTAATAACATAGCAATTATTATATTAAATAACAAATGCGTTATTGGAACATTATAATATTTATTAAATTGTAATTCAGAATGCTTGCATATCGTTGATTCTTACAATTAAACCAATGAACACAGTTCATATATAAAGCATGCGTAAATGATTATTAATGTCGATTCTAGTGATCATAAACAACACCGTAAACGGTTGCAGCCAAATGTTTAGTCGTTTTTACGATCAACAAACTTTATTGCTCTTTTTTCAGTTTACATGCTCTTTAAATGAGAATACTATTTCGCCGAGGCATGTGCCGATGAACTAACTAGAAATGTGCAACTATTATGAAATCGTGCCAGACTCCCCCGCACGGTAACGTCTATAAGTGCCTCCACAATAACATACTAAGCGAATGATTAAACGTTCATTGCATTCTTCTGAGGTATCTCCACACCTGAATATGTAACAGACAATGGCGTAAAACCAAATGCTATGCGTGCATAAGGGATAATCATGCTGCAAGAATGTTTTCTCTACTTTTAGGTCAAAGCCTTCCTTTTACTACTGACAAAACGGAATGTCTACACCAGGAACAGGAACAAAACGGACCCATGTCTACACCAGGAACAGGAACAAAACGGACCCATGTCTACACCAGGAACAGGAACAAAAATATAAAACCTTTCTGCCGACGTGTGCTGTCACACGTACAATTAATTTATAGTTAACAAAAATACTATAGTTTATAAAGAACAAACTCAGAAACCCACTGATTCACTTAATAATTTCAGTTGACAGCCCACAGTCTTTGAATGTGTTTGATCTCGTTGATGCTTACACATACACTGAACCATGCTATACGAAAGCACATTTCTTGAATTTCAATTGTATTCAATAATACAAAAGGTACATGTAAGAGCTGAAACAAAACATAACTTTTCTCAAACGAATGATTGATCTTACCCCTGGTCGTATTGCACTTCAATATGACTGATAATTAAAGTACACGTCTTTGATAAAATTCACACCTGGTAAGGACAAAAATGTTTCTAAGATCAGTTTTCTAAGGTACTCTAGGGTAATCTGATAAAAGCAAACCCCAAACTATCAAACTATCAATGGATCCACTTTACAGAATGTCAACATACAGATGATTGTGTGTAGGTGTTTCATGTGATAGAAACGGAAGGTGAACTTGAAGGTACCCGAACAAATAGTAGTATACTTTGGGATGAATAACTGAACTACCGGTATTACTTGGAAAACGTGTTTCTGTTTTCTGATAAAACAAATATGCGTTCTACTTTATATATTAATATAGTAATTTTCATTCCGAGAAGTTCCTATATGATCTGGCACTGAGATATTCAAAACTGTAACGGCCAATTAAGTTTACAGCCGTGTAATTACCGACAGTTATCTCGTTAGCCAGATATGTAAAGTTTGAGGTTATTTTCAGTAAATAGTTATTCAATATTTTATTTTTAAAAAGGACATTAGTTGTTCGTAATATTACGTACGTTTATTTACTTGTACATCATCATTAAACGGATTGTTACCTTGCTGTATAAGTCCTGAGCAATTGAGCTTAATTTAAACACATTTTAGTTTAAAATAACATTTTGTCTACATAAAGTAACACGAAATGCTGTTTAATGCTGTTTAACAGTTGGTGATTAGAATTTTATATCAAACTACAAATATACACATATAGGGGTTCGTGATTATGTAAATGTGTATGTGGTAAAATGTTTAAATTGATTGTGAATGCTAGTGTTAAACGTATCAGAGTAACCGGTATAATATGTAGGAAATCAAAGCACCGTAATACTTCAAAAAGCAAAAAGAGCGTTAATACTAATTAATTAGATAATCAATTAAAAATCCACAGAAACCCCGAGGGTGTCGAGTCACTCGGCACTGTCTGGCATTAGAGATCTCTCACTTCGGGAGAGCAATCATCATTCAATACAAATCTATTGTCTGCACCCAGGGGGCTTATTACGCTTAAATCTGGTGCCAATAAATGGAATTTGGATTAACACATTCCTAAAGTTAGCTGTCTACTCTAATGTACCCTACAGTTTGATCATAGTGCCGATAAAAGTACGTGTCTTGATAAATTGTTCGCTCGTTAATTGTTCGTAAACAACGTTCAGTTAGTTGATAGTAAGCAAAAATATACATGGGGAAAATAAATGTTTTAAAGATAAATAAGTTTTGTGTAAATATGTTCTTCCTATTTAAGTCAGGAATCTTTAATACACACATCATTATACCATACGACGTGAACTCAAACTGTTAGGCATATAGCCAATTAAAACTGTAAACCTATAATAGCACAATTGTATAATTTTAACAGCTGTGTAACAAATCTAAATATAATTGTATAAATATTGTGTCCGTTTCACATGTTTCTTTTAAATGCAAATAGGTCACATTAATATTTTCTAATACAAAACATTCAACTACCATGCATGAAAAACTCATGTTTAGGACTTACTTAAGTTTGTAGTAACAAATGTTTAATCCCTCCACCTCGGAATCTTTTGAATGTAATCCATTGGAATCAAGTGCCGCATCACTAACATTGTCCCCATGTGTGTCCACCCCTGTCTCTCCGCTAGCTTTCATATGTTTCTCACAGGCATTTTTCTCCGTTTTAGCGTTTGTATGCGAAGTCCGACTTTCATTTAAAACTCCCGTTTTTGTCGCATCATTTGCAACCTTTTGCAAAACTTGCTTATTTGCCGCTAGACCGTTAAGAATCGGTTCCCTCTCTTTCACTCTCTCATACTTCCTTACTGTTCTTGTCAATCCTAATTGAGTTAAACTTCCGTTCATAGTTATCTTTTGGTTCTAATAACAGCCACGATGCACCATATCAGTCCTTAACTTCCCCGAATACACACGAAGATTGACATTATCTTAGTAGCGTAGAGGCAGTAATACGAAGAGCATAGGTAAGTAACCTCCGTGTTCCTTATCGCGGTCGAGGACGCAACAACGGCGTATGCGGATTGATTTTTTCACATATACTGGCATGTTTTACAACATTTTCAATGCAATTCCATGTAGTAATTCCGAATATTTTAAGTCTTTTTTCACAAATCTATAATACGTTTACAGTTCATTTTTAACGATATAAAGGGACATTTTTCACATAAAAAGTTTTTGTCCCATATTCCAAAAATAATACATGATATATACCTAATTATATGTGCCTAATGACCATAATTTCGTTGGATACCATAATTTCGTGGCCGTTTAAAACTAATAAAATTTTTGGTCGTGCATCCGAAAACATTGTCCGAATTACTATAACTGCAAAGTGAATTGTATATTTTTGCAGTATCTGAAAATGAAATCCTATTAAATGTCAACCAGTAAGTGACTTGGTCTTTTAAATCACCAATTAATGACATTAAATACACAAATTATTCACTATCGTACAACAATTTCGGAATTAAATTCCAGAAATTGCGTTCTAAAAAAATCGTATATTTAGTACAGTTTTCCAAGAATAATTGCATGTATGATTATCTCCCTTGTGTTTATTTCTCACAGAAATTTTGCTATTTTCAATTAAATACATAAACAATCCCTCTTCCCTAAATTTGACTTACATTTTCAAACTTTTTACTTTAAGTTAGCATTCCCACCCACAAATCGCTGCGTGCAATTTTATCACTTATTTAATATTTACGAACAATATCTAACACCATATAAATATTTATAGATTCATGAAGCCTTAAGGTAAACCTGCACAACGAAAATTGAACAAGTGTGTAGATTTCGTCAGGCCTATGTTGTTACGTTTTAAAAATATGATAAGGACTGTGTATTTATAATGATAAAATTTTCAAAAACCTAGTTTTCATTAAGTTTTCACTAAGTATTCGTTCTTTGATCAGCACAGGCTCCAGCACAAACAAAGTGAAACTAAAATGATGCTGTAAACACTCTTTTCGAACCAAAGTAGGCCAGCCAATCAGAATCCACGAAATTATGAGAGGCTTCCAGACGATACAGATCAGTAGGGTCAGGTACAATAACATAACATATACATGAAATAGCAACACAAATCGGTATTTTATTTTATTTAACCAACTCAGAGGAAATAACATGACGAATTAACGCGCATGCGCCACAATCGTAAATAAGACCCACGAAATTAGGGTGACACGGCACATATATAACGCAGGGAAATAACACCACTGACAAGGAAATATACGGGCAAAAACGAATCAGTTAGGAATAAATATCAATTGAATTGCGTAAAAATTTAAAGCGATTGTACTTTTTATACTTTGTTTCACTTACAAAGCGATACAAATCCATGCACCCTATATAATTCAGTCTTAGCTAGTGGTTAGTGTGACACATGATGTTCTTGATATGTATGTGGGTCGGTTAGTCCAGATGCTTTAGATTTTAAAGAAACATTTAAAAGCATAGTACAACTATAATACCCACACGAGGAGCGAGTGTATGAACAACAGCGCTAACAACACAACATTCAAAACTACGCCGTATCAACAACAGCGCTAACAACACAACATTCAAAACTACGCCGTATCAACAACAGCGCTAACAACACAACATTCAAAACTACGCCGTATCAACAACAGCGCTAACAACACAGCATTCAAAACTACGCCGTTTCAACAACAGTGCCAACAACACAACATTCAAAACTACGCCGTTTCAATAACAGCGCTAACAACACAACATACAAAACTACGCCGTACCAACAACAGCGCTAACAACACAACATTCAAAACTACGCCGTATCAACAACAGCGCTAACAACACAACATTCAAAACTACGCCGTATCAACAACAGCGCTAACAACACAACATTCAAAACAACCCGTATCAACAACAGCGCTAACAACACATAATTCAAAACTACGCCGTATCAACAACAGCCCTAACAATACAACATTCAAAACTATGCCGTATCAACAACAGCGCTAACAACACAACATTCAAAACTACGCCGTATGAACAACAGCGCTAACAACACAACATTCAAAACTACGCCGTATCAACAACAGCGCTAACAACACAGCATTCAAAACTACGCCGTATCAACAACAGCGCTAACAACACAACATTCAAAACTACGCCGTTTCAACAACAGCGCTAACAACACAACATTCAACACTAGACCATTTCAACAACAGCGCTAACAACACAACATACAAAACTACGCCGTATCAACAACAGCGCTAACAACACAACATTCAAAACTACGCCGTATCAACAACAGCGCTTACAACACAACATTCAACACTAGACCATTTCAACAACAGCGCTAACAACACAACATACAAAACTACGCCGTATCAACAACAGCGCTAACAACACAACATTCAAAACTACGCCGTATCAACAACAGCGCTTACAACACAACATTCAAAACTACGCCGTATCAACAACAGCGCTAACAACACAGCATTCAAAACTACGCCGTATCAACAACAGCGCTAACAACACAACATACAAAACTACGCCGTATCAACAACAGCGCTAACAACACAACATTCAAAACTACGCCGTATCAATAACAGCGCTTACAACACAGCATTCAAAACTACGACAAAGTGGTATTTGTATGTAGTACATGTACTATACTAACTCAAAAAAGAAACAGGACTGTTACGTTGCAATACACTATAACTATGTTGCGAACTTATAATTTCTGGGAGTGTGTTATCTTTAACCCGCTTCATTCCGAAAATAAGAAAAGAATAACTGTTAGTAATAACGTTTCTGTACATAATATTCATTAAAGACGTTCGCAACAAAAAGAAAATAATTGGGTTTATTTCTCCGTTTGCTTCATTTTTCTGTATTGTATTTAGGTTACAATATACTAATTTCATATCTGAAGTCCATTCAAAATAAATATTTTTAATAGTAAAAGTTCATAAAGCATATATAATAATCAAAAACACACTTATGCAATGTATTTCCCAAACAAATTTAGTTCAGAAATGATCCATTAAATATCTCCATTCTATTGATACGTTGTTTATGTTTGTTAAAACGAAACTGGAAAAAAGCTACACAGGTGCCCTATATGAAATCAATTGTTCCCAAACATGTTCGGTGAGCCATTCTTTTTATTAATGTTTGGGTGTAAGGATACGTTGATGCATGTATGTGCGAAATTTAAGAAAATCTGTCGTTTGGAACAAAATATGCATTTGATAAAAATAACGTTTGAGAAAGCATATTTAGTTCCCATTTGACACACTTAAATGTCCAGTCAAATTCATTATTTAGGCAGTAAAGGTAGGTAAAGTGTTTTTATTATCAACATTTACATGTATATTGCCAAACAAAGCATGTACAAACATATCAGTTGGAAAAACCATAACCTTGTTTGAAAAAAAACTATCCTATATACTTCAAACATTGATAAAAATCCAAACTGAAAAAGGGGCTTCAACAGGTACCGTATTGAAAGCCCAATATGTCCGGAACAAGGCCGGCGACCCCTATTTCTTTTAAAGTTTTAGTTTTAGTATACAGTAACGCATGTATGTGGGATCTTTTAACAAAATATGTCGTTTGGAACAAAAGCTATTCGTATATTTGATAAATTATTGATGTTTTCACAGGCATATTTAATGCATAATTAACCTAGTAAAGTGTCCATCACAAGTCATTTGTTGAATGATAACTGTAGATAAAGCGCGTTTTATCATTAAACTGCATTGGTATATTACCAAACGAAACATTTAAAAAAGATGCATTTAAAAATCTCCATATGTTTTAAATTTTAAACGCTTAAAAATTATTCAACATTCTTAGTAACACAAACATAAAAAAAGGCTTCGACAGGTACAGTATTAAAAATTCAATACTTCTAGAAGAAGCCCGGTGACCCCTATTTTTAAGACTGTTTTAGTTTTAGGATACATTGATGCACGTCTGTGCCAAGTTTTAAGAAAATCTGTCGTTGGACAAAATGAAGGAAATTGTTGCGAACGTCTTTAAGCGAGATTTTGGTACCAAACGTCTGTAGTTTTGAATTGGCAAAAACTCCAAAAAATTACCTTAGAAAAACTGACCGTTATTTAGGTTGTGTAAGTATACATTACTTCCAGACGTACTAATTTTACAGCACAAGGCACTGCTCGTACACAACCGTGGTACATACCTGCAATGGAATGGAGAAGCAAGTAAGACGACTTCCAGATCATTGTCTGATCTGGGGTCGGCAAAGAAATTCGGGATCGGCTGCGTGTAAGTGTTTGATGTACGTTTAAATGATAACATCACAGCATTACCACTTTGTTATCATCTAGTTAATAGCTTTTTGTTATTACATAAGTGGGATATGGAAGTGTTGCTCTGTTAACATTAAGGGTCGCATTAAATTACTTAAGACTGAAATTACAGGACCATCAATTACATATACATGTTCTCATAATGTTATCATGTATTATATAATTCATACTTAATTCACAGTGTCGTAACTATATACTTTACATTATATTGTTCGCATTACTTTTGCATTGAGTAGTTCACATTTCACTCACATGCCGTTCCATTCATAATGCATGTAAACTACACTGACGTAAACACAAGCTTACCACTTTTTAGAAGAATTCGAACATTATTTGAGACATGTTGTGGGAAACCCGGGCTTAATGCGTGTGCATAAAGTGTTGTCCCGGAGCAGCCTGTACCCTCCGCACAGGCTAATCCAGGACGGCACTTCCTGCTTTTATGGTATTTTCTATTTCAAGGAAGTTTCTTCTAAACAATAATCCACAGTTGGCGGAATGTGCCGTTCTGGATTAACATGTGCGGACTGCACAGGCTGATCCGGGACGACACTTTACGCAGATGCATTAATCCCGCTTTTCCCACGACATTCCTTATTTATAGTTTTTACATTACATTCTAGTAGTGTACGTTGCGTTCACTGTGTTTTTAGAATCCAACACATTAAATGCATATTAAACTCACATATATAACCTTAAGATTTCCCTGTCTTTTACATTTACATAACACAAAAGTCCTGTTCAAAACATAACTATGGATTAAAAAATTTCACTGCAATTAAAACACCATTGTTGTATCGATAAAAACACGAATTGTACAATTGTCAACTCAAAACCTTTTTTGGAAGTATTTAAGTAGGTAAAACTTACATAAAAATATCATTGTCGGCGCATTACTTCATTATTTATTCTTTAGAATTATTCTCAATGTCTCGTCATGACACGTACAAACACGTCACGGCAGTAGCCTTCAAGATGTTGACGTTGTAGCACCATAGACCAAAGTTACGTTGATTTCAAAGCTTACTTAGCTACAATATGATTAATAAATTATCTCCTAAAATATGCTCGACATTAGGATGACCGATAGATGGACACGTTCTGCTGGTGAACTTTCTGACAGCCAACCAGAAAATTATATTTATAGCAACTACTCGCAGCGGTTTCTTCCCTTAGCGGTGAAAGAACCACTTCCACCACGAAGGAAATCCTTCCAGATGTGTAAGGATTTTCAATTTGATATTTTCTTTATTTTTTTTTATTAATATTTTATACAAAAAATACCCCTCAGAAATACTCCATTATTGATCTAGACATATATATTGAGAGTTAAAATTAAAAACAAATAGATACCTGAAAAAAACAACAACAACAGAACAGTTCAATTTTACATTAGTCACGTTGTTTTCTTAATTGTCCACCATTTTTATATGCAGCATGTGATCTGGGCTCGTATTCACAACCCATTCTTAGACTTAATCCATTAATGCCCGAATTTTTATTTCTATACTTAGATCAAACAAATTATCACTTTTAGCATAACACAAAGGAATTTAGATGTCTTTTTAGGAAACAACAAACAATTAGTGATTTTTGATCATCTAGTGTCCCATCCCAAAAATGGGATGCTTGGCATGATTGGGTGGTGCTATATGAAATATAATTAAATGCATAAATGTAACTGAAGCTTATTATATCTACTATTCTTATAACAAGTACCAATAGTTTACCTATATTTCATTATGGTTTTGTTGTCATTCAATTATTTAATAATGTTTAATGTATGTACTACAAAGTCTAATCAAATACGCCTATATTTCAGCATCATCTTTGCCTCATATATGCAATTATTGTTTCCCGCTTATACATCAGCTCAAGTGAAATGCTGAAAAGCACTGTCATGAAGACCTACTTGACACTTTGCAAAATTGCTAATGATGTTCCTTCCCTCTACAATGCTTACAAGCTCATTGCCTTGCCCTGGCACGGTAAATGCGCTTGCCCTGGCACGGTAAAATGCGCTGGCCCTGGCACGGTAAATGCGCTGGCCCTGGCACGGTAAATGCGCTGGCCCTGGCACGGTAAATGCGCTGGCCCTGGCACGGTAAATGCGCTGGCCCTGGCACGGTAAATGCGCTGGCCCTGGCACGGTAAATGATTAACTCCGTCACGTCTGTCCGGGTTTCGCACTCTCCGTTGCAGTGCCGCGGTTCTTCCCATGGGCATTCTGGAGGTAACTTTTTGCGAATACCTTACAAGATATATTTTGCATATGCTGTGCCAGAATTGCAACAGATACAATGGTTCATTACAGTATCTGGAACCTACCATATACGCATTTCAAGCGTTTTGTATGACCATATTTGGTATGAAAGCACCACCATGCTATTCTGTATGTGCCAAAGTTGTGTGTTCCATTCTCTGGACAACACCCAAGCAGCTATTATATTCCAAAGCCATGTTAGAACGATCTATGTGAATAAATCTCCTTTCTTACGTTGCGAGTTGGCACAGTGAAAATCAGTTTGCTCACTGTATACAGTTTTATAAGCATTCTATTCTAGTAATAAAGATTGATTGTCATAGTTGTAGACAAAGGTTCCGTGTGATTATTCACGGTTTATAAGGGTTTTTTTTCAGTCCGTTTTGCCTTTACTGTTCCTGTACCCCTTGTCTCCGTATTCCGTGTAGAGAGTATTCTGTTATTGTGATTCCAGTCAGATATAGTGCATATTTATTATAACTATTATACAACTTTTCAATGTGTAGATATTTATTATAACATTAACATATGTGTGTTTACATTTATTTCAGTGAACTGTTAATTATACACACAATCCGTGGATGAATCGGGCTTTACAAACATAATAGGTTAAAAATAATACACCACCCTCTAGAGCCTAGCACACCAAATTTGGGATGTACCTTGTACGATGCTTTTAGTAAGGAAAATTATCAAAAATAATAAAAGCGTGTAAATATTATAGAATAAAACAACGGTATTAAAACTAAGCGGTAACCTCGCCGTAACGTAGCTAAAAATGCAGCCTCTTAGTTTAATAAGGGTTGTTTTGGCGTACAAAGGTATACAAAACACACGAATATGGCAAACATGAGTTTTATTGCTTCAATACATGACGCACGAGACATTAGCATGTTTAAGGTATGAAAAGGCATGATACATATTTTACAAACGCAAACGAGAACTCAAATGAAACAAGAGGGCCACGATGGCCCTAGGTCGCTCACCTAAGTTAAAGGCATCATAATGGCTTATAACAAGAGTCTATATAAATCATGTAACCCACAGAGCGTGGCCGCTTTCTTCCCCAGGGGTAAAATTTGAACAATATTTGTAGAGGACCACTATACAATATTACATACCACATATAAAACCACTGGGCCTTGCGGTTTCAGAGCTGAAGATTTTTAAAGTCATATTGCTATTTAAGTCTATATAAACCATGTGACCCCCGGCTTTTGGCCAGTTTTCACCCCAGGGGCATCATTTGAACAATCTTTGTAGAATACCACTATATCATGTTACATACCAAATATGAAACCTTTAGGCATTGAAGTTTCAGAGGAGAAGATTTTTAAAGTCATTTTGCTTTTTAAATATATATAAACCATGTGAGCCACGGGGTGTGGCCAGTTTTGGCCACAGGGACATCATACATAAATAAACCATTTGACCATCCGGGTTGTGGCCAGTTTTGATCCCAGGGGCATCATTTGAACAATCTTTGTAGAGGACCACTATTCAATGTTACATACCAAATATGAAACCTCTAGACCTTGCGGCTTCAGAGGGGAAGCTTTTAAAGTCATTTTGCTGTACAATTCTATATAAACCATGTGACCCCTGGGGCGTGGCCAGTTTAAAGCCCAGGGGCATCATTTGAACAATATTTGTAGAGGACCACTAGAGGATGTCACATATCAAATATGAAAGCTCCATGCCTTATGGTTTCAAAGAAGAATTTTTTTTAAAGTTTTCAGTTTTTAAATCTATTTTTAGCTCTTGTGACCTACATATGCAGCGGACCGGAGCGATTTTGAAAGAGGGTCACCCAAGGATCATTTCAGCGGAGTTTGTTGAAAATCTGCCTAGCGGTTTAGGAGATGTTCTTTGAATGAAAATGTTGACACACGAAGGACGACGCACGACGGACGACGGACAAAAGGCGATCCTGGAAGCTCACCATGAGCTCGTTGTGCTCAGGTCAGCTAAAAAAAAACAGACAGTCTGTATGTACTGGTTTCTATCAATGTCTGTTGTGTGTATTGTCGGTAAAGATTTTACAGAAAAAAGCAAAACAATGATAAATACTGCCTACGATATGTGAAAAACAGACATCTATACGGAGAGTTTGACGAAAAAGCTCGCAAACGTCAACCAAAGTTAAAAACTGTTTTTCTCTATTTCTGGGAAACCGATCATTTTAAAGAGCAAGACAGCAGTACTATGCCCATGGTGTCCATAATGTCCCGTAGAACAAAAATATCTCAGATTTTGGCGTAGGTAAATTATACGAGTATATAGACGTAAAAGTGAACACCGAAAGTACTCAGTGATGATTTCGAACGGAGAGGGACAGGTACCGTAACGGAGAGAGTACATTTTGGGTTATTTTAACGGTTACAACGTGATATTTCGGTGGCAAAATTGACACTTGTTTGATATTTCTCGCAGTTCTAGTCTTTTACATTTTCTCGCACTTAAGTCACTTTTTATATGTTTTAGATTCTATTTTATGTTCGCTTCTCCATCACAACATGACACAAAGTTAATGCAGTATCTTACTTTTAAAGTGTGATTTTAGTCAAATTAGTGTAGTCGAAGTTATTGCACTTGACTTAAAAATATACCATCTTTGTTATTATCACTTCTCAGTTGTTTATTTGTTCCACTTTATGATGAATATTTAACGTTTATTCTCTTATGCGTTAAACATACACATATCAACAACGATGACTTTATGAGTTGCGTGTCGCCGCGTTGTATATGCATTAAAAATCTATGCATTAACACGTTTTCTCACATTTTTGCGGCGACGCGCATATGAAGCGTGTCAACGTATAATCTACTGTATGAATGTTCATTAAAACCAAATTCATTCAATATGTGTTTCTGCAATTAAACACCTACATGTATGCATTTATAGATGTATTTATTCCGTCGAGTATGTTTTGTCCAATAATCACCGATAACCAATACTCCTATGGGAATTCAATGAACAGTAAGGAGTTCTTTCTCTAGAAAAAGAGGAGGCACGAACTTTACTCGAGTTTCTTGTTGATGGTTCTAATTGATGTTGAACTCACGGCTTGGGATCTGGTTTACAATCCAATCCATGTGTTTTAAAAAATAAACAAACAAACAAACCAAGAAAAAGAAACAAACACAACAAACAACCATATAATTAATCGTTACTGAAAACTATTTTGAGTCAGTATTTCAAATATTAAAACAACACAAAAGCAAATGTCCATAAACATCAAACTTTATTGAACAGTACAAGAAATGGTCAATATTTAAGCAGAAGCAGAAACAGCAGAAGTCGATTATTCAAATTAAAAATGTCCTAGAATGATACTGCCGTTGCCTGGATAATCATTTCCATACATCGCGCAAGATAAACATCAAATAGATTAGCTGAAATAATACTTGCAGTGTTAACATCACGAGGTATGCTGTTAAAAACGGCAAAAAATCCAAACAAACACACAAACAAACAAACGAGTTATAAGTGAAAGTCTTATTTGTCATCTATGTTATAACAATAAACACATAGCCTCATGTCTTTCTAAGTTCATTATTTGAGACAAGTAACATTATCCCTTTCTACACTGTAATTAACATACGCCTCATACAATTTACACACGCCTCATACAATCTACATAAAAAAAAGAATATCTTTTTAAAAAATATCTTTCTAAGCGCAAATATGTGTTATCGTTATAAAATATTATTTACCTAAAACGTTTGTTTTAATATGCTATGAAAAAAGAGGAGGCATGAACTTTACTCGAGTTTTTTTGTTGTTGGTTCTAATTGATGTTGAAATCGCGGCTCGGGATCTGGTTAACAATCCGATCCATGTGTTTTAAAAAATAAACAAACAAACAAAACAAGAAAAACAATCAAACACAACACAAAACCAAACAACCAAATAATGAATCATTACTGAAAATTATTTTGAGTCAGTAATTCAAATATTAAAACAACACAAAAGCATATGTCCATAAACATCAAACTAGATTGAACAGTACAAGAAATGGTCAAGATTTAAGTAGAAGCAGCAAACATCAGAAGTCGATTATTCAAATTAAAAATGTCCTAGAATGGTGCACTTTGATACTGTCGTTGCCTGGATAATCCTTTCAATGCATCGCTCAAGATATACACGAAACAGATTAGCTGAAATAATACTTGCAGTGTTAACATCACGAGTTATACTGTTAAAAACGGCGAAAAGTCCAAACAAACAAACAAACAAACAAACAAGTTATAAGTGAAAGTCTTATTTGTCATCTTTGTTATAAGAATAAACACGTAGCCTCATGTCTTTCTAAGTTCATTATTTGAGACAAGTAACATTATCCCTTTCTACACTGTAATTAACACACGCCTCATACAATTTATATACGCCTCATACAATTTACATACGCCTCATACAATTTACATACGCCTCATACAATTTACATAAAACACAGAATATCTTCTTCTTTTTTTTAAATATCTTACTAAGCGCAAATATGTGTGATCGTTCTAATCTATTATTTACCTAAACGTTTGTTTCAATATGCTATTATTGTATAACTATATGTCATGCCTTTGCAGAAAAATAAAGTATAGCTGGGCAGGCAATACTTTCTTAAATTTATTACAGTATTATCATAAAATTGATCTAGCTTCAATGAGGCACTGGTTAGTTTTTCAATAGCTCTCCCACCCGTTTCAGTCAGTCATTCAGTGTTATATTTGTATCCAAAATACTTGCACAATACGATATTACTTGGTATCTGACACACAATAGGGCAAAACGATATTGTTCATGTAAACAGCAGACACAATTTGGGCGAATATGGAATATCATATCAGAAACATTTCGAAATAATAAAACGAATTTTGAATAATTGCTGAGACACAATGAAATAGGTGGGGGAGTTTCTTTTTTAAATAATTTCTGCAGTTCCATAAATTAAATTTTAAATTATTTGTCTTACGGATTAGTGGGTTATGGTGACCACTAACCAAACTCCCATGCGAAAAGCAAGTGTGCTAAGCACGGTGACCACTAACCAAACTCCCATGCGAAAAGCAAGTGTGCTAAGCACGGTGACCACTAACCAAACTCCCATGCGAAAAGCAAGTGTGCTAAGCACGGTGACCACTAACCAAACTCCCATGCGAAAAGCAAGTGTGCTAAGCACGGTGACCACTAACCAAACTCCCATGCGAAAAGCAAGTGTGCTAAGCACAGCGCTAGACAAACAGCCTGATAATCTATTTGTATGTACCTGACCCTGTACTATGGGGTGGTAATCCAGATTAAAACAAATCTAATGTTTACGAATTATATTCCCTACACACACTATGTTTAATATAACTGCTACGACGATCAAACAATGCAGTGCAATCATCAAACCTGCAATCCAAACATTGCGAAAGTGTATCCTATCATTACGGTCAGATGGCCATGGAGGTTTGTTTCTATCTCCTTGTAACAACCCTGAAATAAATAGTATTAAGATAAATTATACACTTGGTAATTAATATTATTCTATGTCACATGCACACAAAATATACTATTACCATTAAATTTTTACTTAAAGCTAAAACTGCCACTTTTAAACACAAATGGCAATAACATTGACAACAACCATTTTTGTAGAAAAATTTTCACACATGAAAAAGCAAACGCATCTTACTGCTGTGTTTAAAAATGTTTCATTGATCGTTTGATTGTGCTGCAGCTGATCCGCTTCAAACTGACACAAAGTTTCGTTGATCGGTTGGGCCTTTTCATTTTGGTCCCGGCGTTTGCAGCAGGTGGACGGAACGGACGTCTGCAAATCGAAGGTGTGATTGTCGACTATACAAAGGTAATGTTAAGTTGACGGATACACGGTTATGCATGGTTTTATTATTCTTTGTTGATACGAGATCTTCAGTCGGTTTAAATTTTGTTGATAATGAGGGGATCAACCATTTAATGTAAACAGGGGGCATTGTGTTTTTTCTGCTTATAAACACGCTACAATCGTCTGCATTTATAAATTGTCTGATTGTCTGATTTACCTGTATCGACGCGTCCATGTTTATAACGGTTATCACTTGCATTTTTGCAGACTGTAGGTTACGTTTATCCTCTCAAAACAGACACACACATTCGCAGAACTATTGAATTAGAACTACTGTAGAAACAGTTATATCTGGGGAGCAATAAAGATGACATTGGATAACATCATCACTTGAAATTTGAAATGGATACTTGTGCTACATAGACCAGGCGTTTAATACTAGATTTTTTTTTAAATCTCTGATCAAGTCCCTTTAATATTAGTGTCAAACGTACTTCATTGAAGTGTATATGATAATAGTCTTTCGGCCCTTCTGCGCCACAGCAGGACAGCTGAAAACAATTATTATATTGCAGTTACTCCTAAATTGATACTAGACTTTATAACAAACATTTTTAATTTTAGTTCACGAAAAAGACGATATACAAAATCCAAAATATTGTGCAATTTTGTGTTATTACTATGTCTTTTTAGTATTTTCATATTGCAAGCCTGAGTGAAAACTCAGAAAAGGTTTTTTATTAGATAATTGTCTAGACTAGAAACCTAATGTACATGTGACCTTCAATTGCACTTGGTCCCAGGCTTCTGATACCACGCCCTGTCCAGCAACATAATCTTTCCGTAGAGAGTTGCTCAACATCAACTCTAGTCCATCGTCAAACTACGCCAATGATATATGTATTTGATTTCATTCGGTATTATATTTGCATAGACGATAACATTTATTACTACTTATAATACAATCTTAAGACTACTATAAACTAATACTCCTTCTGGGACTGATCAATTTTAACACAATATATAGGAGGCGTGTCGTGAGAAACCCGGGCTTAATTCATAAACTTAAAGTGTTGTCCCGCATTAGCCTGTGCAGTCCGCACATGCTAATCCGGGACGACACTTTCCGCCTACAGTGGATTTATGTTTAGAAGAGACTTCCTTGAAACAAAAAATAGCATAAAAGCGGAAAGTGTCGTCACGGATCAGCTGTGCGGACTGCACAGACTTTTCGGGACGACACTTTACGCATATGTATTAAGCCAGGTTTTCTCAGGACATGCCTCAAATCAGATATTTTAAACTGGGCTAAAATGATTTAATGAAGTGTATAAGTGTAAGCATGGCCTCAATATTATCGTGAATGTATGTTGAGTTTTAAAAATAATAATTTCGTGCATAAAACAACGATTTTAATGTGAACACGATAATTGGATTTACCTGATACCTGTAAACTGCAGATTGGATTCCAAAAGTAAAATTTGCCAGCAGCATCGCTATTAATAACAACGTATACTGAAAGAAAAATATGGTCAAGTGAAAGCCAAACCAATACTCAGTGTTCGACATAAATCGACAGAGTTACATCTTAAATAATTCGTTCTTAATTTTAACAAAGCACAGATGACAAATGTATATTGACATTAACTGTGATAACTTGTCTAGAACAAACAAAAACTTCATTTGAATTAAATAGACAACACCAAAACCACGTTAAAAGGAAAAGGTATTATCAAACGCAACAATGTTGCCAATTGCATCATCATGTATAATTTGAATAATAATGAATGATAAATTTTGAAAAATGATAAACACGTTGCTATCATACCGACAGATAAAGTTTATCCAGCCATTCTATGCCAATTTTTAAAGCAACATAAAAGCCAACCAAAGCAACAAAAGTATAGCCCGCGATCAGGCTTCCGCAAATTATGATATTGGTTGTGACCGTTCCGATGTTGTTGTCCAAGTTATAAATTTGAAGTAGATCCTCACTTGGGAAAACGTGCACATAGCGTGAAATTCCAGCGGATGCAAAAAGAATTACTCCAGATAGCTGGAAATAAAAATGGAAATAATTTTCTATTGTATACAGGACCTGTATTATAATGTTATTAAATACGTGATTTAATACATGCACTTTTATTTGTCCGAGGTATGTTGTATTGAACAGGACAAATAACAGTGCATGTATTTTATTAATCAACAGAACAGAACATAACATGTGTTTTATTATGACGTGCACAATGTACATCGTCAATATGACAATACAAACAAAACATAATAATAAATTGCGTCACTTTACACAAAATGTATGAATAGATCCGGTATATATTACATAAATAACACATGGCTGAGAGGATGATATATAATAATATCATCCCGAGAAAAGTTATATCAACCGAGGCGGTAGCCGAGGTTGATATGACTTTTCAAGGGTTGATATTATTTATATCACACTCTCAGCCATGTGTTATTCATTTTATTACACCGAACAATCCGTATAACACCTTGAAATGACAAGCTGCGTGATTTTTTTTTCACCATTAATGTAGACTCTAGTAAAAAAAATGCTTCGTAAGCCGAGGCTTGAAATTACTATTTCACAATACAATAGAACTTTATATAGTTAAAACATTGCAGAATCTAACTTTCCAATGCTTCACAGACATAAACTGAACCTTTTACCGGCATGACCATTGAGTGTGAACAGCTATATTTAGACGTGTCAATTTTAAAGATGGCGTGATCGACATGAAGTTTTTACAGCGCGTTAGATTAAATCGGTTATAAACATGGCGAAATATAGTCTGACATCAACCAGTCCATGGCCGATTGCTCCTGGACAATACAATATGGCAGACTAACGGTATGTCATACATAAAAGCATAGTTTTCTAAATTGTTTACGTTCGTTTTGCATGACGTTGTAACCAAACATCATATTTCATTTTCGTACATCGCGATCTTTTAGTGATTTTTATCTCGTTGAACGTATATCGATTAAATATACTGAATAACCTGTCTAAACATCCATACATATATTTCGGATATTCGGACGTGTTGTTTACTATTGAATAAAATCCACCAGAAATTTAGTAATGCTTATTTATATATCTTTAAATACAATCTTATATTATTTTAAATAATTAACAACGAATTATACATTTCAATCTTATGTTAATAAAAACCATTATCCTTATTAAAATAATATGAATTGGTAAAAAAACCATAAATAAATAAATAAATAAATGATTAATTTATTGATATTAATAATTTATTTAAACTGTTATATTTTTTTCAGCGTGCAGTTTCCACTGCAAGGCATCAGTACAACAGTAAGAAGATAGAAAGAACAGAAAAAAAAGCCACAACATGTGTGATACTGATCTCTTCCAACTTCACAAGACAAGAAAGTTCATAAACAGACATTTCGTTGTTCATCTGTGTGATTACAATTGTATCTAGTGGATTTATCATGAGATTATAAATTGTCAAATTAAAAAACAACAACTTTCTACAATAAGAATTTTGTATGAGTAAGTTATAAAATGTGAATATTAACCGTGTGTAGCAAACAAAGCAATAATGAGGACATCTTACAAACTTTGCAACATACTCCAAGCATGTGTTGTCCTTTTGAAAGGTGAAAGTAAACTTATCCATGTTTAAAATGATAATTTAATTAATTTTATCTGTAGCTTTAGAGAACATTGAGCAATTAAATTTAAATATGTTCAATTATGTAGTACTGATTTGTTTGATGGTGTGCATTGCCTGAGCCTATACTGCATAAACTTATTTCAGTGAAGATTTTAATGTTGATATTTGACTTTAGGTATATTCCCAGTATTTGTATACAGTTGAAATGGTTGATTTGCAAATATATAAGTAATACTTCACATCATGTATACATTTATTGTGAAAGTAAAATGTTTAGTCATTAAAATATATTGTATGCAATAAATTGACAATTGTATTTCACTGACGAACATTTATTGCACTTATGTACATTAGCATTGTGTCATTATTAACCAGAAAAATATATGTAGATGTTTTGGTTTAAAAAGACATAAGAATATATCTGTGAATTAACTGAGTTACTATTTGTTTGATTTGAAATTATAAATCAAATAAAGGTTTAAACAGTGTAATTAAAATTTGTTAACTATATGTATGGCCAAATAATATCACTTATAAGCTTGCATAAGTATTGTACATAAAATGATTTAGTGAATATTTCCAGTCATCTCAATGTAATAAGAGTGACATGTACACTGTTTCAGCTATAAGTTTCAAGGCATTTTCATTAATTGTATAAATTAATTGTAATTTCCTTTCTCTGTAAGACATGCCTACTTTTCCACCATCTTAATCATAATACCTAAGGTGTATATGATTTGTTAATTAATACTGGTAATAATGAAACATAAATAAAAAAAACACCACTGTGCAGAAGAACGTTTTAGTTTACTTTATGTTTTTAAATATATAACAGTAAATTTCAAGATCCTTTGAATTGCCAGTACAGTTGGCCAGCCATGCACACAAAATGAATCCAGCATTTTCTAAATGAATCAGCAACCTGAAAATAAATACAAATACAAGAATTATACAGTAAGTTCTACTAGCATCAACTACTACTAACTAGATCTACAATGTTGAGGTATTTCCAAATGTAATAATTCTAAAATGGTGATGCAATACACATTTACTTTTGCTGTAATACTTACTTTAACACTAACTTAATATATACTAACGTGATTGGTCTTTATAGCATTATTAGAAATCAAATTAACTACCAATACGCATTAACTGCATACACTGAATTAGTTCCTGAACACTTATCCGAATATCCGAAATAGACATCAAGTTAATTTGGGTGAGCTTTTTAACAAAACTACAATTTATGCTGATAGGCAAGCATGCATATAAAAAGACAAGACAAAGGTTGAATGAACGGCGGAACGATATTACAACAACATGTAAAGAAGTACGTAATTTTGAAGATCGTTTAAAATTGCCTATAGAAAGTAACGTACCTCAGCCATCTTGGTTTAACCGGTGTACCGTAGGCGATTTGGGTGATGATCGACCTTTACTATGAAGTAAGTAAAGATCGGGTACCAGAATAGGCGAAATACGGTGAACGTTATCGTGTGATTCAAAAAGGAATAATATACAGTTGATGGACAGTGTTTAATGGATATTTCAGATCACATAACGGACAATTGTGTTGCATAATCTGTGAACAACTTGTGCAGTGACGACAAAGACTAGTTTTCAATGGACTGAAATTATTACCTAGGGTTGTGTTGTGTCGTGTTTAAACAAATAATTGAAGAAACCATGCATCGGTGATGTCTACCATTATTTTGGACGCCAATATTCATTATCGGATACAGGTTTGGAGACAAAATACGAATTTAAAGATACGTTCTGGCCAGTCATGGCGATTTCGAAAACACATTGCGTTTTTGGTTAGCACGGTTCACATGAAAAATGAAACAAAAAATGTTAAGTTTTGTGGATACAAACGGAATTGCAAATGCTTGTAGCTGGATATTGAATGTAAAATGCCGTGGATTGACGTCAATACTTTAGGGGTAAACGTTGCATAGACGTTCAGTTTTGTTTTGTTTTGAAAAAAAAATCGCTGTTCTATTTTTAACTCCGCGCGAGGGTGATATGAAAAAAGAATTACCCTGTGATATTACTTTTGGTTTATGGACAAAATACACAGAGTGGTCACGTGAGATGTAATAATATCATATATCTTTATATGGAACATATATGAAAATATAATAGCACACTATACTGTATTATTTAAATATATTTATAGATATTTATATTTTACGATTTATTTATTTGTACTAAAAATTCGTAGTACTCTTGATTGCTATTATATATTTGTTATTTACAAATCCGATCATTTGTGTTTAAAAAAAAATAATATATTTTAAGAGGGTGTCATTTTCGTTCTGGAAAAACACTTTATATTTCCAATTTCATATAGGAATAGTTCAACTAACCTATCAAAAGTGCTAAATCTCGTACAGGCATCGAAATTTCATACAGGCACTGACTTTAGCCAATCACAATGCATAGATCCCATAAAGAACAGTTGAATTCATCCAGGAACAGTTTATTAGTTTATTTACTCCTGCTTAACTGATATAAGACGTGCATACTATTGTAAAGTTGATTAATAATGCGATGTACAAAATGTGAACGAGTACAATGAATAAACACACTCAATATATAAGTAAAAAATTAACATAATTATAACTTTTTTATTATATACATACCCCGAATACAAAGACTCCGATCAAAAGGCACTGAAATCGGAACAAATGGTGAAATAAGCATATATACAGCTTTCTAGTCTACACTATTAAAGGGATCTATTTACAGATTAGCAAGCTGATATTTCCATCGTGAGCAAGGAAACAAATGTCATGTATAAACAGACGAACTAACACTCCTGAAGCAGATATGTTTGAGAGTATGTGCCCTTAACTAGCAATCGTATAAAATTTAAAAAACACGTGTATCACTTAACACAACGTTAAAAATACGCATGTGTTTACCGTTTAGGCATAACTACAAAAAACGCACATGTTTAAGCCAATCGGGAGTCCAATGTAGTGCGAAAGTATTAACCTGGTACTCATTAATGTTCGTGACAAACCGTAAGTGTGTTCTGTTATTTGCGTTGTTTTGGACGAGTTTCTGTTATTGGAATTTATGTTGATACAGATTTAAATACGGGGTAGCGAGAGTGATATTTAATGGTCGTGTGGTATACGTGCTAGCGCCGCACGCAATCGAACCGAGTTCAATTCCTTCTACGAGCGACCTTTTGTAAAATCTTATTAGTTATTCTTAAAATAGGCAGATCATGAGATATTGATTTAGAAATGTATCATCATCATTTTTTTTTTAATTATTTTTATTTGATCATATTAGTATGTGTTTCTTTTATTTTTGTACATGTAAAGTATCAGTTTAGTTTAATAAATAATAAAGTATCATTTTCGTTTAATAAATAATAATAATGTGTATAACGCTCATGTTTATAAAATGTTGACGCCGGTACTCGAACTCCAAACTTCGCATTGCAAGCGTGGCATCTGTTCCACTACACCATTCTTGTTGTATGATATATAAACCTATACGACATCGATTTACATTATAGAACTGGCTTTGATACGTCGATACTTGTCGTGGTATCTATAAATAAGTCCCGATAGCATACGGAATATTTATGAGTGTCAGGTTTATAATTTCGCACTATACAATCCAAGTATGAAGCTAACAGTGTCCACTTTTCAAACCGTTCTTGACCATTTTTATTGTGAAACAAACAATTGGACTAAGCAAAAGTAAGTTTATTCACTTTTATATTGTCTGGTGAAAAGAATTCAAAATATTAAAATAAAGGACTAAATAAATACAGTTTGTTAGAATTGATTCAAGAAATACCTTGTCGCCAACCGACTGCCAATCCTGTCGCGTATTACAACACAAAATAAATATTCCATTACTATTTTTAGAGCGTACATCAAATAACCAATGTGTATATATTATATTTTTGTGTAATGACACGATAATCATTTTGTAATGGCTATTAGTCATACAACTTTACTAGAAGAAATTGCAAATAAAAAACCCCGAAACTGTTATCAACAGTCCTAAAATATATTTAACTCTGTCCGAAGAAATTGAATCATGTACAATTCTTGAAAATAGAGCGTCCTCTTGTAGATGTTAGGTCAATTGAAGTTTTATGAAAAATCCACAATTCGGATGAACAGGTTTGAAGAGTTATTTCACGACCAGTCAAAATACTCACTGAAACGTATCCGCTTTCAACCAAGGCTTCTTTTTCAATGTAACTCGTACAAAAAAAATCAATGTCATAATTCTCAGATCGTATTTGAAGTTGGAAGATTAACTAATATTATTACAGTTTGTAACGTTTGTTCTCTTACGTAACTGCCAACAGTGAATATTAAAGTATTTTGATGCTGTAAGCAAATGCTTCCAAAGGTAATGACAGATTGAATAGTTTTTATAGCGAGACCCACTCATAAAGGGTCTATCACAAAACCACTATCTTTGTACTTAAACCATATTGCAAAATATCAGTACACTATTAACAATAAATACTCAGACTATACAAGTACTTTCGTATTAAAACAATAATTTAAACTGCAAACACTTATCTTACGGGTACAGGTTACGATATGCATATTTTACATCATTATATCAAAAGTGACGTACCTCTTTGTCCATCTTTGTTGATATTACATTAATGTTCTTCCACTAAAGAATTCGCAAGTACTGTAGTTGTTACGTGTATAACGAGAGATAAATTGCAGCCGATTACAAGGAAGATAAAATATGCATGTTTAAACTGGTAAACTGCACGCTATTTTATAGTAGGCTAAACAAATTAATGATTTGTTTCTCAGGCAGCGCGAAACGTTTTCTAATGGCCCGCCACGAAATTGATTTAATGCCAAAACTATTTTTATTTGCTATTTTTTGACGATCGCGCCCGGGTTTTAAGGAGCAGTCCAGAAATATGTTAATAAAAATAAAACTTTGCAGATAGTGTTTCTAATGGACATGTAACCGAACGAATTACAAAAGCTAACCATTGAAATATGTCAATTATTAACATGTTGGTAACTTGCTATCGTCTGTATGCGACAACTGGTGATGACTCTTGGGTCAACTAGCATATATATTATAGTATATGCCGTTCGTACCAACTGCTTTTGAACAATGCCTTTGGTAAATAAGAAACAGATTTCGGACGAATAAATACTATAAACGTTCATAAGAACTATTACTAAAATAACGATGTATTGATTGAGATCCCATGGACAGCGGCTTAAAATTAAACGAATCCGATTTTTTTGAAAGCGGAAGAAGAGTTAAAGGGTAGAGGTTTCTAGTACCGGTAACTTTTTTCCTGTCTGATTTAATTATGTAAATCGGATATACACAAATTGTGAAATACTGTGTAAATTTTGAAAAAAAAGTCATATTCGATTGAGAACCGTAATAAATATCGTATATTTATTGACACAATTTTTTGTTTCGTAGGTGCTTTTGCTTGTCTAATATTTAGCATTCAATATTTTTTTAAGAAAATCTGTGTCAATATAAGTCCTATGGAAACAAACGAAAATGCAAGCTGCATTGACAAGTGTTGATTTTTCTTTACAAAAATTATTGGTGATTTATTGCAAAAACAATTCCTATTGTTGACAGTTATAAAAATATGAATAACGAAAAGTTAAATTCTATCCATAGGAGTACTTTAATGCTGATAGTATATCAATTTGAAGGCACTTATGTTAATTATGAACATTGAAATTGATTGACCTTTTACGTCAGCTTGCATAAATGACCGTCTGTGATTAATAAATCTATATTTAGAATTTTATAAAAACAGATGCTGATCTTGTTATTAAAACTTAAAATCGTCTTTAATCTGCACTTATTTACTTGTTTTAATAAGCCATTACATAGTACCAATAGAAAAGACTAGGACAAAAAAATAAATTCGCCCTTCCTCCTGATTTTTTAGAAAAAGTGCCTGAGAAATAATTCATAACATTTTTTAGCCTTACAGGTTCTTAATGTAAATTTTTCAACGGACTGTGCATCAAATAAAATGTTATCATGGTGTTATCTACTCAAATACCAATTTCTCAAACACTTAAACTGAACGCATCCAATAAAAATTCTTTGCGTTCGCATACAAGTTTTTCAGTTGTTTTAAAAATTGCAAAGCACGCTATAGTTAGTTTATTTCTATCAGCTTTAATTCGTGTAACTAATAACTATGCATTGGCATATACTTATTAACATGTTCATGTGCTTTGAAATTGCACACTCGTATTTGCTGTTTATTTTCATGCTTACAGATTGTATAGATAGCGACGTTCGTATGTAATTGAAATTGGTTTCGAAATAATTGTCGTCGAGAACTATATTTGAATATCCACCGTTAATGTTCAGAAATTGTATTGAGCGATTTAAGAACAAAGGGAATGTTTCATGTTGTAATGTAGGTATATATCATCGTTATACATGCTTTTATCCTGTTTCTACCTGCAACAGTAACCTCATAAAGGAGATATAGATAAATCTTCCTATCACCAGTCAACAAGAAGTGGCAATGTTTATCTTGCTACTTGTCTATTCCTATGCGCCGAACTAAGCGTCATTGATTTTAACCCTTTCTATTACAGTAGAGTGTAATATCTTTATAAATTTCCTCTGTTTAACATTGGTCTGATTATTAAAACAAGAGGCACAAGAGAGCCTGTATCGCTCCACTGTCTTATTAAGTAAGGAGAGTCAAAACGAAAGGACTCATATAAGAAAAAGGCCACTCTTTTGCGGTTTTGTGTTTAAACGAATCAAACAATTAAAGGTGATTTAGTACAGAACCATCCAAAAACATTTCTGTTAAACTATTTGGAACTCCGACATGTGGTTTCTGACAAATATAGCCATATAAGGAAAAATCGCCACTCCACTGATGGCCATGTTTTTCAATGGTCAGAACCATTTAAGCAACATTCGTAGAGAACTACCCAACAAACATTTCTGTGCAATTATTTTGGAATCCAACCGGTGGTTTCTGACAAGAGAGTAATCAAAGTTTTCAATGTAGCCGTATTATCAATAATGGCCAGCCACCTAACGGCTATTTTTGTTAACGGAAAGTAACCATTTGAGAAACATTTGTAGAGAACATTCCAAGAAAAAATTATGTCAAATCATTTCGAAATCAAACTAGTGGTTTTTGATCAGATTTTCAAAGTTTTTAATATAACATTTTAAGGACAAATGGCCCCGCCTTCTGGCGGCAATGTTTTTCAATGGACTATTGATAATATAAAAATGCAAATTGAACAGTCAGAAAACAAAAATACACTTAAATACCTTAATGATGTAAGCACATTCAGAAGGTGTTTGTCCACCAAAACCAACTACATCCATAAAACTGCCCCGGAATTACTCGAAAACTTTGCAAATTGCATTGTGTCTGTAAAAAAGAGTGATGGAACAGAATATGAGCCTACTACAATCAGAAGTATTATTTCAAGCATTGAAAGAAAATTAAAACGTCATACATACATGTACCCTGTTAAAGATAATGATGGAAAAAAATCAACTTGATTCCAACATATTAGAGATGCACTCAAGTCAAAACAACGGAGCTTGAAAAAGATGTGAAAGTGAAACAAAACCGAAGCTGCGAGTCCTTTTTGGATAACAAAGTTCATAATGAAAAGAAAGACCACAGACAAACACCCAAATCTTTCTAACCTGAAGATACTTTTGTTCAGTAATTGCACTTCCCTGGGGCTGCAAGGCACAACAGAAAACTACAATGTAAGGTATAATACAAATAGTTTATTTATTTAATAATTGATGCTCACGCCATCTTAATATGCTCAAGTGAGTCAATGTCAGTGTTGCAACTAGAAAGAGCATAAAAATAGAATACTAGTACATCGTAGGTGCCGGGGAGGCGAATATTTATCCGGTTTTCATTTTCTAAGCCCCACCGAATAAGCTTTCTCCATTCCGGAGTCAACCATACACACATTATAGTCAATAAATATTTATATTAAATCCACACATTAACAACTACAATGAGATATATAGAATAAACGGTTACTGCTTGGTCTTATGTAATATAATCTAATGAGGCTTACACTAATAAATAACGGCGAGGCTTGCCGTTTTTCTACTTATCATACCGTAGTTTTCTAAAAATGTCACCAATGAAACATTAGCTGTTTTCACTTCAAATACATACATTACACACACTTTCATTCAAATGATATTGAAAATGCACACTGAAATGGATTGCCACGAAAAAATTTATCGGAGAACACACGCCACCGATTTGTTTGGAGGCGCCATTTTGAAGTTGTGTATTGAAATTTACATTTTCAAGATCGTGTTAATATTTATTTTAATGTGTTTAATTTTTTGTAAAAATGTTTAGGCTTAACATAAACTGATTATGTGTAGTGAATGTTCGTTCATTTATTTGGAATTTTTTGAATTAATTGTGTATGAATTATTTACTGCTCCATTGATGACGTCACTACTAAACACTACTAAATGCGGGTTAATGTAAATATTTTAAAAAATAACGCTTTGTGATTTGTGACTATTAAAAATAATAAACTATATACGTTCTTTGTATCAAATTGTTTGTTTTGATTAATCTTATTAATTATTACTGAATATTTTGATTTTATAGTTGATTCCGAGTAAGATGACGTACCGCCAATCATTGACGGATAAAAACGCGAGCGACATAATATAAAAAATATATGAAGCACCTTTGTATAAGGCCGATTTCAGCATATTGATATGATACATATAAGTTCATGGCTTATATGCCTTTAAGAAATTCGTGGAAAACCCTGCCTGGAAATATAACAAAGCGCTCCATATATGAACGGAAAATAAAGGTTGCAACTTGTTTGAAGTTATTTCTATCGAAACATATTTTCACCTGCTTGATTATTTTCTTTTTATTTCTAAAAAAGCAAAAAAAAAGCAATAGTTTTAATATCAAAAAAGTACATATAGAATATAAATAGATTTGCAAAGTAGTTACATGAGATAGTAGTTTTGCAATCTCATTAAAAGCATCTCCAGTCTGACGCTATTATATCATCCGCTGACTGGATCTGATGACTTCTCACTAGGGGTCACGTTCAGATGACCTTTTCAGAAGGCAATGAAACGTTGCCTTCAAAATGTTTAGGTATAACTTCATATATACCACAAATACTGTGCACGAAATTAACGTGAACTTTGGATGTTAACTCGCCAATTGTACCACTATATCCATTGTTATCCACGTGAAAATTAACTGTAAATGATTTATTCCCGAGGATCAGCTGGAAATGCATCACTTTTAAAAACCCGTGGCCAAACATTGCTGTGCAAAGGGCAATTTCATTGGGCACAGCAGGGGTGATATTTTATTGTTCGGAAGGTCATTTGAACGTGACCTGTTATACGATATCTTCAGATCCTAACATTGATAGGATTTGATTTTAATGAGATTGAGTAGTTTCATTACCGTATAAGTTCGCGGAACAATTATTCAGAAATAAATAAGAACATGAATAAGAACGGTTTTTTAATCTCATAGTTTTATCATTGTCAACAGCACGAACTGAGCAAATAACCGGAACACATTCAAAGTACTCGGACATCATCATTTGTTTAAAGGTGCATACAGACAGTATTTTCCATAAATATAGACACATATTAAAACAATATCTATAAGCAAAAATAGATTGATGGACTCGTTAAAAAATATATAAAAAGTTAACACCTTTTTGGGAGATCAACGGTTCCAGTAGGACTCTAATAAAGCCTACACAATCGCGCACTTCAATGAAAACGTTTCCTTCTACGTTAATCAGAGATGCGCATGCGTAAAATGGCTTATTATGTATTCATTGCGATTTTACTACTACAACAAATATTCCCGCGCCTCTAAAAATGTCATCGATGGCCACTGTTGCATTACCTATTGTGTTAGTAATATCCTAATAAATGTGCAAATACTAGTCTTCACATGTAGCACATTATGTGTGACTGAGACTATGCCGGGTTTTACGTCATGCAATTAAACAATGGCGTGTTAAGTACGGCTATTACCACCACAACTACTACTACTACTACTACTACTACTACTACTACTACTACTACTACTATTACTACTTTTTCTACTACTACTACTACTACTACTACTACTACTACCACTACCACTACTACTACTACTACTGCTACTGCTACTGCTACTGCTACTGCTGCTACTACTGCTACTACCATTATTAGTACTATTACTACTACTACTACTACTACTACTACTACTGCTACTACTACTACTACTTCTACTACAACAACTACTGTTACAGCAACAACAAAAACGACAACAACAACAACACCAACTACTACTATTACTACTACTTCTACTACTACTACTACTACTACTACTACTACTACTACTACTACTACTACTACTACTACTACTACTGCTACTACTACTACTACTATTACTACTACTACTACTACTACTACTACTACTATTACTACTACTACTACAACTACCACTACTACTACTTCTACTACTACGACTACTACTACTACTACTGCTACTATTACAACAACAACAACAACGACGACGACAAAAAAAAATCTAATATAAAATAGTCCGACCAACTTAATTTTTCCGGCCTAAAAAAAAGTCACTATAAATAAACATTGATCCGTCCTGAATATCGATTTGGTGTGGATAATTTTTTTTTACCATCGTTTATTATTCAATTTCTGTGTTAGTACAGTATGAGCGTACCGGTCTATTTGTTGCGTTGTAGTATGATACAATTTTGCTGTCACGAGTTCGAATCCCACCATATGCTACAGGCTACAGTTGGTCTTTTCAATGTTCCAGATATATATTTTTTTTTCTTATTAATATGACATGTTTCCATCGCACAGCAAATTATCGGATGGTATACGTTAAGGAATGCAACTGTTGAACTAAACAGTATGTTTTGCAGATAATATGCAATTGTGATAACTAAAATGTTGACAGGAATGTTCCGACCCTGATTCAAATTCAGAGCAGCCAAATTATCTTTTCAGATTTACAGACCCGACACGTTACCATTTGCGCCACGAACATCTTGATAGCAAAGTGTCAATAATAACGATATTGAATGTGAATGTAACAGTCATTGTGACCGATCAACTTCGGTTGTTTATGTTTTGTTACTATAAATAAGGCCGGCGTATTTATCTTGGTCGGATTATACTACAACAACAACAACAACAATAACAACAACAAATACTACTACTACTACTACTACTGCTGCTGCTACTACTACTAATACTACTACTACTAGTACTACTACTACTACTACTACTACTACTACTACTACTACTACTACTACTACTACTACTACCACTACTACTACTACTACTACCACTACTCCTGCTACTGATACAACAACAACAACAACGACGACGACAACAACAACAAATACTACTACTACTACTACTACTATTACTACTACTACTACTACTATTAGTACTACTACTACTTCTACTACTACTACTACTACTACTACTCCTCCTACTACTACTAATAATAATAACATTTATATACAGTTATCGCTGGGTAATGAACTGCTTTATCCTTAACAGCAGCAAACCATTACATGTACTTGGTATCTCTGTTGAATTTTAATTGTATCTCATACTTGATTCTTTTTAATATTTGTGATGGTTTATGGTAAAATAAACTTTACACTAACCGTAAAGTATAAAATCAATATATCCGATATGACCGATAAAAGGACACGTTATGCTGGTGAACTTTCAGCCAGCCAACCAGAACCTTACATTTATACCAACTACTCGCAGCAGTTTCTTCCTTAAGCGGTGGAAGAAACACTGCCATTAAAAAGGAAATTCCTCCAGATGTGGAACGATTTTCAATTTCAATAAACCCTCAGAAATGCTTCATTATTGATCCAGACATATATATTGAGAGTTAAAACTAAAAAAAAAAGATAACTGAAATAAAAACACAAACATAAACAGTTCAATTTTACATGTGTCACGTTGTTTGCTTAACTGTCCACCATTTTTATCTACACCATGTGATCTGGGCGCGTATTCACCAACCCATTCTTATACTTAAGATTTAAAAACAAACAGATTTAGACTACAAATACTAGTCTGTTAGCAAATATACCAGATACCAATGTTACCTATGGCATTAACAAATCATTCTAAATAAAGAATGCAGCAAATGAATATATAAAGTGAGATTCATTTACGGCACACTTAGAGCATAACAATTTCAAGAATATTCTTAGCCATATGAATAAATGTCCTGACTATGATCACGTTAATGTTGGTGCCGGCGCGGATTTGTTGAACTATGCCTTCAGAACCAGTCAAATCTCAGTTTGGAGGATGATATCCATGGTATTGAAAATGAAAGCAGATATCCATGGTATTGAAAATGAAAGTAGAACACAATTTATCTGTCCGTACGACAAGTATATTGTTGCATGTTCACGATTCAGACATATAAACTCTGCATAGGAGTCAGCAGAGTGTTGATTGATTTGGTGGCTATCAGTCATACAGTCCTAAAAATATATACAATCAACAATTAAAATGTCAACAATCTAAAATAAGGCAATCTTCCAAAAACGAGCGTGTGATATAAATAACCTTTTTGAAAATCAACATTGTATACGGTAATTTGACATTCGAACTTACATTTAGAACGTGCATTTTAGTCAGATTGATAAAGGAGACGTCACGTTGTAATGAACGCACACTCTTGTCCGAATGATATCAACAAGCGATTTTACCAAAAAAACACAACAACACTACTGTGCTTAAGTCAACTTTAAGGTAGTACTGTAATCATTTCCCGCGTTTTTTTCTAAGATCGGCCGATATCGGTGACTGTCGGAAAGTTTCGTTACCCAGTTCGTAATATGCCCGTTCGGTTCCGATTCTTGTCGAATACATGCTATTTTTAATATAAGTTCATTCTTTTATATAATCCCATTATTTTATACATGTTAGTATCATATATATACCTCCCACGAAATGCAAACAGATAAATAGTTTGACATTATGAAAAATTGGTAGAAATCGAAAGTTAAAAATATTTTTCGTGGTATAAACACAAACAACTGTCAAACGAAAATTATAAATACGAGCAAAAAGGGAATGCTAAATGAAAGAAAATCGGAGCCATATAAATAACGCTCACCAGATCGTACATATGATGAGCCAGCATGAATCCTGATAATAAGGAGATGAAACACATGTAAGTAAAACAAGAAAGTGAAAGAATTGTATTTTTATTCTGAAATTTCTGAATATATTAATATTTGACTATAAAATCAGAACGTAATTCATTAGAGGATAATGTGATGCTTTTCATTTCAATGCTTGAACTACGAAATTGTAGTGCTTAAATGTACAATTAATATATTAGTATAAGTAATATTATTTACATGTATTTGTTTGTGTCCATATTTCTATATAAACTTACAGTATACATGTAAGTAAATGAACATACAAGCCATGAAGTACATGTGTCAGTCCCTTAGTTTTGAAGCCTCAAGACACTTTAATAGTTGAGTACTTATACTTAATGTGTGTGTCATTTTGCTTATGAATGTGTACGCCAGTGTTTCTTCATGATCAGCATACTAATAAGGATCCATTCAGTAATTACACAGTTTTGTCATTAATTTTACCTAACACTGAAAAGTATGGCTTACTGCACATATACTGGACAGTTTTATGCATATTGTTAAATATGTCGTGGAAAACAATCAGTTATTGGATTGTTTAAAATATTTGTGCAGCTGAAGGAAGAGAATTGCCACAAATCAATCGGAATGCTTCCCTGGGGGTCAAACCTGGTGCTCAACACAGTACAAATGTTTTGCTGACTGTGCCAGATGGTGTAGATGCAGCCTAAATTACCAGCATATACAGCCTCAATTACCAGCATAAACATTGTTGAAATGAAGATGATTGGAAACGAAGATAATAAATAAGACACTTATTGTTGATGTACGGTGTGTTGTCACAGAGCTGCAAACGTTGAAGGGTGTGGGTGGCATTTTGTGTACCTCTAGGGAACTGAATTTTGAAAAAAAGCTTTGTTTAACTGAAATAATAACTTTCAATTATTAATATATTAAGTTGAAATGGTATAAATGGTGTATTAAACTTAAAATGCATAATTTATGTCACATTTGATAATTATTGTTGTGGAATTGTCTAAATATAGCTGTCTATTTTTTAAGGGGTATGATAGTTTTTCTTCACGTTTTAAAAAAGTACACGGTAAATTTGTTTCTAATTTTTTATTTTTGTCAAATACATGCCATAGATGAACAATAAATAAAAAAAATTAAAGTGAAAAAAACCATACTAATCCAGGAAAACCCAAATCTTTAAGACAACATACTATTTTATCTGTTTTGTCAGCTTCAAATTTATGATGAGCTTCCATAGAAAATTGATAAATATCAATGCTTTGATCTTCTTTAACGCCTTATGTTGCCTTATTTTATAATCTTCAATCATTACGTGTATAAAAGATACCAACATTTGGATATATTTGTAACTTTAATTGAGTTATGATTTTTTTTTCATCCATAGGGTAAATACATTTTGAAAGAAAAATGGAAAAAGGGGTTGTCCTGAACATTTTCAAAAACTTTTGTTTTTTTTGGCATGGAAAGCCACCCTCAAAATGTGTAATAAGATCAGTGATGTAATATAGATAATGGCAATAATATTTAAAATTAGGTTTGGTATATTGCCCATTACAGTTGTACTACCTTAATTTTAGCCTAAACAGTATCATTGAATAACATGATGCAATCTGAGTAAAACTAAAGTTAAATCAGCCTTATAACGCCGCATTTGCACGTCTCCAAATAAACGTTTATGCATTGTTCAAATCACAAATTTCTCGGTATTAAAACGAAGCGGTTACCTCGCCTTTAAAGGAGCCTAAAGTGCACACTCTGCGTTAAATAAGGATGTTTTGGTGTACACAGGTATACAAAACACACGAATAAGGCAAAAATGAGTTAAGTTGCTTAAATATATGATGCACGAGACATTAGCATACTTCAGGTATGCAAAGGCATGGTATTTTTTGTTACAAACGCAAACGAGAACTCAAATGAAAGAAACCAATTCAGACAGTCTTACAACAACGTATTTTACATCGGAAATTAGTGTCTGTATATACCGGTTTCTATCAATGCCTGTTGTGTGTATGGTCGGTAAATATTTTACAGTAAAAACACAAAACAATGATACATACTGACTATGATATGTGAAAACGAACAAAGAGAGTATAAGACATATACGGAGATGTAACCGATAGTACTATCAGATTAAACGAGCAGTGAGGAGTTATTTCTCTGGAATAAGAGGGGGCACGAACTTTACTCGAGTTTCTTGCTGTTGGTTCTAACTGACGTTAAACTCGCAGCCCAGGATCTGCTTTACAATCCGATCCATGCGATTAAAAAACACACAAAAAACAACAACAAACAAACAAAAAAACAAACGAGAACCACATAATTAATCAAAAACTGAAAACTATTTTATGTCAGTATGTGAAATAAAAATAAAAAAAATACACACAAGCAAATGTCCACACACATCACACTTGTTTGAACAGTACATGAAATGGTAAAAATTTCAGCAAACAGCAGAAGTCGATGATTTTATTTAAACATTCCTAGATGGTGTTTCAGCCGTTGCAGGTATGATCCTTTGTATACAACTTTCAAGAAGACAACTAACAAACAGATGACCTGAAATCATAATTGTAGCGTTAACATCAGGAGTTACACGTGACAGTCTAATGTTTGTCAGCTAAGTTAGGACATTCAACACAAAACCTCCTGTCGTTTTGAGTTTATTACTTTAGTCACGTAACAATGACCATTTCTTAAGAATAATTAACGTACGCATCATAAACAAAAAACTAAATTTACGTAAATTGTAAAACAAAACAAAAAACAACTAATTACTCGCAAATATAATCCGATGTTCAACACAATTTTATATTCATACCATTGAATTACCTTTATTAAACCTCTTCATACAAATCACTAGTTGTCTATTTTTGTATAGTTGACCGTTAGGGAATCGACATTTTTGCTTTTTTTTCGGATAATATTTGTTATAATTTTGGATGTCTTCATTAGTTACCACACAATACTACTACTTGCCTTAATGTTCTGTTTTATGCTATGCCTGTGCTTGTATACAAGTATGCCTATGCCATTCAAGCAAAAAGGTAATGCTATTCAGCCAATACTTTTTTAATTCTATACTACTTATCTTATAACTTATTTAGCCGGAACGAGTTACTTTGTTTGTTTAGCAGTTAACTTTGACATCCTTCATAGGCAGTCACATATTTACAGAATAGTTTTGTATACAGATCGGTCATATTTTAAAACATTGTTTTTGCTTTATGATTGTCTTTAGTAAAATTTCTTCTGTCATGTATATATTGTTTTGTTGATTGTTAGACCTTTAAAACATTACCAGATGCTCAGGGCCATAAACACACATTGGTCAGTTCAACGAATTTACTCAAAGCCTAAATGAAATATACAGATGAGGATGCTTTATGTTTATTAGATGTTTGTTATAGCAGTCATCCAATATTATGTATCCAACATACTTGACCAGAATTATTGAACTTGGTATCTGTCTAAAGATAGGGCAATATAAAAACAGTATTGTTCAAGTGAACTGCAGACACAGCGAAATGTGTGATTTATTTTGAATCTTTCATTTATACACGCAGAAATATGGGCGGAATTTTGAATCGTTACTGAGACACACCCAAATGTAAAAAGAAAATTGAATCGTTACTCTTAAACACTGAATTGCGTGAAGGATTTTGAATCAGTATTGAGACACGGCTGAGGGAAGGATTGTGAATTGTTACTATGACACATCAAACGAAAGAAAATTTTGCATGATTGATGAGGCACAATGAAATATGGGGGAGTTTGAATCATAACTGGGGACACATCAACAAGAAACAAATGCAATTTTGAGCCAATGTTGCAGTTTAACCACAACGTTAAGCGGACAAAGTTGAATGTTTAATATTTATTTACCTGACACTGTAATATGTGTTAGTCCAGATTAGAATATATGCAATGTTTCTGAATTATCTCCTCCACACAAACTATGTTTATAATCAAAGTGCAAAGACGATCAAACAATGCAATGCAATAATCAAACCTGCGATCCAATAGTGAATCCTATCATCAGGGCCAGATGTTGATGTAGGTTGATTTGTATCTGATTGTAACACCCCTGAAATAAATAATATACTAGTAATAGAAATAATAATTCACTTTTGGGCGAAATATACTACATCTTGGAGGAGAGTATACTTAATGTTTGGAGGAATGTATTATACACTTTGGAGGAAAGTATACTATATTTTGAATGAAAGTACACATAAATAATACTTTTTTTCTAGATTAAATTCACTCTACAGACAAAGCTATTATATTTATATAACTAACCGACTTTATCCCATCATCACGTTTGCATTGACAAAATAACACCCCGTGGGATAAACTTACCTGTATTCGACCTTGTTGAATACAGCAAGCAAGCGCATTATAATGACGTCATGTTGTTTATTTTCGTTACATTATTTGATGTCTTTTGTATAATTTAGTGATTTTCTATCGTTTATTTTCAAAATAAAGACAGAAAATGATGGGATAAATAAAATACCAGGTAAGTGTTGAATACAGATACGTTTATTTGCTCGGCACGAAAACCAAGGCTCGTGGTTTAGGTTTTCTAAGCATCGCTAAATAAACGTATTTGTATTCAACACTAACCAGTATTCTCTATATACATGTCAATAACCCTTACGTGCATTTAACATGCAATACTGCCTTTATTCATTAACATCAATTTTATTCCATAGCACATGTACACCAACTGTACAACTACCATTTTTACTTACACCGAATTCAAGCGTGCATTTGTAAGCCTACCATTTGTATTGAACACCCAAATATAAGTTAAAACATTTAAAAAATAGAAATGTGTCTAAACGACACGGATGCCCCCACCTATGGAACCTTGTCTACATGGCACCACTTTGTCTATAAACATTATTTTGCAAAAGGAAAATTGTCCTTCTATGTTGCATTTTCTGTTAATATCT